>JAGFPH010000258.1:598517-721988 GCA_018207615.1 Philaenus spumarius | reverse complement strand
TTGTAAATAGGTAAAATGAAGCATTGAAGTTGTTGATGGACGTTACAGAAACATGCGTTTTGATCAATGATAAACTCAATAAATGTCTGAAAGTCTTAGACCACAACAACAAAAACTCTAACCCATATCAGAAACCTTTGTCCGAATTACAATTAATAAAACAAATAAGGTGCAAAATTGGCCGACAATAATGCATTTTTGTCACTAAAGCCGACAAAGGAAACATCTTAGTCATTATCGACTGTGACCAATACAACTTGAAGGTTAGCAAGTTTATTAATAACAATGGTTTGGAAATGATATCAACTGACCCCACAAAAGAATTTGTAAAATCATTAAATAGCGCACTTAATAACTCCACACATTTGTTCAATCCAATTACACGTAATTCACTAAAGCCCATAAATGCGCAAGCACCTATTTTTACTAGCCTACCTAAAATTCACAAATCTGAAGTCCCCAATAGACCGCTAATAAATTTCACAACTGCACCAGGGTTCAAAACAGCAAAAAAATTTGTTGATGTCATACAAAAAAACATAGTTATAGAACATGATCACACCGTCAATAGCAGTCTCGATTTCGTCTCAAAGCTACAACATTTTAAACTCAACCCTAATTACAAACTTGAATCTTTTGATATCACTAACCTTTATACAAACGTACCCATTCAAAAAACAAAAAGATATTATAAACAATCTTCTCACCAAGGCAAACTTATAACATCCAATGAAATCCTCGAAATTATCATCCTATTACAAATTTTATTGAAACAAAAAATTATTTCAAATTTAAAGACAATTTTTACATACAAAATGATGGATTAGCTATGGGCTCACCACTATCAGGTCTGTTGGCAGACATATTTTTAAACAATTTTGAAAATGAGTACTTGCTGTCTAATGTAAATAAATTCCATAGTAAAATCATACAAGATACAAGATACGTTGACGACACTTTTTGACGGGACTTCCAGACAAATCGAGAACTTAAAAAAACTACCTAAATTCTATTGACACCAAGATACAGTTCACGCTTGAAATCGAAAATGACAGCAGCATAAACTTTCTGGACTTAACAATACAGGATACAAAGCCTCTATAATTGGCAAGTTACTCATAAAACATATAAATAAATCTAAAAGACCTCTGAAAGAGAAAACTAAGTCAATCTTTGCATTCTGCCCAAGGTAATCTCATCCACTTTCAAAAAAATCAATAGAACAATCGCCTTCCGCACGAATAATAATATAAAAAAAGTACTCCAAACCCAAAAACCAAGACCGTTAGAAAATCAAACGGGCGTCTATAAATTAACGTGAGATAGCTGTGATAAAATCTATATAGGCCAAACGGGAAGAGCATTCAAAGTTTGTTTCAAGGAACACCTGCCAAAAAAGACTGTTTCGGATAGCAAGTCCAATTACGCATGTCACTTAATAGACAAAAATCACAGTTACTCAGATTTTGGAAAAAACCTTAAACCAATAAAGATTTGCAGTAAAGGCAAATTTATGAACGCCGTAGAAGAGTTTGAAATTTACAAGGCTTTCAAAGAATTAAACAAGAATAATGAACACCGATTACTAAATGATCAGCTAAATTTCGATTCGAACACCCTATATGACACAGCGATTAGAATTCAGAAAGCCCGCGGCAAGTAATTGTAGATAGAGCATGGACTGATAGCATGCAGTCAGTCGATGTCCGGATGTCATAAGATGCGCATCTACGTACTGTGTTTTTTAAATGTGTTGTGTTTTATTAACGTTTTGACAACTCTATATATAGAGGGCTTTTCTGAAGATGGGATAGACGTCCTGAAACGCGTCAAAGAACAACAACAAAAAAGAGGTCACTGACGGAAAAATAAAAGGTATTGTACTTTATTATAAAAAAAAAATTATTTTAATTTGAAACGTAATTTAATGACTCTGTTCTACAGGAAGCATTATATGAAGTATCAGGAAACAATTTTAAAACTGATCTAAGTTTAATGTATGATAAATTCATTAAAATACTCAATAAAAGGTAAAGTTAAATGTTTTAAAAAAAAGGCGATACAAAACTATATTATTTATTTAAATTATTTTGAAAAGTCAGGGGTTTAAAATAAAACATCTCCTTGTAGTTATAAGGTTTGTAGAAATAGTTTTTATACTTAGAAAAGAACAAATAATATTCATACCTGGACTAATTCTAATCTGTCTTAATCTAGGAATACTCAATAGTCTGGTATTAGCATCATTAGTCCATTCATTTGAAAAATGTTTCTCAGCTAAAACAAAAATAAGTTAGAAGCAAACATCATGTTCCTTTAAACGAAAAAAGTTCAAGGATCTGCTTTAAATCTGCATATTATAAAGTATTGTTACAATTATGTAAGATTTGATTTAAGAAAGTTACCATTTTT
Source organism: Philaenus spumarius (assembly GCA_018207615.1). Lineage (NCBI taxonomy): Eukaryota > Metazoa > Arthropoda > Insecta > Hemiptera > Aphrophoridae > Philaenus > Philaenus spumarius. The sequence continues at coordinate 719,576 of JAGFPH010000258.1, read as the reverse complement.
AATTTAAATTTGTTGATAAGTTCCATTTTTACTGTTTTTTATTTTTTGAATTCAAAATATTTTTGAATTCTTAACAAATTGTATAAAAATGGGGTTCGTAAGATTATTTTATTTTTGTATAAATAAATATTTCCAATATTGTATTTATTGTATAATTATCTAAGATATCAAATGGATGACTCATTTTTAAAATGTCAGAAATATTCCTTGGTAAGTTTGATCATGAAATCTTTTAGGCTGAGTTGCACCAACCAGGATCAGTTTTGATCTAGGATCAAAGTTGTATTTGATCCAGGATCAACTACTTTGATGGGTTGTTTCTATTGCACCATACCTGGATCAAATAATTGATCCAGGATTTACTGATCCAGGTATTTGATCCCGGTTGATGCAACCCAGCCTTAGTGTTCTTTCAAATTAATATGTGTGTTCTCGCTAATAACATTTTTCTACAATGAGCCTAGGCACTCTATTGCAACAAAATGTTGTGAGAGTAGCACATGGTCTATTTCAATTATTAAATTAATATTTTATGTTTTGTTTTTTAAACATAACTGGAAAGTAATACATAAATTTTAAAGTTTTAGCTAGCAATACTTACTTTAAGGGTGAGAGTTTAAACCAAAACTTTGTTTTGTGAAACAAATTTGTTTTAGATCAGCCTATAAAAGGCGCATGTAGTTTTCTCCTTTACTCTGATAAGCTAAGTATTAAAATAATTTATTTGGACCTTACAGTTATAAAAAACAAAACAAAAACCCAACAATAGAATTTGGTGATATTTAGAAGATTTTTACAACTAACTTGATATTGTGAACTGACTTGATATTGTGTTTACTAACAGTGTACGGTAATGTATTTTTTGATCTGCAACCTCATTTTCATCACCCTTTCAGTATGGATTGGTTATACCAAAAATTGTTTCAGACAAAAATTTTAGATAATTTTTAAATGGTTTACACCAATTTGGATCGGATTTGATGCTATGAGAGGTATGCACTTTTTTACTTTCAATCACTATTTTTAAATATCCGTAATGCTAAGGGTTGGTGCTATAAAAAACATTTCAAACAAAAGTTTTTTTATTACTCTTTGAAGGTATAATAATTTTAAATAGATCCAATATTTTCTATATTGCAAGCTATAGTAATTTTTCAGTTTTTAGAAAAACCTTCCCCAGTACTATATCTTCTTTGTCCGATATTGGCTATTTAGGAACTGAAATATTATTTTCTATCTCTATATTGTAAAACACTGTAATTTTAATTTAATTATCAAATTGAATAGCCCACGTTGTGGAACTAAATTACAATACTATTAGATAATTGATATAATTCAAAAAACACAAAGCAAGTTTACAATTTTAACAACTTCTTTAATTGAAAACGAAAAATTAAAATATATATATACAATTATTCACAAAATAAGTTAATTCAAAATCAAATGTTCGATATAGTCTTTTTTATAACACTCTTAATATCTCGGGGGGTCAGTGCCGACTTTTCCCAATATTATTATTAGAACAGAATTAATGGTTACAATAGTTATTACAGATAAATATTAGAATTGAACAAGAGGAAAGGGAAATAGTACAATGGGTTAAAATGTAAGTGTATGTAGGTGTATAAAAAGGGGAATTATAGCGGAGTTAAATTTATATTGATGGTCCAAACAAATTCTTCTTATAAAGAGATTTTATAAAGTCTTTCTAAAATTTATAATATTCAAGTTTTCACTGATGGATGGTTTGAAATATAGATAGAGTTAATTCATGTGAGTAATTATAGGCCTATGGATAGATCTCACCCAGTTTATAACTTCTTCTTCTTATTGTGGTATTTTAAATGATTATTAAGGATTATTATACTTCACTTTAGATAAGGTAAGTTATTTGTGAAACGTTTACACAGTTTTAGCACTAAAAATCTTCAATTTAAATCGTTTATTGGAGAGCGTTGGTCATACGTCTTGCTTCTTAGGCGTCTCTTCAACAATTAAAATCCTGGGATCCAAACTGGCTTGCTTTGGGCCTTCAGGAAATGGGTACATAAGGCCTGGTGAATTTCGTATCTTCTGGGGTTTGGATTGTTGTACAAAAAAGTGTAATTTAAAATGTTGTGTATTTATTTGGTGTTGTTTTGACTAAATTTTGGAATAATTTTGTTTTACAACGAATATTGAATAATAAAATTAAAAAGAAATTGATTAAATAAGAAAATTGCATGAAAATACCAAAAATAGCTCCTTGTACACATTATTTTCTAATATCTACTATTTACAATTAAAACTATACATTTGGCTTTTTAAACTGGGATTTCCGCGCTGCAAGCGGTCTGGTGACTATGGGCGGGGCTTAATAAACATGTCCTACACCTATCTATCTTTAGCCGTTGTTTTGTCGACTTTCGGTGAATTGTTATGGCTTAACGGTATTTCCTATGAAATTTTACCAAAGACATTTTTGATGTAGAATCTTTCGTTCTATCTGACGGTGTTCTTCCTTTTTTGATTTAAATTTTGGTTCTCTTAGGATTGATGATTCTATTTCTGATATGGCCTAGATTTTAGTATGCCGGTTTAGTTTCAAGTGGATTAAAAAAGTGAATTTCGGTCGAATGCTTGTTGATTGAGTTAATCTTATAATTTGGATGGATTGGTTGGTTAATTTAGATGTATTTTGATATAGGAAAGATAGGGATACGAGGTCGAGAAATATTATTAATTACGTAAAATGTTATCGAAAGTCGGGTGTTTTAGAATCTTGTTAATTTGTTGCTTGCGATTCCGTCCGCTAGATGTCGTCGGTTGGATCGTTTCTGAATGATTTTTACTATCAGTCTTCTGTCTCTCTCGCACTCATGCGTGTTTAGTTGAAATACAGTAATGTATGATTCTTTTGACTTATTAATAATTTTATGGTATATTTTGAATTGTTACAATTGTATGTATCAGACCGAGAGGAATTTATGCAAAATTACAGCAGTTATCATATACATAAAAAAGTGATATAGTTACTAAACAATTTGTTGATTTTATATTTTGTAAATACTTTGTATGATTTACTTTGTTATACACCTAGATTCATGAGGGCTTCTTCACATACAAAGACACTGTAAATTATATGTATTAGTAGTACAGTATAACTGATGAAACAGCTCAAAATGAAGTTACTTATAATTTCCAAGAAGGAAAGTTTCGGAATAGTTTATTAATCAAAATAAGTTACTTTTACGAGATTTAGTGGTAATCTCGACAGACATGACGTAAACATAGGGTTGCCATATCACCGGATTTCCTCGGAGATTACCGGATTTTGAGGGTAAAAATATAACTCCGAGGAATTTCTACAAAAATTAGGAATCTCCTTCTTTGAATTTATTCACAAAAATGCTTTATATAACGCAAATTTTGTGTTGAAATTATATTTGGGAAAGAAAATGTATTTACGTTTGCAACTTCATCGTCATGCAACGATTGCCTAAGCTTAGTTTTCCTCTCTCCCTGTACATTCTAACGTCTTTTATTTGTTACTTTTTGGCTTTGTTTCGGCGGGAAACTTTATTAGCTTTCGCCTATATACGCTGGAAATGTAGGAAAATTTACGGCACCGAGGACCAAAGGAACCGAACCAATATCAGCTGTTTTTCTGTCTGTATTGTACAGAGTCTGACTAGAGATATCCACTTGAAACAAAACATCGATGTTATACATCACAACTTGTACATCAATGTAATACGATGTAAACATCGAATACTTTTGTTATAAAATCGCAACTGTGTTTAGGGGAATGTATCAAAACATGCAATCAATTTAAAAAAATGTCTGAAGCAATAAAAAAAGGCAATTTGTCCATTTAAAATATGAACAATTTTCGTTGTTGGACAATGGATTTCCATAACAGATGATTTTACCTAAAAATAATTTCTACACTCATTTTTAGAATAGGTTTTTTAGAACAAGTCATATTGGGAATATAATAATTATTGGTAATAATGAGGATTATTTCCAATCAATATTTCTCCTGTACCAGTATAATAATTATTTATATTTTAAATAATTACGTTTTATAATGGGTTACATAAAGATTAAAGAAACACTTGTCTGAATGCTTAAAAAAACTTTGAAAGATTTTTTTTCATTAATTAATAATTAATAAATGTACAGTTTAAAATAAAGTGTTGTTCATTAAAAGCAATAAAAGCTGAATTAAAAGCAAACTGAAACTGGCAGTTTTTTTGGTGGGATGATGATTGCTCCTAATTTTATAAAAAACTTAAATTAACTTATGATGCTTATTTGACAATGTACTTCTTAGCTTACATTTTGTGGTGTTTTTACATTTATATGTTTTTAATAAAACTCATGTTTTGTGTAATTTACAATTTAAAATAAATAGAATAACAAATAATAAAAACATTTCCTACTAAATTTACTACTGTATAACCTTAAATTATTATTTTTTACTCTGACCCCCCCCCCCGGTAGTGGGTAGCCAACTAAAATCTCCTCTTTTCCCACACTACCATTTATGGCAACCCTATGTACACAAACTTGTCTGGAAGAAGTTCCGATATTAGAACAGAAAAAGACAAAATTAAATCATTTTCCGTTGGCAAATAACTATAAAATCTGTATCAAAAATAATCTAAAATATCACAGCTATTCAGGAAAATTACTATAAAATTTGATAGTAATGCTAGAACGACAACTGGAACAAATATCTGGATTTGAAGACGAATTTAAATGAGCCTGACATTCAAACCAAATGTTTGTACTATTGTAATTTTCAATTTAGTTAGAAAACGAAAGCAAGACGGAAGAAAGTAATTAGGCCTATAATAGAAGAACACAAAATTTTACATTTAAAGTCTCTTTTAGGAAAATTTACAATGTTCCAATAATTAAAAAAAAAACTGCCAAAATAATGACTTAATTCAGATTAACATGAAGATTTCAAACTGTCTCGTCTTTTAGAACGTCCAGCCCATAGGCATAGACTAACGAACTAAATTGGAAGATGGAATTTTGTTGTGTTATAGCGTACGAATATCGAATTAAACTCAAATAATATGTAAATTAGTTTTTAATATGTAAATTAATATGAAAGAATAGTCAATAAGACCGTAAATATTACTTTAAATATTTCCTTTAATGTTCATTTAAGTATTCTTAAGATACACTATTTATTAATCTTGTAAAATTTATACTTTTGAAATTAAATAACCAAAATTCTATATCACAAGACATATACATACACCTAGTGGACAGGAGAAAATATACAGAAGGCAGGAGTTTTGAAAACATATGACAAATAACTAAACGAAAATGTTGAAAAAAAAAAAATAAGAGAATTCAAGCTACACAGTTAGAAATAGGCAAATCTTTTGCCAGATAGAAAAAAAATTCAGAAACATAATTACAGACATTTGCGAGAAGAAGCTGAATAGTATGTATAATGATCTGTATCAATGTTCCTGTATTAATTTTTAATATTTTAAAGAAATTAACAAGAGGATATTGATCTTGGTGAGATCTAATTACATTCATATAATCTCATTAAGAAAATTCTTTTATATTTCATCTATATATTATTTCGTGTATGCAAGATCTTAACAGACAATTATGATCTTAAATCATAAAGTGATTAAAAAAAAAACACAATAATAAATAATAATTAAACATAATTAACTCAATTCTAGACAATGTAGTAATACCTTAAATTCATTTTGATAAGACCTTCTGACATATTTATTTAGTGATTAATACTAATCAATATTTGAATTTATTAATTGATTCCATTGCATGTATTTGTCTTTGTATAACTTGAGAAAAGCAGACACCGACCATTTTACCCAAGATAAGCTTTATTACATATATGTTTAAGAACAATTTAACAATACCTTGCAAAGACAATTATGTTACATTATAAGAAAATATAACGATGAATAGGAATATGTCTGACAATTAAACTTAACTATTTAAAGACTGTCTGACTTTGAATTTTTTATGTTGATATAAATCAACTGACGAGCATTTGTTGTTGTTATTATTATTATTATTATAGTGAATGTTGTTTTTTTTTTTTTTGAAAATTGATATTTCAAAGAAATAAGTTGAATACTTTGAAATTGTAATCATATATTATTTTTTTAAGTGCTCTAGTAAAATTGTAGTTTACAGAAGTTTATAATTTTAAGTATTATGAAACGTTACACTGAGTATATTAGAAATATACAATTTTAATAAATCGACTCTATAAAATATATCGATTGAAACTATAAGGGGGTTTAAATTAAAATTATTTTTTTCTATCAAATTATGGGGAGATAGTATATTACAAACCTTCTGAACTGAGGGGACTTTTATTGTACCATTTTGAAGTATACAAAGCAGGTATCAGAGTACTCAGTAAATAGTCCCCAAACCTAAATAACATAAAACTATAGTTAAATAACAAATAACTTGTTACGTTCCATTAGTACGTAATAACACAAATAGTTGCTGTTTATCATTTGGTATAAGTCATTTTACCACTACAGTGTCTGATGCTTGTGAGCATTCATTCACAGCAAACCATGCAATGACTTATTTCTGTTAATTCGTTAGTGATGACGGTGTCAGCACTTATTAAAACTTTTTTGTACATTGTGACATTGTGGAGGCAATATGACTGTTAATAAAGTGCGGGCAACATTTGAAAAACAATTTCCTAATACTCAACCTCCAATTCGCCAAGGATCCTAATTTCTACACAATAATTTTATTATCTGATAAAGCAACTTTTAAACTAAATGTCATATTAATGTTTAGACATGATGTTGTACTTATTTATTTATTTCCACACTCCAAAACATGCAGATACACCCAGTGCTAGATATAACAACAACAAAAATACATATACAATTAAACATGAACCAATAAAACTAAATAAAAAAACATGCCTTGAAATGTGGATTGGTTGACATAATAGCTTAGTAACTGTGTGAGGTAACCACTTAAAAAAGAGAGTAAAAAGACAAGTTTTGTCTTCAACAGATGCTCCATAAAAAGAAAAAAAAACAGTGAAATACAACTAATAACACAAAACAATCTAAACCCCATCTTGCACCTCATTCAATACATTTTTAAAACACTAAAGCTAAAAAATAAATAAAAGAACTACTAATAAATAACACCTGGACAATGAAAATAAAATACTAGTTCTATTTGAAATTTGTAATTTAAAAATGTCTGTTAATATTTTTAATTCTCAGTCATGAAAACTGTAAATTTATATAGACAGGTTTATTTTCCTTTTTTAATAATACTAATGTACCTCTCTAATTGGCCTCATTTTCCTTCTGTTAGCAAATATAGAACACATTTTCTTGTGAATAATATACCAGCTTTACAGAGACTAAACTTTTTTTGTTATTTTTATTCAACATTTTCTTAATATTTAAGTATCTAAGAGTACAATGCTGGTGCTTTACATTAAAAGTTAAATGCATTATCATATACCGGTACTTTACTACATTTAGTTGTATGACACATTAATAAACTGCCAAATCTATAAATAAAATAAAACCTGAACACAAAATCTCACAATAAATATGTTTACTAACCTCAAACGCGTTTCAACGACAATGTCGCCATCCTCAGGGATGCTCGGGCTACAGTAACCAAACTATATCTAATTTAACAGTGTGACAATGCATTTTAAATGAGAAAAGTGTTCTTTATTTTCATACTTCTTATGGTTTGACCTATGTATTTTTTAGAACACCTAGGCTAGAATATAATAGGCCTGATAAATCTGCTATGGCTAAGCATTTTTTATATAAAAATCATCATTTTAAAATCGAAAAATTCCAAACTGTTAAAAAATGTAACTAAACCCAACACATTGGACGCTTGGGAAACTTTTTATATCAACAAAATACCGTAACATGATTGTGAATAATGAATTAGGTCCTTTAGAGAATTCTTTATTAATGTAATAATGCTATTTTTTGTTAAATATTAATATTAGTTTAGCAATCTAATTGAAGTTATATATTGTTATTGTTATTAAGCTATTTGAATAACGGTAGGCGGTGGTTAACGCCTTGGCATAGGTTTATGACAGGCCCAATGTAGGGTACGCACCTTCTGATTAGGTATTTATATGGTGCCTTGTCACACTGTTAGGTTAGTTATAGTTTGGTTTCTGTAGCCCGTGCATCACTGAGGATGGCGACATTGTCGTTGAAATGCGTTTGAGGTTAATAAACATATTTATTGTGAGATTTTGTGTTCAGGTTTTATTTTATCTAGTTACTTTCTCACAAGTCTAGCTCATTAGTTATTTATGACAAATCTATACTTCGTCAGAACTTGAATAGTGGGGTTCTTCCTTATTTTCCTACAAAAATTAGTTCCAAATTAAAATATGGCGCCTTCAAGTCCAATAAAAATCCTCCCACCACTTTCTCCACTGTTGCGGCACTGATATAAGTAAGATTAGGGCAATAAATAAGGTTACAAGATTTTAATTGTAATTTTAGAGTTAGATAATGTATAATTTACAGGCAAACTTCATTTTCAGTAAACTGACTTATGCCGCACCTTCTCTTTAATTGAATTACATGTTTTGCTTCATTATTCTTTTGAATTGAAAATATAACTTAATTTATTTTTTAGATATATTAATGTTTGATCATCAAATTCCAAAACCACAAGTTCAATTATTACCTGGTAATGTTCAGGACTGCTTTGAAGCCAATCGCACCTGGCATCATAGGTTCCGTGAGCATAGTCTTAATGTGAATATTGTTGGAATAAAATTGAGCACTCAACGTGTTACCTCCTGCCATTAATAGAATGACAGTAAATATTAAGATAGTAATTAGCTGCATCATAGGTCCCCAAACTAAATTGGCAGCGATTTTTCTCTTATGCATATCCTATACAAAAACATAAAAATATGAAATTAAAGCACCCATTCCGGAGATTAGCCCATACAAACAAACAGACAGACAAAATATCTAAAATGTGTGTTTAGGTTTTGGTAATAACCATATGAGCTTAGAAAAAAGTTTATACAGTACAGCCGTGGTTATCAAAGGTAATGTGGATCATAGATACCTCGGATATCACGGACTCTGTCAAAAATCGAGAAGGAAATGTACGGAAAGTGGTGAAATCAATGAAAAAGTGGTTATAAGTCCATAAGTGCCTTCCGTTTAACGGAACTCACTCGCTTGTGCGCCATATCTATTTTTACACTACTGATTTTAACTGGTTTACACTGCACATTGCCATAACATAGCCAGTATGAGTTTTATTGCACAATGTGACATTTAGTGAAAAAGCATTAACAAAAATGTATTGATGATAAGCAAAGCGTAAAAATGAAAATAAAATACAAATATAAAATGGTAAAAAGACATACATAGACACAGTACACAAAACTACACATCCCAGTAAAAAAAATATTTTTTTAAGAAGTCCGTAATTGTTTTTTGTTTTGGAACTCGTTCGCTTGAAAACTAAGCAAACGATGTGCAATATGACACATACAACGTTTTAAGAGCGAGTGTTTACTTGATACTGAACCAAACTACTGTTTTCACAAAAAACTAAAGGAGAAGTGTGAGAGGGGGTAAGCCGGATAGGGTAGAAGTTATACTCAATAGAAGATCGGATAGAAGCAGGTGCAAGATAAGGAATGATGACATCAACATCGCTTAAACAATAATCACAGATGTTTGTCTACTTTTACTACGCTACTAAGTGTATCCAACTACCTGATTAATATTATTGGTTATTCAAGTCATTTAATTGATTGTTTATTTAGTTCACTACTTACAAAAAAATAAATTATATTACTTATTTAGAAACTCTATTATTCTCTTGAATAAACAATACTTGTACCGGTCAAAATACCTTCAAACGTAAAAAATCCTAATCCTATTGATGATTAGCAAAGCATAGGAATTACTGTATTGTACAGTACTGTATTTAATAATGATTGAAAACTGTGCTTTTTATTTATCAGAACCATTTTTGATGAAACATGTGACCAATATAAGTACAGTAGGATTTGGCGCTATGTGCGGATTTCATTTTGCGTAATTACTTTAATCGTTTACCGCAAAACAAACTTTTTTATTTTTGTTTTACTACCTCGGTTAACCCGAAACTCGATTAGTCTGGACTCGGATAACCTCGGCTCTACTGTATTTTGAAATCACAGACACTCCAATTTTATTTATATGTATAGATGTGTCAGGACTTATAAGGGGATATGTACCCAGAAAGATACTAGATTTATTTATAATGTATCAAGTACACACATTGGCAAAAACAAAAATAATCTAATAAAAATATTTGATAAGACTAACAACTACACCAAAAGAAAACTGTACTTTGCAAGTTAGCAAAATCATCTTAGGTGAGGAATTAACTGTAAAAGACCATAGAGGAAAGCAGTTGATATTTTCAGATTAAAGACTAAACGACATCCTCTGCATATTATTTATAAAAAAAAAGTATTTGACCTATTGATAAATGTATATTGTACAAAGAAGCAAATTCAAAAATAGATGAGTCATTTTTACTAACCATTTAAGGAGTAATATACAGTAGTAGGGCAAATAGTAATGATGTTCTAGAACAAATATTATAATAAGAGTGGTGACGTTCTGAAACATCATTTGTAGTATTTTCTAGCCTTACCACTTTCATTCATTTGTAAGACACTTTACACAAAATAGTTTTGATACAAGGTCACTAGAATGACTGAGCAGAATAGGGGAAGGCATAGATCAGAGTAACACCTTTTATTAACCCTCCAGCTGCCATGCGATCCATTATGACAGCTCTTAGTTTTCACGTAGTCGCACAGGCACAGACAAAAGTTGGGTCTGCGTCGGACCAGACGGTGGAAGTTATACTTCTTTGGCCATTCGTATACTTTCCTATAATATTTGAAAAAAAATTTCCCAGCCGGTGATCGAACCAGGGATCCTAGCGTGGAAGTTGAGTGCGTTAACCACTCACCCACCGAGACTCTTGAGGTATCTCTTGTAAAGGAAAGGTATAAAAAGGCACTTTCCGGATTTTACTCCTAACGCGTGACGCGGTTTCTCGACCGACACCCCATCCCGATTACAACGGGCGCACAGAAGTATAACTTCAAAAACATAATCATCAAGTACTATATACCAATTTAATGGGGAAGACACATTCTATTTATTTTTCGTTACGTAGTGGGTTTTGGCACACTAACAAACATTTAGAAGGTCCCAAAGCGGTGGGATATATGGGGAAGATGAACGTGACTAAGTGCTAATAAAACTTTGTATATGTATGACAGTTTCTTAGTTATGATAATTTTTCTATTTATTTTAAGTCATATAAGTTCTATTTATATTCTTGTTTAGAGCCAAATATTGAACATTTGAAATATTTACAATATATAGACTGGGGTATATCATCATAACATAAGCACTTTATTTATTTTGTGTAACCTTTTTCTATATTCTATCATGTGTACTTCAAGTCAAACAGTTTGTAGTATCATTTTATTAAATTATTATTATTTATAGAAAAAAGTATGTATAATTCATTAGGGTTTTCAAAAATAAGATATTTTTATTAATTTCTAAAAATATTCTTGCAAAAGCTAGAAAACGCCTGGCAGTTGAAGGAAATCAGTCTAGGAGGATTAAGAGGGGAGGGTTGTAGAGGGTGCGGTTTGCTAATTAGGAACAAATGATTCACTTTGTATAGGTATGAAACTGTCTTATAGCCAATGATTGGCTATAAAGCTGCATATATAATTCCCGGATAAAATAGTAAATTTTGTTTTCCGCTTACACACTTCCTCAGCAAGGGATAGTATTTAATTAAATTACAAGTGAAAAAAACATAGACCAAGACCGGGAGTTGAACCCGGGACTTTCAGGTTTCCGTCCTGATGCTCTACCGTCTGAGCTACCCTGATATCTACAGATATTGGTCAATGTTATCTCACTTGTACGGGTTTTACTGCAATTATTATAATAATAACACCACTGTAAACTGCAAAATAAGAATTGAGATTGTCTTCAATGTCGTATACACGAGGTAGTCAATCTATAGTTCAATAATTGCAGTAAAACCCGTACAAGTGAGATAACATCGACCAATATCGGTAGATATCAGGGTAGCTCAGACGGTAGAGCATCAGGACGGAAACCTGAAGGTCACGGGTTCAACTCCCGGTCTTGGTCTAAGTTTTTTCACTTGTAATTTAATAAAATAGTTAAAACCATTAATTTACATTAGTAGCATGCCGCAGGTGTTTGGGCACTATTTCACTGAAAAATATGATGAGATATTTGTCGTTCGAACTCGGAGTGGTCGTAATTTATTCTTATTCCATATTTTATTAGATCGTTGTGTTTATTGCGTGTACGTGTATGTTTCAGACATCATTGTACAGCAGCTGCTCTTTAATAATAAAAGTCTTCAAAAGGCAGATATTTGAGATGCATCGCACACCGAGAAACGAAAGGGCTATTGTCCAGAGACCAGTTGCACCAAGCAGTGACAAAACACTTTCCTCAGCCTATTCCAACAGCATAGTGACAAACAAGGACATTTCAAAAACGATGCTACTTATGCTATAATACAACAACAAAAGAGCAAAAGGACACAACCTATCAGTGCCGTTATTGTAATGTGTCATAGTGGGTATATAAAACCCTCGTTTTAAGATTTTTATAAAAAGAAATATATTGAATTTATGTTTTTTGATTAAATTTTCCCATTTAATTTTGTTTTCCATCATATTGGTTTCACAAATTCTGAGACATTTGTTTGACATTCTATAACGTTATTAATCCTGATAGGGTTAAAGAATTATTTCATTTTTCTATAAAAAACCATTAGAAAACAAAATGAAATTAAAACAGACTGCCATATTAATTGTTTAATTGAGATAAAATTCTCTAACCATACACAATTTTCTAAAAACAATAATATTTACTAGGAAGAAAGATTAAAACCCAAAATAGTTTATTATATTCTTGCTTATCTAATGTAAATTTAAAAACTACATAAAGAATATTTATAGTACATTTTATCGATATTAGCTTAACTAGTTACAAAGTTATTGCACATACGTTATAAACATTCTATAGTGATTGATAGAATTATTTCTAAAAAAAATTATCATTTATGTTTATCATTCAAAAAGACATTTTTTATCAAACTTACGATTAACGTGAGCCGAGAAAGAGGATGGTATTCAGGTTGACTTCTAAGTTCTATCAAATTGGTTAAAAATTCTTTATTTCCCACAAGATCCAAACGCATTGCATCAGTAACATTAACATCAAATGTTGTTACATTATATGATTTCTGTACGAAAGAACCAACTATATTTTAAACCAGTACATGAACAAAATTAATAGAAAAAGTACTATTAAAAAGTTATTTTATCGTAGATTACTGAATAGCTAATAGTTTATTACACTAAAACAGTTTGCCATTTGTATCCTTGTAATTTACCTGCAAATCCATTGAAAAATGTTTATGCTATAGAAATATCTAAAAATGAATATTTGAAATTATTCACTTTTTAAGTTATTGAAGTAAGTTATATAAACCAGTTTTCAAAATTTTAATTAAATTTAAGAATTTTCATTCCAGATACTTTGATTTTAGGTAACATGATAATTAGTGGGTCACCCTTCTTACAGGTTTCAAGGAAATCATACAAAAATCACTGTAAAGCCTCAGATTGAGCAGGCGTGTTCTAAAAATATACGTGTGGATAATTAATGAACAAGCCGATGATTTATTTTGTTTGTTTCTTGAGAGTTGCGCTTGATGTTTGTGTAGTTATATTTCAAAATTTACTTTTAATTGTTTTTTGTTTTTTTTTTTAGTTGAAGGCCTAAAAGTTTTTAAATTTTTGGCGAATTAGAATTATTTAAAATAATTTTACAAGCTAGAATTTATAGAAGCACATAAATCACTTCTACCTCTTTAAAAGAAAATAATTATAAGCACTTAAAACAATTATTATTGTAATCACTGCATTTTCATGCAATCAATTAGTTAAACAAAACGAATTTATTAACTAAATAAATATAGTTTAAAAAAACTAAAAAACACGCTTTTAGAGCATATCAAACTAAAAAGTTAAAAATAATTTTTCAAATAAGCTTAAAACAATAATAAACGATAAATACTAGCATTATTGTAAAAAAAGCGTTGGGCCCTCGATGTACGAGAAATATGGACAAAGCGCCCCACGCTTTTTTACAATAATGCTAGTATTTATCGTTTATTATTGTTTTAAGCATATTTGAAAAATTATTTTTAACTTTTTAGTTTGATATGCTCTAAAAGCGTGTTTTTTAGTTTTTTTAAACTATATTTATTTTTCACTTTTTAGTTTGATTAATTATTGAAAAAAAAATTTGGCCGTTGACGGGATTAGAACCCACGATCGGGGATTGACGTCAGCGACGACCCGCGCCTTAGACCGCTCGGCCAACGATTGAACTTACGTAAGAGAGATATAATAACAGTAATTAGCCACTGGCTTTTAGTCCAAAGGAGAGTTACTTACAAACAAACATACATACATACATACATACATACAAGTGAAGCTAATATAAGCGTGTTAATAAAAAGAATGTGACTGTAGATTCAAGATTTCGGTTCAGGCAAGTCCTTGTAGGTTTATAACCAGCAATAGTAATGTTAAACAAGCCTTTAGCATTGTTTAGAGCAGTTAAATTCTTAATAAATTAAAAACTAATTACACACATAACATTTTGAGGACTACGGTCGTATGGGTTCATTTGCCGCTAAACTTCCATAAACGACTAAGCCCGTAAATGGGTACGTTTTGTATTTTTCTGTTCAAAGTACTAATACTAGTATAAAATAATTTTAATACTAGTAACGCCATCTGTTATTTTTTAAAGAAGCTTTATTTACCACTAAATTAAACGCTGTAAATCAATACTAGTGTAACGTTATCTGCTATTTTTTTAAAGAAGTTGAATGTTTAAACGAAATCAAAATGCTAAGGCAATTGTTTAAAAAATCCATGCCTACCATGCATGCAGTTTATTTATAGTTTGGTGTGCGTCACTATATTTAACCTTGTTTGTGAATTCATGTTTTCATTACGTTTACACATTTAATGGCTAATTACGTCTTGTAATTGATGATAATGAAATCGAACTGTTTTTTACAAATTCTTCTGGAATGTCATCTTCTTTTTCAGGGGAATTTTTTTATAAGTATAAAATTTTGTTGTGTATAAAATATTGAATTATATATTTATATAATATATAATTATAAATAATAAAAAACATCTGCATACAAGATAAATCAAAGTGAATAATAAATATAACATAAATAGAGAAAAGAAGTAAAATGAGAAAATTAGAAAAAATCTCAGACAGTAGGCCTAGTTTTTAATTCTAAAACCTAGTACTTAAAAGGTTGATAAATCTAAGAAATAGTTTAGAAGGTCTGTGATAATTAAAGATTTACATTTATATTGTAATTTGTAATTATATGTTCATTAAATTTTCAAAAACACCATACAAACACTCATATAGCATATAATATTACTAGGGGAGACCCCTCTGCTTGCTCCGCACGCCAACCCCCGATGGAACCTTCTAAAAACATATGTTATGTTTTATTTATAATAAAGGTTTAGGATTAATAATAACCTCAAAATCAAGATGGTAAATAATGTGAAATGTTCAAATTATAGTTTGTTTCTTATTATAAACAGCTGTTCTGTAAAGAAATGGTTTTTAAATTATTATTATAAATATTATTATTACTATTAACATCATTATTTACATCCACAAAAGCAGCTGGATTAGTTTGTTTCTTATTATAAACAGCTGTTTTGTATAGAAATTGTTTTTAAATTCATTCCATGTTAATCTTATGGGGAAAACCCGACCTTCGATATTAGCTCACGCCATTAAGGATACGAATTTTTGACATCTAAAACCTTATTGCAAAACTTCGAAATGAGACGAATTTTTTGTCAACTCTCAAACATTAAATTTGGTTCAGAAATAAGAGAGGAGTTGTGTTCACAAAAAACTGCTTCACGTATTATTATATAAGGATATTCATACACACTTTCTCTCATATCCATATACACATACCTAGCAGCTACAAGTTTAATATTTAAACACTACACACACACACATCACTATAAAAAAGTTTTCAAAATAAACTTTCATACCCTTATCACATCCCTTACACTCACTTTCCATACATCCAAAAATGTATTGTAATAATGAATTCCATCCTATAACACAACCTCTAACAGACTCTTCAACAAGGTGCCTCCAGGAAGTTATTTTCTGGAAGTTGGATATAAATTCTAGGCGCGATTACAGAGTAAAATTTGAATAGATAATAAATTTTGCTATGTCTAAACAAATAATCAGTTCCGAACTGCAGATGTGGAAAACGTTTAGCCAGTTAGTGAGTGAGTAATATTTGGCAAATAATATTGGTTATATATTTCTGTTTGTCTTTTACTTAAGGTAATCTTTTGATTTTTATCTTCACTTTCTAATGTTATACAGTAAAAAATAAGAGTTTCATATTATTAAACAGAATTTTATCATTTTTCTTTTATACATTAAGTTAGGATTATCAAATAATTATATGTATGTTATTAGACTGTATGTTATCATCCGTAGCGAAGCACAGGTAATCAGCTAGTACTGTAAAGTATACACTAAACTACTAATTAAAGTTTAGTTATGATTTTGTAGCATATAGGTTATATCTTTATCAGACAATTATGCAGTAGAAGTTTGAATGAAAGGGATTCAAAATTGCAATGATCACCGCCTGTTAAATAATGTTAATACCTGAATTATTTAAAAACTGGTTACATTTACTCTTCTACAGGTGAACATTCCCCCCCCCCTCCAAGTCAGACCTCTAATTATAAAACAGATGTTTTCTTTATATAGTGAACCATCAGATTTTCATTGCCTAAAGGGTTTCTTACAATAAATTGTTAGTTAACCCTACGATTTCCTTAGCAAAGCTAATATCTGTTTTCTTTGTAGATGTTATTAATTTTTACAGTATTGTGATTGCAAATAAGGACTTTGTTGTGATAAATGTAAAGACATTACCCCGATCACTCGAAGAACAAGTAAAATACGTCAAATTATTGGTTATAGTGACAAATACAAAACTTCATTACGTTTTGCTTAATAGTTTTTGAATTATTAAATATATTCCAGATATTTGTTTTCTCTGTATAATAATTATGGTACAAAATAATTTAATTGGTACTTTTAACCAGACACAGGTTCATTTGTATGAAGAGGTTGCTTAAGAGAAAACTTTAAGATAGAATTTTAAGGAGTTAAACTTAAACATACAACTAAAGTTACAGTTTTCTATATGTGTTACTTACCGCAAGCAATCCTTATTAGTAATTTTTTCTTTTTTTAAACTATAAACATATAGCACTACACGGTTTCAGACATTGTATTCGTCCATCATCGGGTGATAATAAACACAATTAAACATTCAATACTTTAGACAACACTAACAAGTGGTAAGTAACAAACATAGAAAACTGTTATTTGAAGCATATTCGACGCTCTAGATACCAATTTCAACTAAAGTTAGTTTCAAACATAAAAATATTAAACAAAATTCAATTACCTGAAATGCAAGAGTTAATATAAAAGAGTAGACACATAGTTTAATTGGAGAAGAAATGAATATGCCTTGTCCTATTCTAATTAACGTTGCAGTCATCCATAGCTCGCTAGTTATTTTACCCAACTTTAAACCATACAGCATGATGAAAAATGCACTCCCCCAAATACAGGTTTGACAAATTATCCTAGAAAAGAAATCAGGTACAAGAGAATAACTAATGAATTGTTTAAATTCTTAACTTGTGAGAATATGCACTTATTTACTACTGATTTGTATTTATATTTATTAATTTTAACACAATTACTCAATTACCAGTCCTCTTTGGTGAGAGGATTCATGTGGTCAAAGATTTCAAGGTTGGATGACAGGCTTACCAGAAATATCCATCCTGGTGTTGTTAATTACTTTCAAATCACTTTAATCATGAGGCCAGCTTCAGGGTGTACTTGGGGATTAAACCCTTAGATGACGTAATAAACAGCCTTGCAACAGAACACTGCTGCGGAGAAACTAAAGTGCAGCATGCTTGGTTCCATAAAAGGAACTACTACTGCTGCTCAGGGTACCGAGAGGGTTTAGGGGGCCTGGGGCAAATTTAATTCTTGAGGACCCTGTCTCAAAGCTAAAAAATGTTGGGGAGAGGGATTGAAGGAAAGGTAACTTTTTCACACAATAGTTAATACTAAACAAAATTTTAAATAATATAGTACACATAGACTGTAGTAATACTACAAATAATATGGAAATTAATTAAAATAATTGTCTATTAGGATGTTGAAGATAAACTATGTAGACTCTTTAAACAACAAAATTCAAATTTTGCCTCCCCTGCTACCATGGAGGTGCTGCTAAGCCTGCCCTCTATCATACCTACATCAAGAAGGAGAACATAGGCCAGTAATCATTCAGAGTTCCATGACATCCTTAAAGTGATGTTCAAGATAGTTGATCTTGAACTACCATACTATGTCAACCAAGTTAACAGAGATTAATGGTCTAAGTGATCCTTTTATATGCAGAGACAGATGGATGTGCCAGACTAGGACCATCCCTTTATGTGTGCTTGTGTGCTACTATCCTATACCTGGTATGCAACAGACATGTCTCCCGGTCGACTAAAACAAATATTAGATGTTTTGGCAGATTTTAAAAAAATGTTTTGGAAGGTGAGTAAGGAGGATGGATGGTAAGATTAAAGGGTTTTCCAATCCTTAATACAAATTATCATTTTATAATTGTAATTCCAGAGCAGGATTTTTTCCGATGGGATGCTTAATTTTTATTTAAGTTTTTGTTAATATTCTGACAGGTCATTGAATGCCAATTGGTTATTCATAGACTGTTGATGTAATAACAATAATTGTATAAAAACTTAACTTCCTGTTTCTTATTATTTTTCTAAGTATCTTTTAAAAATGTAATGTTAAATTAGTTTTTAATAATACTTTTGTGTTGTAATACGAGTGCAACACGCAACACAAGAACTATAATCAACTCCTATAAAAGTGAGTGTACGAGCGTACGTACATGGAGTAACATTTAATATAAGAGCTGAACCCAAATGTAAACCCAGTGTATATTATAGTTTGAAGTTATGTTTACAACTTCAATCGTTATAATTTCTTGTGAAGTTGATTTTTTTAAATATGAGTTATAGAACTAATGTATGTTATAATTATACGTTATAATATTTGTTTTGAGGTTATAAACTGTATATAAACACAGCCTTTTATCATCAAAATATTCGCTTATACAAATTTAAAGAAGAAATATCTATTCCTTTAACTTAATAATATAACAGCTGATTTCACCCATCATCTGTAATACGCAAACAAAACCTAGCGTAGATTATACTTTGGGGTTATGTTTACAACTTCAATTAATAATATAGCCTATAATACTAATAACTTCTAAATCAATTAATCTATCAATATGAAATAAAAGGCAATTAAAAGATAAAAATATAATGATATACATAAACACAAAATCTTAACAAATATTCCTACAGTTTTATAGTCCTTATAATTGTACACATTTACTGAGTTAAAAATCCCCGTCTGCATAGTTAGGTAGGCCTAGATAAAGTGTG
This sequence comes from Philaenus spumarius, assembly GCA_018207615.1. Classification (NCBI taxonomy): domain Eukaryota; kingdom Metazoa; phylum Arthropoda; class Insecta; order Hemiptera; family Aphrophoridae; genus Philaenus; species Philaenus spumarius. Next base: position 699,790 of record JAGFPH010000258.1, on the reverse strand, counting down.
TTGTTTAAATAGTATTTTGTATAAATTATGTATTTCTGATGTGTATCTAATTACTCCGCCTGTTATTTTTCACAGAGATTTACTAGTATATTATAATTCTAGCATAATAATTATTGTTTAATGAATATTATATTGTGAGAATCAAGAATTCCTGTGATTATCATTGCAATTAAGTTTTATGTGATTAGTCATGACATCAATATAACAAACATGAATCAGGACTGCATAAAATATGGATGTATTTTTTTAGCTGGTATATCAATAGATTAAGAAATAGCTCTTGTAGTTTAAATGCTTATTATAGGAAGCTAGTTCAAAAATTAAAACCTTTGGTTCTGAAATTACAAAAATAAGTAAAGAAGGACCTCCATCATTAGACAATATTGTTACTGCTGAAATCTTACATGAGAAAAACTTTTTGGGAATAACACAGAGAATGAGGAACACAGTGCCAATAATTTAGCTCAATGGTTTGATACAAGCAAAACAACAATATAAATACACACTTAGAAGTCAATGAAAAATGTTAAAAGTTATAGTTTGTTGGGATTTTTGAAATTTAGTTAATGGTCCAAAAATGGAGTTACCAAAATAGTCACTAACACAGGACAATTTACTCTAGAATACTCTGTGATACCAGAACTACAAGATCATGATCTAGAGAGCATCATAGTCATGCAATATTCATGTAACTACACACTTTTACAACCCAGTGAAATGGTTTGAATACAGTAATCCCTCGACATTCGCGGGCTTGGTATTCGTGGTTTTGATTATTCGCGGTAGATAAAAAAAGAAAAACTACTGTATTAAATAGAAATAAAGTACATGTAAAATTTGTGAGTTATTACAGTGCATGTACTGTAATTATTATTATACGAATTTAATAAAACTGTATAAATACCACGTCGGCGAAAGACTCACAAGTACAACAAAACATACAAGATGGGTTTTCCCTACAACAAACCTCTGCAAGTGAATAGAAGTGGACTTGTGCAAATGAAGGCTAATGGAAACTGTACTGTACAGTGATTTATTTAGTGACATCAATTTAGTGTACAGCAAGTCAAATTAAAATTTTTCGATTAGCGAAAGAATTAGCTACGGAAGTATCAGAAGTCCATCCTTCTCTCGAACCAGACGGTCAATAAAATTCAGTCGAGAACTTGACATGGCACTAGCGCTGTAAAACGAAGTGCTATAAGAACTAGAACTAAATAAAAAAACAATAAAAGATTACAAGTTTTTTTAAAACTTAATTAAAATTAAGTTAATTTTATAAAAACATTTTGTTTAGTTTTATTTTTGTAATTGTAGTGTTATAGATTTCACAGTGATAAATACTTTTAGAGTGGACTGTATACAGTTCTTAGATTTTATTTTAGTGAACTGTGTCGATGATTATGTATAGTGTTATAAAACTGAAATTATCATTCTGAGGGTTAAACAGGATACTTTCTACAAAAATAAAGTATATAACCATTTAAGTAAACATGAAATTGATTATCTTATATAAATTAACTATAGGAATTAGTACATAATGTTTTAAAATTTTCTATATGTCATGAACATAACCTTCCTTTTTTCATAAAGATTTGGTTTTCGCTATTCGTGGCAATTTTTTGTATCTTATAACAATTGCAAATAACAAGGGATTGCTGTATAAGTTTTTGAGACTTGAGATGAGTTATCAGAAGACAATGCACCTTAGTCTCTAAAAGATACCCAAATCCTACGGATTTCTGCTCTATTTGGGAGGATATACAAATATAGTACAAATCCAACAACTATTAAAGGGCTGAAGGAATATATTGTGGAAAGTATGTTAGACGTGATTAGAATATGTTGATTAATGTCACCCAGACTTTCGAAGATGGATCAATTAGTTTGTGTTCAAGTAAAAAATTGGCGACCACTTTAAACACTTATCTTAATGGATTTGTTCTTTTGAAGTTGAGGTTAAATGAAACTAATTATGGAATATAATGATGGCATAGAGTTTGTTAAATGTAATAATAATAATTTATGATAAATTCAAAATGCAACTTTCTTCAGCAACAAATAATAAAGTAATGTTTAACAAACTGGTTGCTTCGGTTAAATTCAGCAATCACATGATTTATCATAATTCTAGTTATTCCTTCATAAGTGTAATGTGTCCCTTTCTAGAATTGAAAAAAGGTAACTTCACCACAATAATTTAAATTTGTAAGTTTTAAACAACCGGTATTTAGGTATAAAATACCTTCTCTGCCTTTGCATACATTAATTTACATTACAGTTGTTTTGCAAATGGACCATTTTAATATTCTGTTTTCTTTTTACAAATGAAAAATAAGATTTCAAGCGTTAGCGTTTGTATATGTCAATTAATTAGAGTTCCTGCCATGTTTTTAAACTAAGTTGCACACAAATTTCAAAACAGAAAGAAAATGTATACACATATAAATTACAAATAACACTGTTCTCTTTCCACAAGTTATTGGTAAGGCAGCAGTGTTATTTGTTAATTTCGTCACAATGCTCATCGAATATCCATCTACAATTGCAATCAATTATTTGATAAAAAAACTAATACTACTTACCATCCAATTAGTGCAAATTTTGGTCTTTCAATTACAGCTGTTGTTGGTGTATTAAAATTTTTAACAGGAATTAATGGCTTAGGAAAAATAACTTTTAGTACAATGAAAGATAAACCTTCGCACACCTTCTTTATACAAAAGCCTGGAAAATACCAGAATGAGAAAGTAAGATATTATGTAATAGAATAAATAATAATTCGCTCAATTAATAGTGACCAAATTATCATACAGCAAAAATATGAACTAACAATCAAACATTTACACAACTTTATGCAACAAGCATACAATACCTTAAAACAAAATAGAGTTTTCTTAACAAATTTATTTAACAAGGTTGGATTATCACATATATTATTTCTCAAGGCCATTTTTTTGTTGGTACGCCATAACTTCCTTAATACATTATCAAATTACATGAATGAGGCATCATTTTGAAGCTTTCCTTAACCGCTACACCGGAAAAATATACAAAATACATTTATACGAAAAAAAAAAAATAAAAAAAAAATAAATAAAGAATCAGAAAGTAACAGCGATGTAAGATCAAGTAAGTTGTAGGGATATTTTCCTGGCGTAGGCAACACTGATAACAATACCCAGCTGGAGAGCTGCCGTTACGCCACTACAAAGTAAGTTAGAATGCGAATGCTTCGCACGGGTCAGCTAGTTAACTTTATTCTTGCAATTAAAATTAATTTTATTCTTACATAAAAACTAAAATTTTACATTTTTATTTTACATAAAAAATTTACAATTATTTTGATGTTTATAACAACTTTATATTTCCAAGTGAAACAGAAAACATAATTTATTTCTATGCCTAAAAAATAATATACCTTTTTTTCATTGACAGTTTCTTAATAACATCACAGGAACTGGGAGAAATTATTATCATTTTGTTATTGAATTACATATAAAAGTCAAATTTATGGGTTTGGTGAATTACATAATGTCATTATGTTACCACCATACTGTACCACATATCAACTCCCATAAAAGCGAATGTAACACTATTTATTGATACGTGAGTAACAATAATTAGTAGGCCTATAATATAACAGCTGATTTCACCCATCATCTGTAATACTAAAACAAAACCTAGCGTGGATTATACTTTGAGGTTATGTTTACAACTTTAATCAATATAAGTCTTGTGAAGTTGATTTTTTTCAAATATGAGTTAAAGAACTAATATAGGCTATAATACATTATAAGAATTGCTTTGAGTTTATAAAATGAATATGAATACAACATTTATTATCAATATATACAAATATTAATTTTTACAAGTTTAAAGAAAAGAACCTATTTGTTTAAGTTTGGAAACATTTGTACATCTTCGTATAACATATTCGAAGATTAATTCTTATATTTGATTATTAATTTCTTCATTATAATAGTAGTTACCGTACTTCTAAATCATTTGATCTACCAATATAAAGTTAGACAGCAATTAAAAGTACCTATATTTAGGACAAATTTGGAGGTCATATTCGGATCAGCGACCTCCAAAACCCCAGGAACTTGATTTGAGTCCATTCCAAGTGTTATTAACCAAGTTATGAATTTTTTCTCAGTGACTTCTGAAAATGCATTTTTCCGAATGCAATTTGCACTGCACAAATGCAATTTTCAAAAATTATAAAATGAAAAGTAGGTATATTTTATTCAGATAATTTTCAGAAAGGAATGCAAAAAACGCCATCTCAATCTGTCCATGGCATCAAATTTCAGAGATTTTGGCTCTTTTTGTGCTTATTCCCTCACCTATCAGTGCAGTTGTAAGAAATGAGAGTGTTAAATTTGACAATGACAGAAATGTGGTAAAGTATTACTTACAAATTTACTTTCCTGAGTTTCTTTGACACTAAACTACTAGAACGTCTTCAAACTCTATGCAGAAAGTAATTTTCACTGGCCATAATAGTGAGTGATGTAAGTCTGTTTTGCACCATTGTTGACATATGGCAGTTTTTAATAATCTTCCTTTTTCAGAATGATCTTTCCTCGGTAGAATTGGTGATCATCAATCAACGCTGTTTTTACACTGGGAAAAGTAGATTACAGTTTGTTTTCAAAAATTACATTGTATGACTGTAAAGCTAGTATTAAAATCTTCTAGCTGGGGCATGAAGTATTTGAAATGAACCATTTTGTTCCAAAATTCAGCTTCAACATCATTTGCATAGTTTTGAACCATCCTCTATTATTTGAGTGCCAGAAAGTGTGTGAAAGATCAAACATTGAGGTAACTGTTTCGTAACGAAAGTAACAATTTTACATGAAGGACAACATTTAATAAGCAAACGACCAAAGAAGAAGCTGTCACCGACATCAATGATCTATTATATTAAATTGTCAGTTTTTTGCCCAAGACAGCTCTCACGTACATCTCTGGCGGGACACTAATCAACACCGCGAAAGCTTCGGGGGTCTAAAGTGGCTGCTTTCTTTGCTTTGTGGTTAATCTGACAATGGTATTAATAATTATATAACTTGTTGAGATCCATCTTAGCAAGAATAACCGTGATAGGTTATCAGGAGGTTCATCATTGTATAATATAGAGTTCATCAATGAAAAGGCTTTTAATTGACTGTGAGTTTTTGATGACAAATAAATATACTTGGCAATCTTAAAAACAACTTCCAAACATAATTAAATTTAAGATACTTGGATGTTAAGTGCTAGTTCTTTATGAATAGTGCAATGCAATGTACATGAACAAATATAATTTACAATTCTCTCAAATGCCGAGAACTCCTTTTGTTTTGCCTATCATAATAGGTACGCAGTCAATTGTAACAGTGACTAGGTTTTCTCGTAGATATGCAGTTTTTAAGAATGTGATAGAGAGTTTCTTTAATACCAGTGCTACAAGCTGTATCATCACTTCCCTGGCTATGGTCCTGTGTTACAAAGCGGATAAATATTGCTAATTGTGATTTGTCCTGAATATCTGTACATTAATCTATAACCAGAATTAATGCAGCTTAGTTTGTCAAATTATTTTACATCAGTTCAAATGGCAGAACAAAGTACGCCTTTCAATTTCTTGTCTGAAAGCAAGTATTTGCTCATCCATTTTATGTAGTTTTTCACTTTTTAGTACCAGGGGCGGATCCAGGCCCGACTTTGGGGGGGGGGGGAACTTTTAGATATCCAGAAAGCTACGTACTTGTGTTTTAGGAAAGGGAGAACAGGATAGTTCCCATTAAAAACACCATTTTTAAGAATATTAGAATCTGTATTAATATAGACATTAAACATAACAATAAGTTTATACTGTACATTAATTGGACTTCTGATTTTTATTATGTTATTTAGTTATGAAATGTAAATTACCAAATAAATATTACATATATTATAAATATACATATGTAAACAAATATGAAGGAGTCAAAACAAATATTTTTTTTAAAATAATAATAATAGGTTAATTACCTTATATATCATCCGTCAACAATCCAACATTCTCGTTGACCAACATAACGATTCGCTGTACTATAATGTACCTTTATATGTTTTAGTGTTTCGGTTTTTGTAATAATTTTAATCTGTTTATTTTTTTCGTGTTTGTAATCTTGATATATGTGACAAATGTTTTAAATGTGACAAATGTTTTAAATGTGACAAATGTGTAAAGAAGACGATGCCAGAACAGGTGGAAAGTAAGGAACATAATAAGGATCTGAAGATGACGGTATACCGTTGAAACCGGTAATCCTACAAAGGAAAAGATTGTTGACGGATGATATATAAGGCAATCTTCAACTGGGCTCAAGATCAAATCACGGAGCTTCTCACGATTACACACCTAACTTTCAAAAAGCACTCATACATAAAAGCATATTTTAGAAGTTGGAAGTTGGTACCAACCTATGAAATCTAAATGTATTGAATTGGACATAGATAAAAAACTGTGAAGTTTTCTCTTTAAAACCATATACTATACATTTTAGGGATATATCGAATAAGACTGTAAGAATCGATTCTAAACAGGCTTGCATATTGGCCAAATCTATGACCAATTACAAGCTTTCACTGTAAATCCTGTAGAACAGCTGTTTTCAAAGTAACATGTGATTTGAAGACACCATTTTAAAGAGAATCGTCTGCTGAATTCAATGCTGTTATGATCTTCTTCATAAATGACTTCTGTGAGGAGCTGCAGACCGTTGAAAATAAGACAAAGTCTTGACAGTATACGGGGTTCATTGACGCGTGAATCACAGCTAATTTGCGTACTAAAATTTTGAAACGGTGATTACGTATGTAAATATACGTTTTATGAAAAAGTTTTAAATACAAAAATTAAAGTTTAATTGATTAGCTTTTCAACAGTGCCAGTTTTATTAAAATTGGATGATTTTAAGTGTATTAAACAACGCAATATGCAAATTTATGCAAATTCTCGCTATTGTTAGAGCTTGTTGCGTTCTACGCCCGAGAAGGATTTTGAGGGGGGGGGAAAGTTCCCCCCCGTGGATCCGCGCCTGTCTAGTACTGAAACTGTTTGTGCAATGATATTTTACTTATTTAAACACCAAAAAATCAACCACTTTAAATCATTTCCAACAGGTAGATTAACTAGCATAGTTGTGATTGAGGAGCAAATGCAGAGGAAATGGAAGTCTAATTTGAGAACAACAGTGCTTGAATCAACCAGCAAGACAACTGTATCTTTAAAGGTAGTGCAACTCTTTGGAAGTTTTAAGTATTTGGCCCCCAATGGCAATGTAGTCGGCCATCCTTACTATAAACAAGCTTAGTTCAGTTGTGTTTTAATAATGTATTAATTACTCTTAGTTCACCATTAACATTAATACATTGACTTGATTATAAAAATAAAATAAAATATAAATCTCAACCCAATACTTAACTCAATTCATATGCAGGGAAACGTTTAAAGTGGTTGCATCGCAAAAACCACATAATTGCAAGAAGACCAACTTCAACCATAATAACGTCCTGTGCTCCGTCAAATCTTAGTTATGATTTAACAGTGGAACTGTATGAGCTTTTAAATGTATAAGTTTTGAAATGTAATAATTTTTAGAAATGTGTTAAGTTCAGTACATGTCACAACTCAGTAATAAAACATTTTAATTTACCTAAAACAATGAGTTAACCTACACGTCATCAGCCCAATTAACTGATTTATGTTGTAAACTTAATTAGAAAAGCTTGTCTGTTTCTTGAGATCTCAATAATCAAATAATTATGTCTGTAGTGTTATTTGAAATTCAACAAAATAAAATTTGACATAATTTATAAAGCCTGTAAAATGTTTTAAAATAACTAGTCTATAATATGAAAGAAAAAACAGTCATACAAATAGTCTAACCTTGTTGTCTAAGTTTTGAAAAATAAATATACGCAAATTAAGGAATCAATACCATATCTAAATTGTGATTCCAAAAATCAGTTTTTGAAGCTCAGTATAACTTTCAAATGTAACCAAGTAGACATGATTTGCTTTTTCTGCCAATATAACTTGTGCTGTGACTTTAATTCATTGTTCTATAATATTATTCTTTATTCTTCTTTTTAAAAAGCCCCACTTGTTGGGCGTCAAAATTATAATATTAATTTTTTATTGGTTTTTCCTTTTTTTAAAAGCCCCAAGTTGTAGGAGCCAAAATTATAATATTCTCTAATGATTTTTAGAAATGCCACAATTTGCGGCGTCAATATTATAATATTATTAATCTTATTTTATAAGGCCCAAGTTATTGGTGCCAATTTTATAATTTTATAAGTTATAATTTTCTAATAGGCCAGGTTTAATAACCCTTGACCCTACTTAGTTCAGGCCAATAGGTTAAATTTGCCTAATGTCCTACTCCAAATTATAATATTATTCTTAATTTCTAATATAGGCTATTATTAAGGAACAAACAGATGATATATTTTATAATAACATGTGTCTAAATTATTTATTTATCTTTGTTGGTACAATTTAACATAATATATACAAATTGGAATTTGGTTCTGTATTTCAATTAAAGTTCTGTACAATATATGGCTCTAGGCCTAGCTCAGTTTTTATATCAAAGGTAGTTTTTGGGTTCTCAACAATACAAATATAATAAATAATCTTTAATTCATTCTCGGGGCAGGGCACTCGGCTGCCATGACTGCATTATTTTTATAATTTCACGCATTTCTAATTCTATTGTAAAAGTTCAAAAAATCGTTTTGGGAAATGGATTAATTGCGGTTATGAAAATTTTTGTTTGATAAACTATTTCTGCTTTACTCAAAGTTTATGGCATTGTAAGTGTCATTTTAATAGAACAGAGCATACCACTCTCTGTTAACTGATTGCACTGATTCTAATACTGTTTATAATAATTGGATATAATTGTAAATTTCTTCAAGAACGTATTTGGCTTCTTTACTGTATGGATGCAACAATCCCAATGCGTAGTTCACTTTTGAATAAACCGCGGCCACTTCCGTGTTGTTCGGCGCACTTATACCTTCACACTAATTTGATTGTTTCTGTACTCCGCTAAGGCATGTAGTACGGATTTTCATCATATTTTGGTGTATTTGTTAATTTTGGGAATTTTGACAATTATTTCTCGTATAAATATCAATGTAGTAATTTACTTCTGTCATTAAGAATTGTTAAAACAGTTATAATTAGCTATTAACCGAAATATATTAGCTCGTTATTTCCTAATCGTGACGTCATGATAACTATTGATTTTTTTTATTCCTTGTTAAACTTAATCAGTTTGAACAGCTGTTCTAACATAAGATTCTCTATGGCTTATTATAATTGGAATTTACAATTGTTTTGCCTACAAATAATAATAAATGTTGAGTTTACATCGTTATCTTAGCCTAATTGTTTTTATTTTAATACATTGAGATTTATACTAACAAGTACTGAACAGTAGGCTAGTCTGTTCCCTTCATTATATTATTGGGATCTGTTAAACGTGTGTTTTCAAATAAGTGTATTTCGTTTGTGATTTGTTTAGATACAGTTCAGAATCTTATGGAATGATGTTAAATAAAATATGTTATGTTCTTATTGTGCCGTGAAGTAATTGATTTGTATGGAAATGTCTAAATTTCTGTTTGCTTTACATCTAGGCTATTAGCTGTCATGCCGGCCTCAAGGTAGCCCCATTTTTGTCCACTCTATTATATTATGTTTATGAGATATTAAATAAAATGTGTGATGGGATTTTGTGCTGTTATAGTTCTTGCTTTGTTTCTTGACTTTACCTTCTCAGACAAGTAAAATGACCATTGAATATTACATTTCTCATCATTGAATTATCTTGTGTTAAATCTTGAAAACCAAAGCATTTCATCTGTTTTAGGGTACAAACACACAGACTGCGTTGCGTTGCGATGCGATGCGTTGCGTTGCAATGCGTTGCGTGAAATTTAAAACAAATCCATGTTAGCTTATGGGGCAAGACACACTGAGTGCGCAGCGCTGCGTTGCGGACGGATGCGTGAACGTGCGTGACAGTTTGGAACAGTCGAGTTTGTTTTGCTGGTGCGTAAAGTTGCGTAAAGATCAGAATGACATTATCGAGTCGATGTCCCGTTATCAACAAAATTTTAGTACCTTTGATTACAATCACAGTGATGGATCAGGAGGTGCAGGCAGTGGACCATTTTACCATTAAAGTGACCCGTAATTTCCTGACTGTTTTTTTTTAAGTTTTGTATAACCATTTAAGTGTGTTTTTTGCGAGATTTGCAAACACTTGATGTTTGACATATAGAAAACAGGAAAAATTTTCTCGTATAGGTACTGTAATTTTTGTTAAATAGGCTACAGTACATTAATGTAGTGTCCTTTAATTAAATATTGTTCTAAGAATGTCTAATTACAATAATTATTGATATTTTCAAGATATTTTGTGTACGTTTGTAAACTAGTATATAAGGTAGAACAATTTAAATACAAACTCATTTTCGCACTAGAAGGAAGAAAAATGTGTGTGTACGAAAGACATTTCAAACTTGTTGTTACTGTATGTAACAGTAAAATGTTTTGTTATCTTCCATTTAGTTTAGTTCAATTCAACGACTTGCTGTCATTTTACTTTATTAAAAGAAAATGACACTTTACTTACTTACACTTTTTAATCACATTAACAATTATTTTCAAACTGTGCTGGCCATAAGCTGTAACTTTTAATTTTTTCATAATTTTGGCTAAAGCCCATTTATACAAATGTTTATTCAGAAAATATATTAAACTGCTTTTTAGACGATGGTTCAAAGAATTATTTCACTTTTCCAAACCCCTCACACACTTCACTTTCCCACTCGCTACGTCGTCGCCTTAAAAACACATAGTTAAATAAATAATTATTGTTTAAACATAGTAAACGACGGCGGTCTTCCTTGCTCATTGCCATCTTCGCAATTGATGTTAAAAACGCAGTGTTACGCATCGCACCAACACGCAGGCAGTGTGTGCGGTTTACGCAAGATTTCGCAACGACCATAAAAGTTTCGCAACGCAACGCATCGCATCGCAACGCAACGCAGTCTGTGTGTTTGTACCCTTAAACCTTTTAAACCTGTTTCATCAGATTAAACCTAATCTGTTTAATACTTTATTTTTAATTAGACAAAAGAATGTTATATTTGGATACTAAACAAGTTGTAAATAATTAAACAGATGTAATTCTGGAGCAAAACTCACACAAATATTTCAAGAAACAATCTAATATTTCCAGAACTTCATACATATAGTATTTTATTTCATCAGCAGCATTCAGATAAAATATGCACAATAGAGTTCCATTTGTTTTTACCAATCACCTGTAAAGTTTGTTTTTAACTCAAATTGTTCAGCTTGATTTAATTAATTTATGAGGTAATGAAACTTATAGTAAAAAAGAATCAATAGTAATCATTTTGTTAAAAGTCTAAGAAAAACAAAAATGGATAGCCAAAAGTTTGCTTAAAATTAAAAAAAAGAGTGGTGACAGCTATAGCAATTTTCAGCTTATGGTCCCCTGTAGAATTTGTTGGAATACAGGAAACATATTTAATAACGGTTGTTGCTGGTATCGAAAATATGAGTTTCTTCTAACAATATTATCAATGTTCTAACCTTAGAGATTCCGATATACATTCTAACAATTGCTAGATATGCTTGTTTTACGTGCTAATCAACAAAGCATTTGTCCTACACATTAAAAAAGTATAATTTTGCTTATTTTTTCATTTAATTTATATCTGATTTGTACAAACTTTAAACAAACTATCATTGATTGGTGATAAGTCAAAAAGGTTTAGAATTAATCTTATGGTTGTACATATTCACAAATTAAATATATATTTTTATTTCATTTAGTTACTATAATAATATGTCTATATTATTTATATTAAATACATATATGTTTATACCTTTTTCTTTTGGTTGTAAATTTGCATCAGGATCATTTTCATTCATTTTTGTTACAAAATCTTTCTCATTTAACTGTTCTCCATCCGATTGATTTTTAACTTGTTTCACAATTCTGCTTTTTCTAAAAGTTAAATTTATATTACTTTAATTTTGATGCAAGGAATCTGCAATTACTAACTAATGATAATTTAGCAACATTTTCTATAGTACATAATTATTTCCTTTATTCCTAGTTGGAAGTTTTCTGTAGTTGAACCTTTAGTTTAACGTTAAGTAAAGTTAACAACTGTTTTTGTTTTTTACATTTAAATACAGTATAGTAAAATTACAAAAATTAGAAAAAATTTCTAAAATAGATAGTTGATTCAGAATAAAGTCCATTATTTGTAATTCAACATAAAGAGCATACAAGTAAAATGTATGTTAAGTAAAAAATAAAATAGTATGAAAGAATTCAATTAAACAGAGTATTGGAATGTTATCATTGGCTTAGGAACAGTCCATGAGTCCAGAACTATAATCAGTTTTTTTTATGAAGAACTTGTTATGAAAACCTGATCTGAATCAAAGACAACATTAAAAACAACTAAATACAAATCTCTAAAAATACTGGATGTAAAACAGTTACCTAAAGAAAAACATAATTAAGAATGTAACAGGAGTAGTTATCAATGCACTTTCAATGGCGATAATGATTTCTCTTGTTTTTAAAGAATATGATGCTTCATCTACTCCCACATCTGCATTATAAGGAAAAAACAAGTAAACAATTATTATAAAGTTAGCACTGATATTGCAAATACTTTATATACTTAACTATAAGTAGCAATTGTTCTATATTTATGAAACTTTTCTCCAATAATTCAATGTTGATAAAACGTTTTTAAATTGTTTAGCTTACTGTAATTTAATTACAAATTTGCAAAGATATAATTAAAAATGATACTAAAGATTTTATAAATTATTTGTTGTTTTTTAATAATATTGAGACTTGATATAATAAAGTTGATATTAATTGTAACCTTGATTTCATAATCAGCTGTTTTTTTTATTTTAAGACATAACTTTATTGTTTTTGGCGATACTGCTAAATACAAGTAAGTTGTCTGTATTAAGGATACTATTATTTTACTTAGAAATAGTTTTATTAGAGTCGCAGAAGCAAATATGGCACCCAAAGACATAATTTTCCTTCATGGTTTGGATAATTGTTATAGATAGTATGACACTTAAAACTTAATGAAATAGTTATCAATATTAAGTACAATAATAATATTAGATTTTGTAAGAATCAGACATGTTGGAAGATAATGTACTTAAATAACTGAAATATCAACAAAAACTCTAAGCTTCATAATTTTTAAGTCATACTTATAATAGATGGTTTGGTAAAGGCTAATTTTGATACTGTTATTTTTGGAAGCAAAATTAAAAATAACTGTCATAACTTTAAAACAGCATTTTCCGATACATGATTTGATAAAGAGCATTGTTATTTAGAAAAATTTCATAAGGAATAGCCATACTTCACATTTTGATAAAGTCATTGACTGATATAGGACTGAATCTTAAACAAATGGTACACATTTTTATTCATGAACTACGCTCTTGAACTAAATGGTTAAAAAAATATTAATTTTAGGTTTGTATTGTTTGAAATATTGCAGATTTATTTCTACAGATTAAAAAAAAATAATAATACATTTTGTAACACTGATTTAACATTGATTGTAACAAAAATTTAACTATAATAATAACTGCACATAAGTTTACTGGTAAGGTACATTCCACAATGGTAAGCTGTTTTACTCAAAATTATGAAATTTAAAGTGTATATACTTGTTACTTGTCAATAAATATTGAACTTGACTGAAATAATTATTGATAGAATAAAACTTGAACACCAACTTCAGTGATGTACTAGCTACAATAATAAAACTATAACAGTTATAGTTTGATGAAACACATCCTCTTAACAACGAAAACATCATATTATACGATTGATACTGATGCATTGGCAGATCCAGGGGGGGCTGTGGGGGCTGCAGCCCACCCCCTTTGGGTTATTATATTTTTGTTTAATCGTTCTCAGACAACACAACTTGTATAAAATATTTCACCCACTAAATATTATCAAATCTCAATAAAACAAAAACCATTGGAAAGAAAATGTTTTAAACTTAAATTTTTATAGTTACAAATTTCTTCTAAAAAGTATATTTACATATGTAATCATCGTTGTAAAATTGTAGTTGCCTAAATCAATATTGATGCCGCTCTAGAAAGCATAAGGAAATGACTCAAACTCGTCACTTTTTAATGGCAAATAATCGTTAGACAGAATTGTTTTGAGAAGAAGATAAGGACACCACTGGATTTGTCAAGATTTTAACTTTCTACCATGATCTAATCACTCTCCACTCTTATAGTTTCTTAGATATTAATTTGTCTGTAAACCCTTGCCATTGGACAGTTTTCAAAAAATGAGAAAGCACACTTTGCAATCGATGTGTATCTATTACAAATCTATAATCTATATGCAGTATTCGTATAATAGTTTTTATATTGATTTGAAGTGCAAGTTCTATATTTTCGTTTAATATAAGTAAAACCTGGTTTAGTGTTCCAAACTATTCGTGTATTTCCGTGAAATATGTAAATTTTCAAAGCCCTAGGCGCGTTAGCCGTTACCTTTTCATGTCTGGCTGGAACTATATACTCTAAGTTTGAGAGAATTTTGTTTAGTTGTTGTAATTTAGTGGAATAAGTTTTTAGAAAAAAATCATTTAAAATTTTTAACCCCCCTTTCCCCAAAAATTTTTTCCCCCCCCCCCCCCCCCCCCGAGACAGCCCCCTCCTTGAAAACCAGCTGGATCCACCCATGTACTGATGACCGAAGGTCAGAACTCCAAACCCTCTGGTCAGAACTCCATTTCTTCTGGAGTTGGGTGGAGAATGGTAGAACTCCATTTTTCAAAGAAAAAAACAAACACAAATTTTTAGTTACAATTAAAACAAATCATTTTAATTAGTTACAAATAATATTGGTACTATATTTGGCAGTAAATTGTATTATTATTATCTATAATATTTGTAATTCCATAATACCATAGTTAGGTATTTAGGTTTATGCTAATTTTTGGTGTTGGAACAGTTACTAAGAAATTATTTTCTTTTTTTATCAATATCTTTTAACCTACAAATAATTTAAACAATTTGTTTGTTAAAAAAGAAAATGCTTTTCAAGTTCAGGAAGGTACTGTATTGTTAAAATTTCTGACTAAACCCGATTTGAATAATTCACCATGACATGAGTTTTTATGCTACTTAATTTTTGATCAGATACCTAACATCTCTGTTTATAATTAATACTATAAACAAACATTTTTTGAATTATGGATGTTATATAACTATTTAGCAAATAAAATGTGTTGAGATACCTGCAGCAACTCCATAGAACATAATGCTGGTTAGCAGAGAACACATGATGAGAGAGGTGGCTATACTAACTCGATGAGTTCTTGTAAGACAAGTACGGGGATGGCTACAAAATAAATTTAACAACAGTTAGTTATTAAATTGTCGTTTAAGTTTCTAAATGTTTAGACCAAATAGGAGTCATATGAATAAACAAGAAATAAAAACAAAAAAGGGACTCATAAATAACTACAGTAATTACAAACAAAAAGGGTAGATATTATACTTAAATATGAAGGAAATTCTACTGCCAGAGCCAAATGGAAGTAAATTAGAGATTTGAAATTCACTTAACTAACACTCATTCTACACTCCTGACAAATTTTTCTCAAGATCATGTCTGGTACTAAGATCCAGATATAATATTTGACTGTTTAGCTTTCATGTTTATTTAAAACATTTTTTCTACAGTGCACCGTTTCCAAGAAATAAATAATAATCCAAAATATGGGACCTTTCCACCCCCTTCCGCCTTTAGCTCACCTCCTAGGGGAGGGGACTTTTAGTATGTTTACCTCCTAACTATTCCTAACAAAAAGTCCTGAAGTCAAAAGTTCTCGGATATTCCATGCGCTCTACAATGCTTTCATTGACTGGACTATATTATGCCCTTTCCCAGTGTTTCAGTGAATACACTTTAATTGTTTATATTTCCAATGTGTTTTAATAAATATATGTATATTGGTAATGTGTTGTGTTGTAATTTTTTTGTGTATTTTAGTGAATGTATTAATTGACCAAATTTAGGCTAATACATATTTATTATGATTATTATATATTAATACAATTAATATAATCTACATTATGGTTGTTGGTACATATTTATCTAAACATCAAGGATTGTTCTGTTCTAATTTCTAATTGCTATTTGTCTAAAACGTGTTGGTGGTAGAATTATAGGTTAAGGCTCTATTATACATCTCTATTGATAGCCTAGGCTTGTTTCATTCATTTGTATAGCTCTCAGCTAACTCTATGATAATAAATGTAGGTCAAATTGTGTGTATGGTACTATTATATAGCCAATAACAGTAACCATGGTTAGAATAAATTATATATTGGTGGTGAAGATTGTGAAAGAAGGTAACACAGAACAGTGTTAGTGTTAGAGTGTATATTTAACCTAAACTTGGGATTTACTAACCAATAACTATAGTGGGAATAAATACATTGGTGGTGGAGAACACTCAAAAGGGCATACCACCCAAAAACACTTTTCTTTACATCATAAAAGGAATTTACTATATATTTATAAACTAAGGGAACCGTTTTCTTTTAAAGATACAGAACTATAAAAATATACATTTTATTAAAATTGGATTGATAAAACATTCTCTTTAATACAAAAGACAAATGTTATTTAAAAATAGCATTGGTAATTTGCCTCAAAATGTGATTGATGTTCAATGAGTACTGTGGTGAATTTAAACAATTAGAAACACTGAAGCCCCAACCACAAGTTCGGTGAATAAAACTACACAAATAAACTGAAACACATTTATTAATGTAGTTATTCTAGTTCCCTGATGTTCATTTCAGTTCTAAATCTAAACTAATGCTAACAAGAATAAAACTATAAAACTAAACAGACCTATTCTCCCCCTTTCCCTACTAGATTAATCAATCAAAGTGACCACGCCAAGGACTTGTTTCAAAAAGCCAGGTAGCAGTGGCTAACGGTACTTGTCCCTGTCCTTGGAAATGGCCCAAAGTTGTGAAATGAAACATGTTACACCGATTACATAAAACTTCTTAAACTACCGGAAAACCGTGTACAATATATCTTACAACTTATTAAAATAACGAATAATACTTATATTAAACGGATAAAATTTGAAAATAATATAAAATAAACTAATCAATAAATTAGCAATAAGATAATACATATTATCTTCAATGGATAAAATTAGAAAATTATACAAAATACTACGGCTGATCAATGTTTTATCTCGGTTTTACCTAGGTTTCAACAAAGAGAAACTACGGTAAACTATCAAAATGTGATAACAAAAGTTATTATAAACTTTATTAAATTGAATGGATTTTAATAATATATTATATTATATTACCAAATAAATAATTAAACATTACCAAAGGAATATACTCATCCAAAGATGAGCTTCTCTGAAGTAATAGACGGCATTAGTTGTAAACAATCTATTAAAATGTGTAATCTCTGTTGGTAATGATGGTTTTAACATAGCTTCCACGTACTTTCCATATTTTCCAATGCAAAACCAACTTTCAACCAGAAATGAATATTCTTTATTAAATGTTAAATCATGCACTATTATTTTTACACAATACCTATGAACAGAAATAGTGGTATTATAAAAATAACAAGTAGTTTTAAAACTGTATCCATACAAATGTTAACAAAAAATTTCTTGCAACTTGCAACATATTTATAAACCCTATCTAATATTAACTCATTCAGTTGAGTGTGATGAATTTAAGTGGTAGGACTGAATAGAAATAATATGATGTGTATACATATTCACCAATTTTGGTTGAATGAGTGTATATTCAAAATAAAAATTAATAAAACAAAGATAAATTTGATGTCTTTTTTTACCACAACTTGAGTCTGTTCTATTTTTCACCATGCCTTTACAATTTACTGTTTGTTAAACAGTCTTTAAACAAAATTAAAGGAAGAAACCTATCCCAGGCAGGATTTACAAGGATTGTTCAAAAGCGTAAATTTAACAACGTAATAAAAAATGTATATACAGAATGTCAAATAAGTTAGGGAGTCCTGATACACCTGACACCCCTAACCAAATTTATCACTGCAGTTGCACAAGTGGGCCATTTTTTTAAACAACATTGGAAATATATTTCTCAGAAAAGGATTGAGTTGTTTGTAAAATTCTATCTTGTAAGCAAATTTTGCTGTCTAAACAAATTCTGTAGTACAAGCATCATCTGGTTAGCAAGCATCTAAAAAAATTTTGAATCTAAATGTAAACAAGTTTAAAATTAGTTGAGTATTTTTCTTGTGTACTTCTTAACCCTAAGAATCAAAATTTAAAAAGAACATATTGAGAAAATAAATAAACATTTTTTTTAACTGTAAATGAGCTATAGCCCATATTTTAGCTTAGCGCTTTAAGGGTTAAATTATAGTTTTTGTATTAAAAAATGTAATTATTACTTTACGTCATTAGTTTGGAAAATTACAGTATAACTTTTTTTGCTTTTACTCATTTTTTTCTTAACTGTTCCCTGTTATTTGACATTTTTGCTTTTCCATCATCGCGGCGGCCCGTTTATGCGAGACTCTACTGTTCTGACTGGGAGCCTGGGTGCAATCACCCCAACACGGCACTCGTCACAGCATTATTTGAAAAATATTAGATATTATGATATAAGATGTTCATATTTTGAAAATGATTTAAATATATTATTACAAACATCTTAAAAATTATAAAAGTTAAAAATGTTAAAAATGATGTGTAATTACTTTTCTATTGTAAATACTAAGGTGGTCTCACAGCAGTGGCGTAAGCAGGATTTTTTGTGGGGCTGAGCATTGATTTTGATGAACCGCTTTTAGTTTTCCAAACCAACTACCAGTTATTCAACTAGTTTCACACTTTTGCTTTATAACAGCTTTTTGGGTAACGTTACATTCTGCTTCTAGAAGATTCTTGAACTTCCCTTCTTAAATGATATCTCTAATGAAATTGGTTGGGGATTTCACCATTCCCAGCATATTTTTTATTTGCCGAGATGCAGATAAGCTATTGGTAGCAGACACTACAGTCAGGTTTAATACATGGCTCCAAAAGTGTGTGTACTCTCGCAAGGCTGCTGTTCTTTGATTTTGGCCTGGGCACCTTTAAGTTTTCCGCACATATTTGACACCCCACCACAGCCTTGACCTCTCAAAAAATTGATGTTGAATTCATGCTTTTGTAAGTTTTTTTAAATCGAGTTCGCCAAATCTTCTCCAATTATTGAAGCTACCTCAACAAAAGTTAGCAATGTTTCTACAACCTTTTCATCCTTCAAATATCGAATACAAATTGACATCTGTTCTGATCCAGAAATGTCAGTAGTCTCATCACATAACAAGCAGAAGTATGGAGATTTTTTTACATCACCAACAATTTTTTCAGTAATAATTTCTCCGCATATTTCAATAAGTTCATTTTGAATCCGAGGGCTGATGTGTATGGCTTTTTGTGGGCCTTTCTCTAGATGATCTTAAAGAATGTCATCTCCACTCTAAACTTGAGAAGAGCATTAAATATTCCTCGAGAGTCAGTACTTTCTTTAGAATGATCGAACAGCCTCCCTCTACGTGTCCATGAAGAGGAACCGTTTCTCTGCCATGAAATATAATAGTTTTCACAATATTAACCAGCTTTCTAGTGTTTACGGTTACATTTTTCCGTAGTGCACAGTCAAAAAGTTCTTTTACAGAACACATTTTGTTTTTATAAATTTTTTTAAACAATTCAGCACCTAAAAAACTATTTAGATGGTACTGAGATGTACTGTGAGTTTTGATTGATTCTAGAGCTTTTCTCCACTTTTTTATGACTAACTAAATTTCCTACATCAGTATTATGAGAAGCGCCTATACCAAAAAGTAAACAGTATTTGCCGAAAGCGCCATCGCTACTTTTAGAATAAGTCAGCCATTCATATTGGGATAACTAAGAATACTGAAACGATCTCATACAAGATCCTTCTTGCTCAATAGGTAATTTGTAACCAGACAAACCTTTGTTATAGTCTTTTAAAAGAATTTCATACTTAACGTTATTATCAATTTGAGATTTATGATATAATAAAGAATTATTGATATCAGAAATGTCACATGGAAACGGTTGAGGGATGAGGGGGGATGAAGCAGTGGTGGGGACCGACCGGTGATCAGCAAATGATCTAGAATCAATATGCAAAAACTTCGCTGTGGTGTGGAAACAATAAAGTTTTTCTGAGTATTGTGAACGGGGTGGTTTGTAATGTTTTCTTTCTATTTAGAAAATGACGAGAATAGAGATTGCAAAAAACACGGCCTATCTGTACAACATATACATAAGACAATTAATTTTGTCTCGAGCCCCCCAACCCCCTGCGCACCCCACTGTCTCACATACCAGTTGTATGAAGAATGTATTATGTACCAGTAAAGGGTTATTAGAAAACACTATGTAATACATAGTAATACATGTAAAATATAAAACTATATTATCCTGGAGTAATATTTAATGAGTTAAATTAATGAGGTACAATAAAAAAACTGGAGTTGTAAGTCATAAAAAATTAAAGCATACACCAATATAAACTAACCAATCTGGATATGGACCACTGTTGTCATGCCATATATGAAGTGTTTGCAATTCTCCTAGATGTTTAGGTGTAAATATTAAGAACCAGTCATCACATCCTTTCTGTAATACTTTGCGTTTCTTGCTGCGAAAAACATGAGCCTGTATCAATCCAAAATTAATTAATGAAGTATATCAATGACGTTAAAATAAATTTTCACTGTTTTATACCGAGAACAATAATAAAAGTATTGGAGATACAAAGTATTAGTTATATAATTTAAAGCATCTAATTATAATATAAAAAACTTGGGCCACGACAATTTAAAAGTCTCTCCAAAAGATATCTACAGAATAAAAAAACATTTATATCAAAACATAAATTTTCCATTGAAAATTTATAGTTACACATTTTTTTAAAAGTTTTATACATCTGCCATAGAAATTTTTATAGTAGATATATAAGGGTTTGATTGTCTTTTTATATTAAAGATGTAGAGCTTCTCCAATATGTCTATTCCATGAAGAAAGATATATACATAATAGATACATTATTCCTAAACCAAAACCAACAATGGAATTGTTCCCAACATTGTCTAAATCTACAAACAACCCAGTAGTAGAACTCCATGGAAACATTAGTTTTAAAAACCGAAATATTTTTTAAATTTTTTCAACGACTGATTTATGTACAATAAATTACATAATTTTTTTATTAGTTTTGTTATTTAAAGACATCACAAAACTATTGCAAAAACATTATACTATGCCTTGAACTAATGACTGTTACATC
This sequence comes from Philaenus spumarius, assembly GCA_018207615.1. Classification (NCBI taxonomy): domain Eukaryota; kingdom Metazoa; phylum Arthropoda; class Insecta; order Hemiptera; family Aphrophoridae; genus Philaenus; species Philaenus spumarius. The sequence continues at coordinate 678,252 of JAGFPH010000258.1, read as the reverse complement.
TTCAACTTTTTGATTCGCTTCAGACGAAACATTGATCCACACAGTTGGAACAAGTTTTTACAAAATAAAAAAACGGACAGTAAAAAATTTGTTTGATCTAAAGTAAAAAGTATGTTCATTACAAGAGAACAAAAACAAAATTAACATGATAAGCGTGAATATAAAATTCTGTGTCATAAATCATGTAATATGTGTATTGCAAATTACTTTAATATATTAGATACAAATAGTAGGCTACAGATGACATTTGAAAACTTAAATGAAGTAAAATACCCGACTACTGGCGAGTTTTCCAAAAATCTCAAAGCCCACATTGGCTGTTGTACCCGCATACAATCTAGATCCAGTGAAAACTGTTATAAGGTAGCCCCACTTTTCTCCTGGATAATTGTCTTCAAGAACAATCACAATTTTCTGCAATTGGAATACATGTTGTTAATAGATAATTTCACTAAAAATATATAATCCTCATTGAATTTTCAAATTCTTTTTGTATTGCAATATTATTAAAGTATTAGTAATCATTATAATCAGAAAATTGTTCAATTATACAAAGCAAAATAAACAGCACATTGTGTTAAAAAGCAAAAATATAAATTAGAACATTAATATAAATATTAATATATTTTTTATTAACATAAATATGAATTAATTAAAAGCTATAAAATATATCCTTTACATGTAGAATTTTGGTATAGGGTTGTAACTAATATGTGTCAGAAAATAAATAAATATATAATATTTATAATATATTCCCAACCAATATTGTTTTGCTTTGGTATTTTGGAAAAGTAAGTTCTTTGTCCTAGGTTACTTAATAATGGAACTAATGTGCTTATCCCTCTGAGATGCACTGACTTTCTGATAAAGATTGCATTGCAATTTGTCCTAATTTTATACTAATTGGTTGTTAAATTATTCACTTACTTTCAATGATGAAATAAAATACAGTTTTATTTAATAAAGGTTTCTGTTATAACTCCTAATAATTAATTTGTTGTTTACAAGTTATAACTACTTTAAATTTTGGTGTGTTATGGTTACAGTGTAGGTTATGTTTTTTTGGTCACACAAAATTAAAAACAATAAATATTTATTAACTTAGAGCATGTAAACATATTTTCCAGTGTTTATTTATTTAAATATACATAATACACATTTTTATAACAAAACTTGTTTGTAACAGCCAAGTTATTGTGAATATATTCAATTAGTACATTTATTGATAGAATAAAAACTTGCATAGATTCTCTTCAGTGATGCACAAGCTAAACTTTAACTTCAGTGCATGATTATTATTGATAACTAGTCTGATATTTGTAGACATGACCTGTACTCACTAAAAATAAAATTCCTCATGATTATAAGTAACATTTTGGTGTCTTAAATAATCAGAAACAGTTTAGGTGTATGGCACAATTAATTACAAAATTAATTAGCGAACAACATTATCAATTAAAAATATTTACAGCTGATTATTCAAGTGCCTTTAATCAAGTGTTTATAGTCATCCAATGTAACAAATTTTATTTATGAATTACTTACTTGCAATTCGTCTCTTCTGTCTCTATAATAAGCCCATATTAATGTTGATACATAAAGTAACAATAAAGTCACAACAAGGATAAAAACAGCTGGATTGTCCGGAACAGTGAGAAACAATCTGATGTCTCTTATTGGATCTAATTTATTTGGAGCAATTAGAATACTTCCACCAAACACTGAAAGATGAGTACACTGGCAATGAATTAAATCATGTGTTGAAAGACTTCCCACCTAGTAGTCATACAAAACTATTATAACATGGTATGAACTGTAAACAAGTATTTGTCTACTAGCTTGTACTTTAGTTTTGTCACAACTGATAGTTTGTATTTTTAAGAAATATATAGGCAAAATAATACATTATTACTATATGATTTTTTACAAAACATTAAAAGTTGTATTAAAAGCTTGCAAACAATTGTATAATAAAGTATTTGATTGGAATATCTAATTGCTACAGTTTGAAATCATACAGTGACAAAAATAAACTAGTATGCATGGAAGACTTGAAGGAATTTTCATAGGTGAAATTTCTCAAAATGGCCTACAATCCTAATATATCATTTTTCAAAGGTGTTTTTTTGTCGCTAAGCGATATCTCCCTTAATTCTTCATAAAAATTAATTATTCAAACATAATTTTAAAGCTCATATTCCCCGCTATTGACGAAAATAGACAAACAGCTTAAAATTTATGTTTTTGTTACAAAAATTGACTAAAAAAACTTTTATATTATACTTTATATGGTTCCTAATGAAAGCACCATCTATTAACAACCTGTTTAACTAACCTGTGTTTACATTCCATATTGCAAGTGTTATAAACAGTTGTTATTTATAAACCAATGAAAATAAATAAACATAGTTAACTGAACTAAATGAAGGAATTAAATCAGGTATCACATGGGTCAGCTAGTTAACTAGTAAAGATAATAATAATTAGTTTCTTTCTATTGCTTTTTTTTAAATTGCACATCTATGTATCAATATCTTCATAATATACCAGGAGAGAAAAGTAAAGGTTCAATTTGTAACAGACTTTGAACCTTATTGATAAACTAGCATTTTGAACCATATTACTACCATGGGGATTTGTGTATGTTATTATATTCCTTATTCTTGCCTTAGTTTTACACAACAAAACCATCCAACATAATAAGTTGTGCATTTTCGAGCCTATTTGCTAGGATCAGTTTCCTGTACAGTGTTACATTTTTTCACATATTCATTACCGGTACTCTAACTTGCAAAAGCGAAAGAAAAAATATGTTTATATCCAACTTGCAAGACATTCCATTCTTACTTAAAATAATAATTAAATAATGTGAACGAGGTAGTTAAATATAAGAAATATTTAAAGCAGGACGTTTTCATATACAATAATTATTATTATTACTTACTATCACACACACAGTAAATAATATATATGATTTAGTTGAATAATGTGTAAAAATTCCTTTGGGTAATGTAGGTATATTCAATTTGGGAAAAGACAGCAAAATTTGGATATTTTATTAAGGAAAAAATTCTCATTTCACCAACTGCAGTCTTACGAATCTTCCATCAAATTTTGGAGATAAAGTTTTGTAATATATGGGAATTTGTTCATGGACATCTTACCTATGAATATTTGTAAATTATCAACATTTCTTTAAAATATTTGTTTATAAAAATGAATAAAAACACGATTATGAGTTAAATTATTAACCAACGGGACGGTATAACATCTGAATGATCTCAGTATTCTATGGATTAAGGTAGTATACAAAAGGCAATAATTAATAATAGACTGGCATTTGTAAGAGCACGTTTTTAAGAAATATTCTAGCTACTGTAACATGGATTTAAGCAGCAATGTTTAATATTTTACTTGCGTGGTATTTGCACACCTTTAAGTATTTTGGTCTGATACATTTTCCTGAACATCCGCAAAAAAAAAATAACAACACTGGTCTCTTTATATTAGTATAAATTCAAACAGATATAAGATACCATTTAATCTTTATAAGTTATGTACCTAAGTAAAATATAAATAAAATTATTTATTAATAAATATTGGTTATACCTTAGACTTAACAATCCTTGTTTTTTGTGGAATAAAAGACCATTTTTAAAGCTACAGTGACATGTACAGTTGTTCAAAAAGTAACGTTTTAATCGAATAAGTGTTGTATATATAGTGTTTCTGTGTAAATGTCAGCTTGAAGATGCCGCCCAAGTAGCGGTGAAACATGTCGCAAGATAAATACAAAAAACAAGGATTGTTTGACTAAGGTATATAAATATGATTTAGTTTAAGATGTTTACCTTACAGATCTTACTGTTCCACTCTCCTCCTGACCTGGTCTGACACTGAATACTATACATCTCAAAGGTATAATCTATTGTCACACCAGGTAATACCTGCAGATACAAAATAAAGTACCATTTTACATTACATTAAATGCTTTTTATTTGTAGATATTGGTAGAACTTTTTAATGCTACTCCTCTAATTTTGGCTTCTGGATTTAAGTATGTCTATTATTTTTAACAAACTATTCAAGGAATTGTTCTCAATGGCATTCAAATAGGGAAGGAAATATTTGAGCTCTGTTCATACAAACTAATATGCTCATATACTTGTATATCAACAAATAACAAAAAATAAAAATCACACTAGAACAACATCACTCCGTAAAAATTACGATAGATTAAGTAAGTAAAGTACTGGTAGAAAGTTTTATGAAGTAATCCATCTACGGTAGGATTTCAGGCAAACACTATACAATAGTAACGAGCACTGAGGTCTGAGCAGTCTTGCAAATAATCCCTATAATCATTACTGTATATAACAACTGAATGTTTATTAAGCTAAGCGGTCTGTTTTAAATGGAGACTAGGATGAAATCTATAAAATAAGAGCATGTTTACACTATCCCACGAAATAATTAGAAAGATAACTCAAATAGTGTAATGACCCGACTAAAGTAAAATATTAATTAAAATAGCTAAAGTAAATTAAAACTATTAGTTTTAACCTATATTAGTTAGAAAGAGTGTAACACAAAAAAACACTACTTCCATACACATTCAATTTTAACAGCAATTATTTATTTATTAAAAACACTTTACAAAGAATAACAAAAGTTAATATCACATGTTACGATATCACATCTTTATCAGTAACTAAGCAAACCGTGATGGTAGATGAAGCTGAATCTTGCGTTACCATGACAACATAGGTCTGAGTTGGGCACACTAAGTGAGAGTGTATACGAGTGGATGAATTAAAACATTGGTAAACATATTAAAATACTAAGACATAACACAATATCCAGCAAAGTTGACATAAGATAGATTAAACATGTGTACTGTTTAGAATAAATCTATTTACTTATACGATAGTAATTCTTATCAAATGCAGAAAATGTCTCAGAATTATCCTATTCCAATCTACAACCTAAACTTGTACATACTAATAATGCTAAACAAAGACCACAAATTTTATTATTAAAAATTTTAAACAAAAAATCAAATTCTAAATTCTAAAAGAGATTTTAGAAGTGACATTCTATCAGAATATGTACTTGTAAAAAACAGCAAGATAATAACCCAAAATCAAAGGCCTACCCGGAAGTCTACGGATTTACTGCAATTGGAGAATGGAATATACAGGATATGAGACGGTTTTGAGATGAACCCGGGAAGAAGGATGTCAGAGATAGTTGAGCAGTCTTTGCTGTGACGCCGTAAAGTTCAGTCGTATTGAAGATCTTGCTACATTAAAGTGAAAAGTGTGCGTCATCCATAGTATTTCGAAAGCCAAACTTTGATAAATACTCTACAACTAATAACAATAGAATTTCACTAATCAAAAATAACTTTGCAAGTTAATTTTAACTGAACAATAAGCATTATCAAGGGGTGTTACCCTACATCAAAACTTTGCATAATAGCTCAGCTAAATTTAAATATCTGTAGCCTAACTGTTTAATTAACCTGATTTCATTTACTAATTTTTTTTATTAACAATTAAATATCATCAAATTTTCTTAACTACAATTTCAAATTCTTTTTGCGAATTTTTACATTTATATATGCCAGCACGATCACCCTACCCCAAGATATATAAAAAATAATAGAATAATCAAAATAAACTACGGTACTAAATATTTAATTGAAATAACAACCTGTACACAGCTAATATTGTGATTTGAGAATTTGTTTAGTATATAAACTTTATGTTTATTTTATTTGTTTTGCTATTTTTTTACCTGATATGAATAGACTTTCTCAGTCAAAAAAAAGAGTTTTTTTTAAATTTTATTTATGAGAGTCAAGTAAAATATATTCAAATTACATGACTCTTATTCATGGGCGTACCCAGCAAAAGGCAGGGGGGGGGGGGCAGCTGCCCCCCCTGGAAGCAAAAAAATAAATTGTTATTAAATTTTGTTGCTGGAATTTATTACAATTCTTGAAATAACTATTTCAATAATAAAAAAATACTTACACTATTGAAATTTATGAAATTAGATTGCGGTTTTATGATGAGAAACAAGAACAATCAGAGAGGAATTTGTAAACTAAGTTGAGCTAAAATGAGATTGAAGATGCCCCTACGATCGCCAGCACAATTCAGAGTTTTTTATTTGATCAGAATCTTTCAGCAGAGAATTGTGTTGGATTTGGATTTGACGGATGTTCTACGATGGCTGGAAAAGAAGGTGGTGTACAGGCCACAATAAATCTTTATTTTTCCATTGATCAAGCCACAAACTAAATCTTCTGGTCATTGATGCTAGCAAACTACCGGAAATAAGAAACTTAATTGGAACAGTTAGGATACAATTGTACCAATCTTACAAAACGATTAAATAAGGGAAACGGAAGCAATACTGGGCCACATAGATTGGTACTGTTCAAAACTTACCTTTAGAAATTTAAATATCACCAAACGTAGGAATGTTTCAGCTTATTACTCACAATACACAAGATACCTAGAGGTTAACTCAATAAACCATAGAAATAGATGTAAATTTTGGCTTTATTAACCAAAATAAAAAAAGTTTATAAGCCCTTAATACAAGAAAATGAAATTATTGATATGCCCTTAATACAAGAAAAACTTCAGATTTAAAAGAATACATATATATTTTATTAAGTTGAATTTAAAAGCCCTCCCCAAAAATAAAAATCAAAAACCCTCCCTTTTAATAATAATTACAGAATTTATACAGAAAAGATTAACAAGTTACAAAGTTTTAACATGAGATACCATGGATTTGTTTAAGAATAAATATATATGTCGTTGGCCAACTCTAAAGCTAATTATAAATAATTGAATAAATAAACAAAATTAATTATGAGACGTCTCTCTATATATAAAAAAAAAGGTATAAAATTTCTAATATGCAGCCCTTAGGGCTAAGGTCCGAAATGTGCTAGCTTGCTCCTCCCAATTATTAAATACAAACATATCCTATATAGTATACATATACAAAATTACTTTTTTAAAATACAGCCTGTTTAACATTTAACACAAAAATCAACTGCAGATCGTTCATATTTTAAATTAATCTCTGTCTGTAACTAAAGCACTGTAGATATAAGAATTTTTATTGTATTTAAAGTCTTGTTGGAAAGTAGGCCTTTTCAAGGCGTAGCTGTGGTGTAGCTTATGGCATTGTATGGTTAAATATTCCCTGGAGTTGAACCAGTGTAACTGGTATTGACAAAGTAAAGGCTTATAACAAATGCATGTTAATTGGCCTTCCGCATAACTCGCGACAAAAAAAACTTAAGAATTAATCCACGACAATAATTTACAGCGACATGACAAGGTGGACTTTCCTGTAGTGGAAGCAATGGCGGACTCTCCTTCTCGAATGTTCTAAAGAAGCAAGGTTAACGGTCTATAGAATGAGTCAGCTGTTCGGTATATTAGATAAGCAAACCGCTTAAAGCGAACTATGCCCAAAGTAGATGCTGTACGGAGGTGGCGTCTGGCGGAGAAAAGGGAAACTATTTGGAAGTTGGTGAAGGTAGGCAGAAGTTGTAACTAGTGGATAAGGAAAATTACAGAAAGTGAAGTCGGAGACGTAACACAATAATACCCTTCTTTCGTGAGTGGCCATCCCGAAGGAATTCGGCTCCTAATCTATCAAGCCTCAGTGAAACCAGATGGTCTGAGAAATACAAGAGCATTAGAATGTTTTCAGACAGCTTCCATGAAATCGTCAATGCGCTAGAACATCTCTTGGTTGAAGGAAACTATACTAGAAGAAAATTTGCCTATCAATTGCACTGTGCAGTTACTAAACTAATTTTCATCATAGGTTTAGTCATGATTGCAAAGTACTCTGCGATTTTGGAACCCATTGTGAACGTTCTACAAAGTAAAAATATGGATTTGATTATGGTGAGGATCGACAAGAAATTGAACATGTTTCTGATGAATTACTTAAAAAACCACATGATATCACGGAGAAAGTTGGCGTTGAGTTAACAGTTCCACGAATTGTTCAAAAGCAAATACACAGAAGTAATCCACCATCTGAGACTGTGATTGAATATTGGAGACGGTCGTTGATCATCCCTTATTGTGACTCTTTAACTTTATCATTGAATGTTAGATTCTCACACGAAAATACATATACTTTTGCCTTATTCCATCTTCATCCTTCATACATGCTAAAAATTACTTCAAAAGATTTGGAAAAAAATGCAAAATCTTTCATGGAGTTTTATGAGTTGGGTGATATCTCTGCAGAATTAGATTTGTGGTATAGTCTGTGGAAAAAGAAGGATTTAGCAGGAGACAAATTAAAGGATATTGAAGTGGCTACACTTTTGGAGGAGGCTAATATTTTTTCCCTGCAACAAGGCATGCACTCCTTATTTTATGTGCTTTCCCATCCACTATGGCTACTGTTGAACGATATTTCAGTACCCTTCGAAAGGTAAAGACCTGGCTGAGAAGTACAATGGGAGAAGACAGATTGACTGGGTTGTGTTTGATGAGCGTCCATTGGAAATTCTTCAAGGAAAATCAGGAATGGATTGAAACGAGAGTTTTGAACAAGTCTTCTACAAATCCAATAAAAATGATACTAGTATAAGACATGTAACTAGAATCCATTTTTTTCAAGCAAATGATTGTAATAACTTAGTTGATAAAGCACTGTTATAATTATAGATAATTTTCTTAAAATTTTGGTTTCATTCACCTTTTTCGTCATAAAATGTTACAACCTGAACGACCATGGCTTGGGTACGCCCTTGCTCTTACTAGTGAGAATTCTATGAGTTATTAAGCCGAGTGGAATTAATATCCTACCTATACTTTTTTACCATGTTGAGTATGTTACATGTACTTGTATAGTACTTAAAATTATAGACCGGAAATTTCCAAATGATAAATGGATGGCATACAATTATTTTTGTACAGGTTTTTTTAATATGTAATACTGATGTATTAAATAATGATTAGTAATATATATTTATAGGACATATTCTAATCTTTTTTACTAACTAAATAACCCTGAAAAAGTATTTAACATTAAGTTTTCTAATTTTTAACTTGATGTTAATCAATCCCTCTACTTCCAGTTAGCTTTAATAAAAGAAATGTGTACATACTTATGTCAACTCTTTACAGAAAACCAAGATAAAAAAAATATATAAGTTATAGTATTATATTTTAATTTCTAGAAATTAGGATATGTTATATTTACTTCTGAACTAGGAATCAGACCGATGTATAAGAACACATCAGGAGACTCGTTCAAAAATAAAGCACCATAAGAAGACGAATCATTAGTGATAATGGAGCCTTTCTTGTTTACAAAATCATAGTCTGGTCTCATATTTTCCATCACTAATACCTAAAAGGTAATATATTAAGAAAACAAATTATTTAAACTTAAAATAAAATACAATTATCAATCAGTTTGTACTTAACTGTCCTAGATGTTCAAAAAAGTACGAAAATTATTTTAGTAAAGTTAGAAAAACGAGCGTCCCTTAAATGCAAGCATCTTCATCTTAGTATCCCTAGGATTTTCAAGTTATCATCTTCAGTGATACATGAGCTACAACTAACAAATTATAACTTGTTCCATTGAGGATAAATACTTTGTCATTGGATTGCGTTTGATTATTACACGCATGGGTGAATTAGTATCATCGTTATTATTCTTAAATAATTTCTTCTCACTCAACAAACTCAAAGTATATAAATATTTCATTAAGACATCAGGTTTGTTTAGTTTTATAAAAACTTATACTAAGAGTAATAATCACAGAGACTAAACTTTTTAACCAAAATAAAATAATTTAAAAAATTAAGTTTACATGTTTTATTGTTTCAACCAACTACTTGGGAAATTGATCTACTCACAAAGGCGCTGAATAGCTGCCTATGTGTACAAAATATATTACTAGTAGAATTTGTTTGCATCTAAGCCTCCAGCTTCGCCTCATGGGCTAATACGTTCTACTCACAGATGAAAACTTGCGGACTCGGGTTATGGACTGCTTCCATTTGCTCGTAGCGTATAAACTAGGCAGTCGGCATCGGATCAGAAGATGCCTCCTAGGTAAAATAACCCACGTATACTAGGGTTTAGTATTTTACGATGATATCGATTTTGGCAAACATAAAGTGGTGTAAAAAATAAAATGTGTAGAATAATATCCTACATTTATTTGTTTAGATATTTTCGGCTGAAAAACAAGCTTTCGGTTGTTGGAATTTTTGGCTAACGAACTGGTCCGAGTGACATAGACAACCAACGTGAGTTTCAAATTTAGACCAAATCGGACTTAAAATGTGACCGTTAGAGTGCGAACAAATATAAATTAATGTACAGTACGATTGTTTAAACCGTGCCCTCGGCTCGGCTAGCACGCGGTGGGCTAGCGGTGTAGCGGGGAGGGATTGTAAAGGCAGTTCCACAAACTTCGAATAAACAAAAATAATTGAATAATTATTCGAATAAAATTATTGAAATAAAAACTACTTGAATGAGTCATAGACTACTTGTCTCTTGATAATATGATATGTATAATATGCAATATTTTATAACGTTTATAAAATGAAGACAAACTCGGTCAACGGAAACACGGCCTGGCCAGGGTAGTTTTAATTGAAACGCACACATTATACCGTTGTACTGAGCAAACCGTAAGTCAAACGAAAAAATGTTTCAAATAAAATATTTAATTTGGACCTTTATCTAAAACTTTCTCGCAAACACTTTGCCTCTGACCAACAAATAAAAAACTTTCGGTGTGAAAATTTCATGTCATTATTGAAGTACATTGTTATAATATTGATTTTTAAAGTATGAAATAGGTTTTGTAATTGATTTTCTTTTACATCATACGAATCGTATGGTTCTTATCTGCGTATCCATGAAAGTTTCATAATTTTACATCGCTGCTAAGTGTATTAAATGACAGTGTTATGTGGAGAAAACTAGAATAAACAGAGCGATTTCTAACGTTATCATTCAGAGTAGTACAATCGTGGCCGAGGGCATGGTTAAAAAAATTGTACTGTACATATGTTACTGGGAGGGGAACAAATAGCCATGTGGCAGGAAGTAAGAGTGGAGGAGGGAAGTAGTGGAGGGGTAGAGGCGCGACAGTAGTGTTGCCAAATTAGTTGTTTTTCCTTACTTTTCGTTTGCTAACTTAGTACAACAAAATATTCTGTAAAGCCATACAATAAAGCTGCTGCTAAAATTGGGACGGGATTTTTTTAACACATTTTGTTGAAAAATAACGCTGCTGGCTCGATTGGTTGATATTACCCCCCCCCCCCCCAACTAATTTTGATCAGTTTGTTATTATAAATAGTCTTATTACTAATATACCAAAACAGATACAACTTTAAAACGTTACAAAGTTAAGCTGGCAATACGAGTAAAACAAAGAAAATAATGCATGTCAGTTAACGTGTTAAATAACCTTGGTTTAAAATAATTTTTGGTAATAAAATGTTTTACTGATAAGAGAACAAAAAAGAGATTTTGTAATGTTAAAGATTTGATCAAAATATTAGTGAAAACAAAACAATTAAATTGTGAAATATTTGTATTTAATTATCTAAATTTCATTTAAAAGGATTGAATATACTAAATTATTTAAACACAGGAAAGGCAAATAAAATGAATTGGCTCCACATAATTACACTTATTACACTGAAAAAAATTTAAAGTGTATGCAAATTTGTTTAGTATATTTAATTTAAAATACAGTCATTACCTTCAGAGTATCATTTGGTTTAAGATTCCTAAATTGAATCACAATTTTTCCACTGCCACCATTTACAGGTGCATCTAATCTATGAATAGAGACAGCATTGTCTTTCTCATCATCTGTTTCAACTAAAGCAGGCATTGTCACACTTCCGCTAATTACTTGACTTTTGAAACTCTTTAACTTTAAAAATATATCAATGTATTCTGGAAGGTTGCGCATCCGAACCATTTTATCTGAAATTCGTTCAAATAACCGAAGCGATATAACTTCTGATTCAAGGTTCTTTTCATTGTAATCCCACCAGTATGGATTTTCATGTAATGCAGCAAACTGTGAATAAATTATAAATTTAGGCAGTAATTGACAAGTTTTGCATAAAAATGTTTTGTCTTCATAGTTCCAGTTATTTTACATACTTATGCTATACTGTATATCTTTAATGTCATTAATCTCAAACATACAGATTTTATTAATTATGGAATTAGTATCAACACCACAAATTTTTTTTTATTTTGTGAAAGTTTTAGTTGTCTTTCATTTTCAAATAAATACAATTTAAGTACAGTTAAATATAAATCTTAATAATATTATGAACTTAGGAGAGTAGTTATTCACTTAAAGGGTATATGAACAAAACATTTTATTTCCTTTTTTTTTTTTTTTTTGGAAACTTTAAAGTTCATTTAGTCAAAACCAAATGTGGCATTTAAAAAATCTAAAAAAATAAATTGCGGCCTATGTGTGACCTTAAAGTGTACATTTTGAGCATTCTTCATGCAAACTACAAATAAATGGAAACGAAAAACACCATAGCAATGAAACTTTAGGACAATTTTCTTTAAAATATGCTCTTTCCAGTGATCTATTTTTAGTAGAAAAATATACCCATATTTTTTTTTTACAAAATACCTTTTTTTATTGCAATTTTCAGTTTTAAATTTAGATTAACATACGTGGGTTTTAATTTCCTACCCAATGCAATTTTTTGTTTCTCATTATTTGTATCCGCTTAGAAACATAGTTTGTTTGAACAAGTCAATGTTTATACGTGCTCTTGTGTGTAAACACCGCACGTGCATGGAGAGGAGGGGCGGTAGCCTTCTCCTTCAAGAGAGGGCACCTGCTGAGTGGCCGGGAGTAACCTTGGGGATTCCTGTCGTCTTGTGTTTTTTCCTCCAACGCCAGAATCCAGAGGCATTCAATAACCCTTAAGGTTAAAATCACAAAAAATTAACCACTATCACACGAAGTAAGTATCGAGGAGAACAGTGATAACGTAGGCAAACCGATAGCCCATAACTTGGTTAAAATCTACACAATCTGTGTTGGAGTATCAGACTGGAGTAGTGGGTTTAGCTTCATCATGGCCATTCTGCTTCCTCAAACATAGAAATAAATCTGTATAATAATTAAATATAAGTTTTTCCATCAGCAAAAAAATCTATACAGAATTAGGGTTTAAATATTGACAGGCAATTTTTGTAGCAGAAAAGATAATTGAGTTGCCTGAATATAATCTAAATGTTTATCATACTTTTCTCACACCATATTCTTTTCATAGAACATTGTTTATTTATTTCTTCTCCAATTTATAAGTATAGTGTTGTGCATTGTGCAGTACCTGGTGTCCCATTTGAAGATATAGATGATTGCTTATAGAAATAAAAGTAATTGTCATAATTACATAAAATACGCTACAGTCATAGCTTGGCACGTGAAAAGTATGGTTAACTCAAAAAAGTACGCAGGCAATCGCGTAGTTTTTTCAATTGACTTAAATGTCCCAAAATGTTGTGTTGTAAATTATGTGTTATTTGTGAATGTGATGTGTATATGTTTTCATTTACTCAATTGACGCGCATCAAAGTATGCAAGAAATCCAATATGAATATAGGTTTGATAATGCCTGATAAAGAGGCGAAACGGTGTAACCTGTAAGAAATAAAATAAAATGGACTGTGAGCTGTAAGTATAAAAAGTTAAATATAGTAAAAAATAACCAGTCTAGTAAGGCAATCAATAATCACTAATACAAATTTGTATTGTTGCATTCATATTAAATGGTATTAAAAAGAAATAAATCATGTTTATAACATGTACATAGATTTACAATTATATTGGTTTAAGTTAGCACAACTGAGAGACCAACAAGATTTTACTATATCAATCTCAAGATTAATTTGTTTTTAATTTTACTAGAGTTACTGTATCGTAAATGTCTTTTGGTATCAGGACACAAGTTTTTAAGTATTTTTTAGCCTCTGTATTACCTAAAATTGTACTTTCAAACACATATCTCCTGGGCCATACACACATTTTTAAAAAATTTACTAGTTTTATTTTTGGAAGTGTAAATTTTACTTACATGTTTTTTTCAAAAACTTTATAAATATGACAAAATACTAGTGTGCAAAATATATAAACAAAATTAATTGAACTAAGCGCTTAATCTCTTAGACTCTAAAAGGAAGCATAGCACACAATAAATAATACACATTATTTAAGTGGCTATTACTGCATAACAATATGAACAATACAAGTCAGTATGTTTCCACTTGCATGTATTGCCTTGGCACACAAAAATATTGTCTTTAATAAATATGATTAATGATTTGTCCCAATCTTTAAACCTATGCACAGAACATATTATGTTTTATATTATGGGTACATGAACATACCTCAAGCCTTATAACATTAGTTTTTTCTTTCAGAGCTTTCATTAGTATCTTAGAAATGCTCACAAAGCTATTGCCAGATAAGGGAATTCGAGTCATGTTATATAGCCTTTCCGGAGTGTCATACTGCAATAATAGATTATTTATTTTACCAGTAAATAAATTATAAATAACATAATGAAATTGTATCAATCTATACTGAAAGTATTATGACTTCATAAACATTAAATTTCTATAATACTATTTAGCTATTTTTAAAGTCCAATTCTTGTTTTTGTGGTAAGATCATAAAATATTAATTAATAATTTAAACAATCAAAATGAGTAATCTTTTTTTATTAATGCTTGTACAGTAAACCCCCTTTTACCCAAATCCCTGCCATCCGAATTTCACTCTATCCGAATCGCATGAAGTAAAAAATATTGATTAATAAAAACAAACTGAAATGATTGAATTAATCATACATTATTAATTACATCATGACACTGAAACCATAACTAATACAGCAACAAAAGTTTGTTTAATATAATTGTCAAGAATTGAATAAACCTATCGTCTAAAACAGAAGAAGTGCTCAATGTAATATTATAAATAATGCCCAATTGTAAGTTGGTACAAGATGATTTTAGTATATTTTATACATTATATTTAAATAATTAAAATTAATTGTATCAGTATGATGCAGTGTGTTTAAAATTAGGAAGATTATCAAGCTATAAGATTAAAATGAGAAACAAAGGTTTTAAAACTCAGGAAAATTTCCTTTTGTGGGCAGAGGCAGTCAAGGAGTGAGTAGCAGGACAGTAGCGCTGCTACTGGGCTAATTGGATAAGAAGGAGCAAGGGCTATTTTTGGACCATCAAAGGTGTGCAAGCAGGAATTCAAAAGAGCAAACCGAAAGGCACTTTTTTAAATATGAGGAAATAATTTGTGTCAATAACTTTTATACTAGTAGAATCAGTTTTTGTTTGATTTGACATTGAAAGAATTAAAATTGAGTTTTGGACTTTTGGAGAATAGAATGTAAATCCTTAGTTTTGACCATTGCGTAAGGTATAACTGAAGTACTGTATTGATTGATTGTCATAGGATTAACTAGTTGATTCATATCAGCTTGTTTACGGCTGCACTATTTTCAAAATAGTATCAAACTATTTTTATGGTTTTGGTGTTAAAATGATGTCAGCTATTTGTAAGAAGCCATTTTGATATACATGTATAAATAACTTATTTTTCAACAGCTAAGCAGTGAAAAATATCACAAACATTTAAAACCAGATTATTTGACATTCATAATTAATTGATTCAAATGCTGTAGCTTCAAACCTATATAAATTTTAATAGGTACAATCTTAACACAAAGTTATGTTATGTATTACAAAGAATACATGGAAATCCTTCTCTGAATAAAAGTACAGTTTAGAAACAGCATATGACATATATGCTTCGAAAGTATCATCAAATCTAAGATATATTTAGCTTAAGGCTTACTAAAATCATTTTCTCAGTAAGTTAAAAATTATCTAATCAGATTTTTATACAGGGTAAGTACAGTGTATACAGAGGTTATAGGTTATACACAATCGGTTCAATACTTCTACAAGTTTGATAATTTATGTCTACAAAAGTCAAGAATAAATCTTAAATTTCTGTCTTTATATGATTTTGAGTAGATCATTAGTGATGATCTACGGAGCATCAAGAAATTAACTATATGCCTATACCAACATTATTAAAAAGCGAGTTTGTAATATTCTGTTATATTCCATAAATTGTATTCAATACATTATCAGTAGTATTGTTGTATTATTGTCTGAAAAGATTACTAATCTGTGTTTGTGTCAACACACAGTTTGTAGGACTCATGGCATTAGACATGAAAAGTTGTCTAGGCTCTACATGTCTTATTGTGTGCAGTTTAGAACAGCAAATATGTCTTTCAAGAGCGGGCGAGAATTCACAAAAGGTGCAAGACTAAGTTTCCTTCAGTTTTCCAGGTACACCTAGTGTTTATATGTTTTGTAAGAATTAATTGAGAAATTTAGGGAGACTAGACCATCAAAGAACTATGACTGTAGTTGTAGACTATCTGTACTTGATAAAGAAAAACTGCAAGACATATCAGCTCCTATGCAAAATAGTCATAACAAATTCATGCGAAAATATGCCAAACAGAAAAACATTCCTGAAGTATCTGTACACAAGTAACTGTAATTCGCAAGAAGCTCAGTCATCTCATATTACATAAAGTGAGAGCAATTTAACAGTTATTGGTCACTGAGTGGAAAGCAAATTCCATTCTGAAAATAGTTCAAAAATTTTCTAGCATGCAATTCTGATAAAATTGTGGTCTATGTTTTATGGTAAAACCTATTTATGGTCTGCCAATAACCTACCTACATACCATAGATGGAATTCCTCTGTATGAACAGAAGATTGGCGTGTGTACTGCTATGGATAAAAAAAGAATAGTTGTTTCAATAATCTTTGCAGAATTAATAAATTTAGATCAATATTTTTAAATCGATCACCAGTTTAGGGGAGGGCTAAACAAGTTCAAATACTAATGGTTGAGTTGAACAAGATGATACCCACCATTCAAGCAGTCATTCAGGTTACGAAAAGTGGCTTTTGGAGATTGAATCATTTGTAACATCTTGGGACCACCTCATTCTCCGAACTTAATTCAACCTGATGTGACTACTAGATGTTTTTTACTTTCAACTCTTTCAACATTCACTTTCGTACAGCTCCCTCACTATCCCTGAAATTATGTGTTGGTTGAATTTTCATTGACGTTGACATGGGAATTGATATTTTACTCAACATTGCTGGCCAGGCAATGGCAGAAATAAGTCTTTTGCAAGAAATTCTTGATATTAGGCATACAAAAATTGTAACACTTTTCTTGGATTCAAATTAATTGTATACATTATTTTCTTGAATTTTTTTTGTCTCATTTTTGTTAATAGGAAGTACTCATGTAATAGATGATTTCACTACAAGATTTCAAGAGAAAATCAATGGTAAAAACTGTGCATCGATATCTCAAATAGTTTTGAAGATACTTGCATCTATTTATATTCAAAACATCTCATTGAACTTAAATTCCATATGTATGGTATTCAACTCACTTCAATATAATTATGTAATATAATTGTCTGTCTTAATACTTTTAATGTCTAAAAGTTATGAGTAGGGTCCACAGTCCTATAATCAGTTTCTCTTCTCACTCCATTTGACGTTGTTACACAATCTCACTGAATATTATGTTTTTAGTTTTATGAAATGTCTTTAGCTTTTTAACATTGTTGAAGTCTTGAACATGTGAGAGTAATTTTTGGCACCTCCCCCCCCCCCCCTGTATACACAACAACCCGCCCCTATATAATTATGTATATATATTTATATATCTCCTTATTGCAATAAAAAATGGGTACATTATCAAATGTATACCAATTGAAATTATTTAATTATATAAAATCAAATTAAAATATAACATCGAGCAACAATTTTAAAAATAAAAGTAAATATAAGATATTTTCTATACATATACAGCTATATATATATAATATATAGCATTGGTCTTTTTGACCTCAAATAAATGTATGATAAAATTGAAAGTTAAGTGGAGGGGAAGTGGAATACTAAAAACACCAAATTAATCATATTACAATATTTATTTTACATAATTTTAACTTTTTAACATCAAAAGGTAACATTGTAAGATTAACATTACACTATCACAAATCAATTTGGTAACATCATTACAACGTGATAAAGGTAAAGGGTTAGGTATAATTGTCAATAAGATAAAGGTAACATCGGTAATTCGGTAACATTGTAAGATTGAGGTTAATGTTAAGTTTTTACATTAGTAACACATACACATACAAGAAAGAAGTTAGTATAAAATGTACGGCGGTCTCGTTTTTAGGGGGGCGAATTTTTCACTGAAACCAAAGGGCGCCGATTTCTAAAGGATGGTGCCCTATACGATACTATTATACCTGTAAATACTATTGTATCTGATCTTGTCTATACATAAAGAGGCGCCAAAAAGAAATAGGGCATTTCCGCGTTTGTTTTAATCCCCAAAGGGGCGGTCGCGTCTTTAAGAGGGCGAATTTTTCACCAAAAACCCAAGGGCGCCGATTTTGAAAGGATGGCGCCCTAATTTGGTGTATGTGGTCTTTTGTGTCCGTAAAGAGGTGCTAAAAAGAAATACTGAGTTTCTTTTAAAACCCAAAAAGGGCGGCGACGTCTTTAGGCAAACATTTTTCGGTGCAAAAAAAATTTTTTGGAAAATTTTGAAGGCGCCTTGGTTTTTAACTTTTTGTCAGCGCGTCGGAGCCCCCTCCTTGGCGGCGTCCCATGCGTCCGCATGTTCCGCATGGTCCTTGCGCCGGCCCTGACGGGATTGGTAAAATTCCAACTAGACTGTTAAAAGGCCTAAAAGTATATAGTTATGATGTAGTATTATTTATATAATTATCATTGTAATAAAATAAGCCAAATTTATTTAGCATTTCTTTTTATAAATACGATAGTTTTGCGTTTACAGCTCGCAATCCTTTCTTTGGTCACCGTTTAAGTGATGACTTGGTTAGTGGGGAGAAGATAACCACGATTAGTAATGACGCAAGGACAGAACGACATGCATGTTTGAGGCTTTCCTAAACAATTCCCATACCTAATGAATTGCACCGAATTATTTGTGTATACATATGTTTTTTTACATGTGTTAAGTGTTTGTATAAATGCCATTTATCTTAAAGAATTGTGATTCGACAATGCCTGAATAGTAGGTGAAACGTGCGTCATGACTGAAACACTTAAAACAGTGACAAAGAAAGAACTGTGAGCAGTAAACGCAAAACTAAGGTATTTATAAATATAATTTCCAGCCCAGTGAGGCAAACACAAACATATCAAGCATTTCTTTTGTTTAAAAAATATTGATAAACATTAATCACACTAGAATGAGCAAAAACATTTGATTTTAATGTGGTCAGATATGTAGTTAAGTACGTAAACTTAGAAACAAGTTACACAGTGATTTTTAGGCAATAAATTGTATATTTAAACTATTGCTTTTGTGCAATTGGATTTTTAAAAATAAAAAAAAATTAAATACATTACATAATAAAATAATGTTTAAGATAAGGAATGATGACATCACCATTGTGTAAACAATAATCACAGACGTCTGTCTACTCTTACTGCGCTACTAGTATCCGATTACCTGATTAATATTATTGTTTATTAAAGTCATTTGTTTGATTGTTTATTTAAATCACTACTTTTATAAATAAATAAATTATGTTACTTATTTAGAAAATCTATTATTCTCTTGAATAAACAGTACTTGTAAGAGTCAAAATACCTTAAAACGTAAAAATTTCCTAATCCCGAGATACCGGGACTGTCACTTTACAATTCCGGGATTGCCGTAGAGGTAAATCGGCACAGGATCCTGGGATTCGGGTTCCCGGGATTGGATTCCCTACCTCTCACACTTTAGCAAATCTTTTTACATTGTCAAACCTTCGGATCATTTTGAAAAATGATCATCGCTGAAAGACTAACACCACCAAGGACCTTCAAACTACTGTTTGTTATTTAACCAACTACATTCCATATGAACAGCTAGTGAGAGACTTTGAAAAAAGAAGCAAGGAGTGCAGACATGTTTGGGTTCTCACTGGGATAATTTTCAACAACTACTATTGTTGTATTAACACAGGTGTATAGTTCCTAAATGATGCGCAGTAAATTTTATCAATGACAAATTTATAATAAGACTTAAACTCCTTAAAACATTTTTGAAAGCAGTTCTGTAGCTTGTGAGTTATAACTAGGTTTGTGCTATACAAGTTCACATTACATATGAGTTCTTTTAAACTGTTTAGTAGCAACATATAAATGTGTCTGTGAAATGTTGGAATACGATTTTAAAGCATTTTCCTTTATTTAACTCTTTAATATGTCTTTCAAAATATATCTGTTTACGAGCTGCAGCCTTTTAAATAACAAATATTATACATAGAATGTACTTCAAAAGTGGTTGGATTCAGGAAAAAAGTCTAAATATTATCAAAATATGATAGCAATAGAATGTGCCCTAACATTTCTCTCTGGGTACATGCTAAAATTACCATATTTATAAGGTCAGAGGGGCTCCAAGCACAGATAACTTTCATAATAATCTATAGAAAAAATTAAAATCATAATCAACAGGTATCAGATGATAAAATATAAATACATACGTATGTTATGTAGTTCAAAGTTATTTTTACTTACTATAGTTAGTCAGATTTTTATCCCATTTGTCTTTTATCAATGGTAGGAAAATATGTCAAATTCGATTATATATCATATTTGGTAATTATGTGGTATAGGCAAGTTTCTTGGCTACAAATTAGAAAATAAAAAATAAATTGTTGGAATTTAAAAAATAACATTATTGCTATGTTCTGTATTTTGCTACGATTTTTAATTTTATTACATTCTCAGATATTTTGAGAAATACTTTGAAGTTCTAATGGAAACACCAATTTAAAATTGATAAGAATTAACATTAGTAAGATTAAACTTTGTATAAACTTCAAAAACATAAATACCTGTGGCGAACATATTTTTTTTATAAATCATTTTTGAAGATTTAACTGTATAACCCAAATAATATTAGTAGGAGAGTAGGAGTAAACATTATGTATTGCTATTTTGTTAACAACCATCTTTATTTCACAGCTTAACAAGAAGTTTGCACCAATTATATCTTTAAAAAAGTTCTTTGCAAAATGTTTCAAAATACAAATGCACTTAAAACTTTTTTTACAGATATCTTATCTCGAATATGTAATTTTGAGGAAACTAAGTGAAAACTAAACTAAATCCAATAAATTCTTTGACACCTACTTTTATCCAAAGAGTTGACTTGTTAGACTGAATTACTACTTCTGGTTGTAACTGAAGAAGAGTGTGACCGATACTTTTACCTAAGTTTTCTATCGTAGAGATAATATCTGATGTAGCCATCTCATACTAAAACAGAACATAAGATGACGTTATAAGAAATATGCATAAAAAAAATGTAAACAGTAAGTAAAATTATGATTTGGAAAATAGTTGTTGGAAAATTATATCTTCTTCAATGTTCAATAATAGTAAATTAAAATTAAACAAAAGTGAACAAAATTACACTCAGAATGATTTTAGTTTTAAATGGATGATTTTGCTTTGAGATAAAAAACGGTTGACAAATTCCTCCCTCACCCCTTCCCATTTATGGTATAAAATTAGATTAATATCAACTTATTTCCTGTTGCTGCTGTAAAAAAAATTAAAAGTCAAAAATTAAAGATAGAAAAATTTCTCATCCACATAGATACTTGTTTTAATTTTTGTTAAGAAAAAAGATAACAGTGAAAATATGAAATTTTTCATTCAAATTTACCTTTGTCCATTTTATCCCTTTTCTATCAGCTTTATCAAAAAATGTTATAGGGAAAACATGATCTGGAAATTTTATTTTTAAGGGTACTGATATAATTTCAAAATACAATTATGTTTTCAATTCAGAAACAGTAAAGAAATTTAAAAAAATTAATTTTAAAAGTTAATTTAAATTTCAACATATTTTTTGATTTTACACAAGGTATGTACGAGGGCTGTCCAGAAAGTAACTTATGTTTTGAAATTAAAAACTATCAAATACAAAATTTTTAAAAATACAGGTAGTAGGAAATGTTATATTAATTTAAGACAAACAACTGTAAAAATTGCAATCTTTATATTTATTCATTTTAGTAAAAAGAGACTAATAAACTATCTCTTTATATAAACATAACAAAAACGGAAGTAAACTAGTAGCAGTATTGAGATTGCAATAACGGAAACACCAAAGAGGATAAGGAAAGAGTAAAACAGGATATGATATAGAAGAATGGTGCATATTGTGGAAGTTGAGTGCATATCCAAGCCAGCCGCATGGTAGACCCTACATAGTATGGACGTGTGTTTGTCCAGGCCATGTATATCCAGTGCTTTTTACCAAATAAACGCTTAAAAAAATATTAAGTTATATGCAAGTTAAAGTGCAAGAAAGGAATGTGATGGAATTGTCTTCAGAAAGATGGCGTGCCTAAAGATCATGTAATGGGATATAACCAATAATAATATAAAGAAATTTTCTGCAATTTAAAAAAAAAATATTCATTTATTTTTAAATATTTTTATTTGAGTTATAAGGCCTAAGTTAAGAAAACTTATATTTATATCAAGCTGGATTTTATTGTTCGAAATTCCATTTATCTTCATGTATAAATTTGTTATAGTCTCATAAAAGATGAAACATTAAAACAATCTTAATCAACCACCATGTCTGTCTGAAATTTCATTGACAACCAAAGTTCATTATTCCAAGTACTTCCAAAGTGATTGAACAGGACAAATTTATAAATTTAGATTAAAAAGTGTTGCGTAATAGATATAAGACGACTCAGAATATAGAGGGTCAATCTGTGGTGCGCAAATAACCAATCACAGATTGCGCTGAACCTTCATCTGTGATCCTGACATCACAGAAAAAAGATGATACATATTTATCATTCACAAGATTGGCAATATTGGAAAACAAATTTGTTTACATCTAGACGTTAAGTGACAAATTGAAGCTATAAAGTGATTTGATTTTTTTAGTAAATAAATTATTTTAAATGACAATGAAGTAATATATAAACGAATAGTAAATATTAATCAATACTAAATAAATTTATAACCTACATGATTTTTGAAGTTTTGGCATTTCACATAATTTTGTGTACTTTAACATTTTTTATTTTTCATTTATGTAACCCATAAGGTTACGATAGTTGCCTTTCAAATTGAGAAACTTATCATAACGATGCACAAACTTTTCAATTACGTTTCGGTGGAAATCTGCTGCCTTAGATTTCAACCACTGGTTTACACCGGCATAAAATTATGTGTCACTGTCAAAGCACTGTGTTGCCAGTCAAGTCTTTATAGTTGGAAAGAGGTTAAATGCTCAGTGCTAGAACCAGACTGTACGGTGGGTGATCATCAAACACCTACCATCTAACACTATCCAAGAGCTCTCGCAAACGATTTCCCCTGTTTGTGGATGCTCGTTGTTATGGAAAAACAATACTTTTCAGCTCAGTTTTCCCATGATGCTTGTTTTGTATCGCTCGCCTTAGTTTTGTCAATGTTTTACAATACCTTTCTGAGTTAATTGTTGCACCATAATCTTTCTGGCCGACAACGTTTGCAAACTTTTAGTGGTTTTCTGGGAGAACTTGTGTCCCACCATTCTATATACTTCTTGACTCGCAATTGACATGTTTACCCATGTCTCATGACCCGGTACGACACGATCAAGAAGTGCATTACCAACTTCGTCGTAGGCGTCAAGGAAATTCAGCGATGCAGCAAGACGCTTTTTTTGTTGTCTTCCGACAAGATTTTTGTCACCCGTCTTGCACGAAACTTGTGATAAACAAGCTTCCCCGTTACAATTTCATGCAATAACTTCTTGAAATTTGGGAGAAATGAAGCGAGATTTCCGTAATCGTAAAGGGGTGATTTCCACAAAGGTTTTCGTTGATTTACATCATTAGTTTATCAGTCACAATGTTAGGCCAACTACTATGGTCCTCCTCATGAATTATGGTGCGCCCATTTTTAAACTGAATAACACATTTCAGGTTTGAAATGTTTTGCCAGTAAAAACCTAAACACAAAATGTACCTCACAACTGGCAGGATTTTCAATAATTCACAACGAGCAAAATGAAAAACTTTGACACTCGCTATGACAGCAGAAACCTGTTGATGCAAAGATGGCAGCTCTATCCCCACCCATCGCAAAGCTAGGAAAAAACATTAGTAAACCAGTGGTTTAAATCTAAGGCGGCAGATTTCTACAGAGATGGAATTGATAAGCTTTGCATCGTTGTGATAAGTGCCTTAATTTTAATGGCGACTATGTAGAAAAATAATTTAAGATTGTCCCTTTCAAATGTAGGTATAATAAACAAAAATGTTATTTAGTTGGTTTTTAATTTCGAAACTTAAGATATTTTCTGGATAGCTCTCTTATATTACAAAGTTTTTTGAGAACCAATTTAAAAATTTCAAATTAAAAGTAATATAAATATCAAAATATGGATGCCATGATTTTGTAAAAAAAATAGAAAAATTTTTAGGTAGGCAAGAGCGAAAAGTTACATTTTTGTAACTAAAATCATAAATTATTTGAGAAAAATTATTTCCACTAAAACCATTTAATTTATAGCAGTTTAATGAATGTAATTTTTCACATCTAAAATACCAATAACGAGTATGCCATCCACAGCTTCAGCAAGTGGTTGAACTAAGACTCACCATATAACACCAGAACATTATAACAAAGGTCTATGTCAGGTTTCATGATATCTTTAAAATTGTGCTATTTTCAGCCGCTTAATGAACCCTTGCCCTTGTTGCGTATCAAACCACACATCTATGCACACATCCTTATCAACAATTTTCAAGATATCGACTTTAAACTCAAGATAAATTGCTTCACGTTAAAAGTAATTTGATGTTTGTATTCTTTAATGTGCTGGTCTGCTGGGAATTTTAGTTCATAACTCGACATAGCTGAATAAATCATATTATTTTTGTACTGTGAGATGTGTTTTAGAAATTATTGAATGATATAATATCACTATATAATTATTTGACATTATAATGTTCATATTCTAAAGTTTCTTTCTGTGGCAGACAAATATTTTCCAATTTTAACTTTTGTAAAAATTCCGACATTGTATATAGAATATACTTATATTACGGTAACAAACTCTTTTTATTTGCTACCTACCTATATTATTCGTTTATATAAGAACTTTATTATGAAGTATATTTTAAAGCTGTCAACATTCTGTCAATATCCTTGATAGCGAAATGAGGAAAATTTCCTCTTTTAATTAATTACTTCATTTCTAACCTTATGTTTGTAAATTGCTAATGCATTGCCTACTGCAAACACATTTTTAAGAACGTACGTTTTTATAAGCAGCAAACATTTGAAGAGCTCCGGCTGATTCATTAAACATGACTGGGTCCCGACTACTTAATACAACGTCCCCAGTTTCCAGTAATACTCTGAAATCACAGTCTTAATTTTTCAGTTTATACTATAATAAAGATAGGAAAGGTTTAGCAAGCATATGCTTGTTTTTTTAAAATAATTTAACTATAAAATACTAATCTCCTTAAATTGAACTCTAAATACTATGAAATGTGTGTCTTCGAGTCAAGTGTTATTTATCATATAACTCTCACTTAGTCAAAATAAATGATTAAAAATAAATAAAAATTTGTTTACAGTCTTTGACAAACGTGTATGGCACAGTCAGATAATGTAATATACTTACTTTAAATTATTAAAAATTATCTACCTCAATAAATTTTTAAATTATAAAAAAGAATAATAAAAGTAAATAATGTAGCATTAAAATGTATATGAATATAAAATAATAATACATAAATAACAATAACATTGACAATAATATATAACAATACAAATATAAATGTGCTCTACCAACTGAGGCAAATAAGATATAGCATTAATAATTTCTTATAAATGTAATTGTTATAATAGTAGCCCCAATGGAACATATTACAGGCCACTCTTAAACTAAAATTGAATACTTCAGCCCTTATAGTAACTGTAAGCCAGTTAAATAATCTAGCTGCATGGTATAGAACAGTGGTTCCAAAACTGTGGTACACAGGAACGTTCCTGTGGTACGCAAGCGTAATTACGTTAAGCGAGACAATGCATAATAGCGCGACGGAGACAGGGTAAAGATGGGTCATTCGCGGGTGAACGAATCTAAAATAATGAATCGTTGGACTGAATGAGTGATTAAATCGTTCACATAAAAGGAACAATTGATCTCGGTCACCTCATGCAATCCTCTTTCTCTTCATGCAATTCCCTATTCATCCCCACTCCCATGCTCTCGCCCCACCCTACTGTTATACTTTCTTGGTGAAGCGGTTTCTTACCCTACGTAGTTAAAGCGTTGTTGTTTTGTGTGGTTTGTGATTTTATTTCTCAGTCAGTGTGAATTAAACCAAGTACAATTTTATTATTGAGGGATAGAAAAGGATAAGTGGTTATTGTGATCTGTATGTGTTAGTACTAAAAAGCAAAGAACATTGTTGCCGGAAAAATAAAAGCCTGTCACCTTAGTCTCAGATGTTAAGCAACCAAGCTGTTCCTCAACTTCCACACCTTGCTTCAAACTTGTAAGAAGAACAAGAAATCAGCAGAATGTAAATATGATGAAAAATATTTATCATTATTATTATTATGTCAGTAAGCCTGTTGCACAATGTGTCATTTGTTTTGAAACTTTGTCAAACCACCCAATGAAACCATGTCTTTTAATGCAACATTTTAACACCAAGCATTCCAATCTCAAAAACAATTGGATAGAATTTTTTAAACGGGAGGAGTCGGAGTTGAAAGTAAAGAAAGGAGCAATCACATCATTTACGGGGTTGAACAATAGGGCTGCTGAAGCTTCAAACAAGGTTAGGCTTAGAATTGCACAAGAACTAAAACCTCATACAATTGGAGAGACTTTAATTTTACCAGCAGCTAAGGACATTTTTTCCACAATTATAGGAGAAAAGAAAGACAAAAGCTTGATGTGATTTCCTTGTCTGATAATACAGTTTCAAGAAGAATATCTGACATGGCTTCAAATTTAAAAGACATTTTACTTAATAAAGTGAAAAAAAAGCAAATACTTTGCAATTCAAGTAGACAAAACTACTATTACAAATTTGGCTCAGCTTTTGTATTATGTTCGCTATGAAGACGAAAATAAAGTTGGTGAAGCTATGTATTCTGTGAATCTTTACCAGCTCATACAACTGGGGAAGATATATTTGGTAAACTGAATGAGTTTGTGCTCAAGAATGGAACAGATTGGAAGAAATATATGGGTATATGCACGGATGGTGCAGGAGCTATGGCAGGACCTCATACTGGGTTAGTATTCAAAATAAAAAGAGAAGTTCTACAGGCGCACCATATTCACTGCAGCCTTCACAGAGAAGCGCTTGTAATGAAACGATGTCCTACAGATTTGTAAGCTGTTTTGAACGAGGCTGTAAAAACAGTGAATTTTATTAAAATCAGAGCACTGAATTCACACCTTTTTCACAGTTTATATGAAGAAATGGATAGTATTCATAAACCACTACTGCTCCACAAAGAAGTTAGATGGCTATCAAGAGGAAAGGTGTTGACTCGAGTTTTTGAGTTACGGCACGAGATTTTGATTTGTTCATCAGATTCTGGTTTTGAGCTCCGAGATCGCTTTACTAATGAACTATGGCTGTGTCGGCTGACTTTACAAAACTCAATGGAGTCTTCAAGGAACTTACAATACCCCGTTTCGTGTATGTTACAAAATTAATGCATTGAACCAAAAAATCAGCTTTGCGGATGATGAAGCAAAGAAAGGCAAGGTTTCACTTTTTTCCTTCTCCTGTCAGCTTTGTAGAAAAAAATGAGCTTTGACTTAGTAGGACAGTACTTGTAATGTGTTGTAATTTTCATTGTAATGTGTTGAAGGAAACTTTAAGCAAGTACTTCCCAGAAAACTTTGAAAAACATTTATGGATGAAAACCCCGTTTAGTGATGTCAAGAAAGTGGCAATACCAGCTGAAAAAGAGCAACTGCTGGTGTTGAATTTTGATTCAGATTAGAAGGAAATGTTTAATCAAACAATCCTAATTGACTTTTGAATTCAAAGATGCAAAGACTACTTTGAAGTCGCCGACAGAGCAGTTAAATATTTACTGCCTTTTTCAACATCCTACCTGTGTGAAACTGGGTTTTCTTCTCTCCTTTACCTCAAAAACAAACACAGAAATAGACTGGTTAGTGTTGAAAATGACTTAACGTTTGAAACTAAGCTCTATAAAACCAGACATTGCAAGTTTAAGCAAATCACTACAAGCCCATCCTTCTCATTAACATATTGTGTAAGTACAATACTGTATTTGCTTTCATAAATGGTTTTCAAAGTTCAGTTTTTGTTCTTTATCACATTTATTTTCATTCCATATACGAAATTAAATATACCATTAAATTCATTCCATATTCATTAAATATACCAAATATTTATTTTGGTTTTAATAATAAGCTTACTTTTGCTTTCAAAATTAGATGTGTTAGGAGAAGAATGTAACATTTTACTTCGCTAGTATTTTCTAATAAAAAGTAGTGTTTGGTGTTGATTTGAACTTAATGATAAGCTAAAAAGAGCTTGAAAAAAATACACATTTAAATGCAGAAAATATTATTAAAACACCGACTAATAATAATACTTGTTATTTTTTGAAAACTAAATAGGTAAAAACTTTACAAACACTACAATGTCGCAAATGGCATATTTGTCATTATTTTTATACTAGTGGTACATGAAAATACCATTTCATATTAAGTTTTTCGCCACCAAAAAAGTTTGGGACCCGCTGGTATAGAAGATACCACTTTTATATTTTTTTTTCAAAAGCACCTCTTTTGAAGTAGCTAGAGCCATGCGAAACGAAAGTCACATATCTATACCTGAAATCATGGCTATGAATATTTTTGTTGAGAAGTTAATCAAATTCTACGATGAAAATAACCAAAGTTTTTCTAAAAGATAAATGTATAAGGGAAAGTGAGTAAATTATTGTTTTTAAATATTTCTATGCATAACTTAATAGGCTTTAGCTTAAAAAATCTTGTTTACATTCTTTTGGAGCTAGGAATAAATTGAACAGAAAATGTATAACATAATATGTATATGTAAAAGTATACCACTGAATCACCCTTTTTTAGTTAGTTAATCATAAGATTGTATAATAAATAGTACATAGATAATTTTTCTAATAGAAAAAGGTGGTATAGAAAAATTTAATACTATAAATTACATATATTTTAACTATACATTTTTTATTTTAAAATTTGATTCACTTTTTGAAATGTAGTAAATTTTTAACAAAATGCCTTGTGTAAAATAGCATGTATCATCAATGTAATTCTTTGTTATAGTTTTTAGTGAAGAACAACTCGTACGACCATGTGCAAACATAAAGGACAATCTCAGAATATTTTACTATGTGTTCATTGTTATTTGGGATTGTAATTTCAGTGTTGAGTGCAACACCTGATAAAGCTGACAGTAATCGATAAAACATGCCTGAAGAGGAAAGAAATTTAACAAAAAATGATAGCTACAAAGTAATTTTTCAAGATATACATATATTTATCCTAAATTCACTTACATTTGTTTTATTTTCACACATGACTATGCCATAACTCAGCAAGTAGACTATACTACATGGCTATATTGAAAACGTATATTTTAAATACAAAAAACACAAGTTTATAAAACATGTTATATTTGAAATATTTTTTTGAAATTAAACATTCCTTAACTTATCACCTAGAAATGTACGACACTTGATAAAACATTATTAATCCAGGATTTCTTTTCTTCTTAAATAAATTAATAATACACTAATTCTGACACACATACGTTTAATAATGAAACGTGTTTCAACAACAAAATCATCATCCTCAGTGATACATGAGCTACAACTAAACACTTATAACTGACTTATAAAGTTATAAGTTTTTAGTTGTAGCTTATGTATTTTGTCGTTGAAACATGTTTGATTATTAAACATATGTGTGTGAGAATTAGTGTATTGTTATTATTTTAAAATAATTCTTTCTCACTCGTCAAGCTCAAAATTTTTAACATATATTTGTTGTTCAGAATTAAAATTTTAAATAAAATACTAAAAATAGTCAGATTTACAAAAAAACATGATTACATTTAATACAATCGTTAAATCACATTACCCTGCAATATTCTTTGGTATTAATATATTTTAAACTCTGAAACAAAATCAAACATGACATTTCTAAAGCTATATGAGAGTTTGCAATTACCTGGTAACAGTTTGCAATTCTTTTGTAGTTATTTCAGTCGGTGCGTTGTACTTATTAACGATTTCGCCTACAATTTTTTTGGACAGCTTCCTCATTATAGCTGCAATAACTTTACAAGAGTCACTATCCAGTCCGTTTGATTGCACTTGATTGTTTTGAGTTACTAATTTCTTTAGGACAAGTGAATACATCTTAATATCAGAGAAATCATTAATATGTTCCTAAACAAAGTATAAGAACCATTGTAAAATAATTATAAATCAATATATTTCATTATTTACATTTTTGTAAAGCTCAAACTGATCCTAATGTTTCTATTACTTGAAAAACGTAAAATAATAATTTGCAAAAAGATATTTCTCATTACAGAATCTCTTATTTTATGTTATCAAAAATGGTAAAAAACCATAATTTTTAACAACATGAATTTTACGCCTCATTGGTATACTGACTACCTGTTAATTATTAAAACTATTGCTAAAAGCAGAGGTGTATTAAGAAGTAGTGGCCTAATCATTTGTTTTCTCTTAAAAATAAGAAACCTTTACAGTGATATCATTGCTTGCAAATAATTGGACCCAGCATAGATATAACTCAATACCTAACACTTATGAAACAATCCACCAGTACACCAACATGAGGCTTACTCTTTATAACAAAAAATTGGTGTTTCCTATTTGTAATATAAATATTTTGGCTATCAAGTTTATTAAAATACTTCTTGTCAAAACCCAGGGCTTTATTATTTTGACATAGGAAGCGCATATAGAAATAATTTAAAGTGTATAGTCAAGGTAAGCATATATTTATACGCAGGAGGTTGGTCTAAATTGAAGTTCTTTACCCGGGTTCTTTAATGGAAGGATTAATGTGTTGGCTATTTCATTTTTGTCTGTGACAACACCATTGTTTCCAATAAATTCAGTATCCTTTTGTCAATTTTCTATTAATTCATTGACTGTATTCCACTGAGACTAGACATTGTTAGATGAGTTCTCAAACTTTTGTCCTTAGCTGGTATCTTAATATCAAAACTGACTTTATTCCTACAGTTTCTTGTAACATTTTAACTTCACATCATGAGTTTTTTTTTTCATCAGCAGTTAAAAATTTCTTTCCTTTTAAATAAAAATTGTTTTTCCGTTCCTTATAATAATTTTTTTAGTCAAATACTTTAATTTTTCTATCTTTCATTTACTCAGAATAGTTTGTAATTTATCGATGAAACTGAAAAACATGTGATAAAGAGTGTTGCAAGAAAAGATCACTCCTAACTTCAAAATCCAGAAGGCCCGCCAATAAATCCATTCAAACTGTTATTTTATTTTTAAAAAACATTAGTTTTTGTAGCAGTTGTTCAAAGAGCACTGTGATAATTTTGAAACAATTTTAAACACTGAGTCCCCAACTACAAGTTCCATAAATAACACACCACAAATAAACTGGTAAACATTTATTAATTTTGTTATTATAGTTTCCTGATGTACATTTCGGCAACCAAGTTACCATCATCGGAGGGTTCTAAATCTAAACAAATGATAACAAAAATATTGTTATATAACTAATTGTGACATATTCTTTCCACTTTCCTCAGGTAGATCGACCTATCATAGTTGACTACGTCATGGACCTTTCGAAAACGCCAGGTAGTAGTGGCTAACGGTATTTGTTACCATCTTGTAAGCTTCAATTAGTTCTAAGCACAATTATTCTCTCAACCTCGCCACCATATTCCTATAATTAGCCACTCTGAGAGCATCCCTCCAGATAACAACACTATATAATAGAACAGAATATGCAGCACTCCTTAAAATTTAGATTAATAAGATTAATATAAGTGTTGAAAACAGTAAAACAAGGAATATTTATCAGAAGTATTAGATTCTTGGTTTTTTAAGCTTTAAAAATGTGAAATGTAACTATTGATTAACATTTCTACGATTGAATGCAAATGTCTTCCACTGCTTTCAAATATCTTCCATTAGTGTATCAATCTAAACGCAATTAATACAATAGAAGAACAATCACTGCCGACGATTATGTGCTGCCAATTACATAATACAAAATAGTACAATGTTACAAGCTTTTAAATCAGGTAAATTTGGAAATCCAGTTACATTTGCTGCAGAGCACACTTACATTGTACCATTTCAAAATGGCAGCCAGTTTGAATTTCCAAAGTTTTCCTTGTTTTCATATACTACTGCCTAATAAAGGTTGTTCAAACAAGCTGAAAAGAAATATTTGGGTTAGAGTAATAAACTCATTGGCCAATTTCTTAGTATGGAACAATGCTTATACATTTCAAAATGGTGGTTTTGTTTTTGTTTAGATAGCGTTTTTGTAAAAATTAGTTTAAGTAAAAATTAGGAACTTTGTAATATTATCATGCAGCTTGATTCTAACTGAATTTGTCAAGATGAAGCTACAGTGATTTTACAAAAAAGAGCTAGAACAAACTTTTTAAAGTAGTTTTAAGATGGTGGCTACTTAATTAATGTCACTGAAAAGTCTCAATAATTTTGTACAAAACATTGAACTCCATGTTGCTAAGAAATAGCCGATGGAAAAACTTAACATATTACAAGTGGGTCTAGTAGGTATTGTTTCCTAAAACACCCATTCAAAACCAACATTAACAAATGAACAAAACTAATTTAACACTTCACACCAGTTTGTTTTGTTTGGGGTATTGACTTTGTCTCAAATCCTAATCAGAAATAATGATCGGAATGGTAGTGTTTACTATGGACACATAATGATGTGTTCTGAAATATTTGTTATAATGTTATCAGTGGCAGTGGTTGATTGAAGTGGTGGTTACTCGAGTTGGCAAGTTCATGCTCCAATTTAGTTGAAAATAATTCAGAATATCATGCAACTGCTGAGTCAAAGGGTTGGTATGGCTTAGAAATTGTCCAAGTTGGACATGTAAAATCACTAACACGGCAACCAGTCCATCAATTTGATAGCGAAAAAACTATAAAGTAATAGAAGTAAACGTCAACCAATCATTGCACAACTAGCGGAGAATCAGTGAAACTCTGTTTTCATACATTCTGCTATTAATATGAAGCAATATTAAAAATTTCAAACGAACTCTATGTACGTACTTAGAGCATAGTGAATCTGAAAACATGGATACGAGACGTAAATATGGTTGTCATATGCACCTCGTTGCTACTTTACATAAAAAAAAGGCCTAAGTTCGTTTGTCATAATAATATTAGGATAGGTATATAAACAGTTTTGCAATTGGTCTTGCAGCATAAACAGTTAAATAATAACCCTTAATTATTAACTTCAATCGGATGACTTTAATTTATAACTTAATTTCTTGTTAGTAGACAGGTTGTTAGGGTCTATATTTAAAGCTTCAATTTAATCTCAATTTGTTATTTCTGCTAACTTTTCTGCTAAAAAAAGAACTTTAAAATTTGCTTTACTAAAATAATATATGCACTTATGAGCGCAATCTCCATTAATTTCTTCATAAATTTCTTACTAATAGCATAAGAGGAGAGAGACATTTATTAATTCTGAACACACACTCTTAAGAAAGTTAAAATGCTAACCTTACTCAGGATATCCAGAAGTATTTTAATGGTTTCAAGATTGTTTTCCAATTTCATTATTACATCTGATATTGCAGAGATTAATCTGATGGTACCTAAAACAATAATAGGAATATGTAAGCGCCACAGCACTACTAAATGGCTTCTTAGTTTTGACCTTAATAATAACCAAATTTGTTTTAGTATTTAAATGACTATTAAATCATACAATATACTGGCAATAATAATTATTAAGCTGTAACATTTTTTAGCTACTAAAATACTATACTAGCTTCGATTTATTAAATATTTATGGTTCTGGAATAATTCATGTAAATAACTTAGTTAAATCGTTTATAGCGACTGAATAATGATAAAAAAAAGTAAATGTACATAAATAAGTTTACATTTGGTGAAATAAGAGAGTTGAAATTATGTGAAATCTTAAATGTGTATAATCTCACAATAATTCAAACCTAACAAAATCGTAACTATTTAGAAGCAAGTTTTAGGACACTCTAAATAATTTTAAAAATCATTATTAACACCTAAGTGTATTAATATGAACAACTAAATTAACTAAACCAACCTGTAAAATACACAAACGCTGTAAAGTAATCCTAAGACTAATACTAAATTATTAATAAAACATGAAGTGTAATTGGTTATATAGAAAATCAAAGAAGTGTATCAATATTATTAAATCAACCATGATTGTAAACAGTCATATACAGTAGAGTCCCGCTATTCCGAACTAATTGGGACCGAAAACTGTTCGGTTTAGCGGGAAATTCGGAACAGGCGGATTTCATGAATAATATCAACATATTGACTTCTTAAGGTGTAAATTAAGTGCGGGGACATCTGCTAGTGTCTGTTCTATACAGCGTTGATCGGTTCAGAGGAAAGCGAGGAGGAGGTGAATACTCAAACTGAACTCATATGTAGACGCGCCAAATGCTCCTGTCCTCGCTCTAGTACAAATAGTGTAGGTTTACATCACCCGGGGTTATTTCCTTCTGTTGCTTTATGATTCCGTTTTCTTCTAAAAATGGAAGGAAAAGGATAGGTTTTTCAAACTGTCCGTTTTGACATTCCGCAGTCTGTCCGTTAGTACTGCATTATCTTGCAAAAAATCGAGAAAAATAAATTCCTTCGAGATAATAAAAACAAAGGAGAAAAACGGAAGAAAGCAACTAGTGCCTAGCTGTTGTAATCTTTCCTTCTTTCTGAAGGACCTGGTATCCGTTTCACCGGACGTTTGTTGCCATAGCTTCCTTCCCACAAAACGGATGGAAAACATGAAGGAAAAACCAGTACCAGCTTTCATTCCAATTTAATGTCAGGCGTTTTTATCAAGCTTAGGCTTTATATTATGTCTCTATTTAACTTATTTGTATAACAATAAATGTAGGTTTTTTCACGTACGTCTTTTTAATTTCTCATGTTTTTATGTTTAAAAAAATTGGTATTTTTACTGAACTCTGTTCGGAATAGGCGGATTTTCGAAATAGCGGGGTTCGGAACAGCGGGACTCTACTGTATTATGAAAGGAATTTTTTATTTTGCAAGGTTAAAGCCAGGTGCAAAAGATTAATAATATAAATTATCATATTTATTTATCAGAAAACTATATTCATTTTCGTTAAAAAAATAATAAAATAAATAGTTTAGTACCTGCACTATCACCATATTGAACAAGTTTATTAACATTGTTAATTAGGCTTTGAATGTTTTCGGACGATGCAGCCAATGGGTTGACCTGAAATTCACATGCATTTTAATATTATACATAATATGTATACTAAATATATTTTTTAAAAAACATAGAGATGTCATTTTCAATTTCATTATTTTATAATTCATAACTTATCTAAGTCCATGAAAAACCCATTGAAAAAATGTAAAGATTCTAATAATGGAATGAAAAATGAACATAAAATATAATAATTGTTTTAAAGAACATTAAAAACCTGTTTTGTTTCTGTCGCTTAATTTTTGGTGATCTAAATCCCAATAGAAGGGTTAATGTGGTTTTTCAAGTTTGGTAATATTTCATTGTCATTCACCAAGATATTTGACAATAGCTAGAGGCTGTTAGGCTATTAACAGGTTTTAAGATTATATTTGTTTTAGAATACATTAATAATTATCTGCAACAAAGTATTATGTGTTTTGAGACTTCGGTTTGAACAAGATAAAACTTAATACACTGTAGCTACATGTGTTTAGATGTGTAAAGTATACATGGCAAAGGTTTTTGTAGAAGTATAGTGAAGTTTATTATAAGTTTATTCTGTTTATTAGTTAAAGAGGTTTATTCTAACAAATTTAACAAAGCATCCGGGTTGGGAATTGGATTCATACATGAACTGGATTTAATCTCTGCAGGGGCAACATTATTTTAAGATGATGACCATTAAAATATTTATTTCACTTCAAAGAAAAAAAAAAAAAGAAAATAATTCAAGCCAATGAATATTCACTTACCTGAACAGAAATGTTTTTTTCAACATACATGCCATATGAATTGGAAATACGTACAGTAATATAGTTTCGTGATAATACAACTTCATTTAACTCACCAATAAAACTAAATCCCAAAAATGCACCTAGAACCATTTGATAAATAATTGATACTTTTAGGCATAATATAATTGCTTCACAAATTTTTATTACAGAGACCGCTTTAACATAGTATCGGGTGAACTACTTAAGTTTTTAAAATAAAGTGGTAAAGTAATCAATTTACATTAAACCTCAATGTTTTCCTTATGTTTAATATTTTTTTAGCAAAAAATTATTATAATTCCTGATTAATAATAATGTTTAGTTGACAATAAATCACTGAACTATACATTATACTTTTTATCAGCCACTAAACAACAAAACCACAAAATGAAATTTTTCTCTCAATTAATTCTGCTCTAAAACTTTAAGAAATGAAATATCTTTAATTATAGAAATTCTGTACATGCAACAACAATGAAACACCTGCAAAATTAATGTTCAATAGATATCTTAAAACTAGGTTAGATTTAATACGTCCAAAATTAATAGAAGTAATACAACAAAACCAAGCAAAACAAATTGAAAATGCTAGGGGTAGTAAGACGAGTCATATGTTTCCTGACCAACATGTTTTAGTAAAAGATTACTGAAACAAGGTGAAAAATGGATTGAGGGTAAAATTATTAAAAAATTGAGTAATGTCACTTATTAGGTTCAATTACACTCAGGCTTAATTTGGAAAAGGTGCATCGATCAGATGGTTGTTGTGGATTCTTTTATGGATCCACAACTATCAACTGAAGAGGAAGTGACAATAACTTCACAAACGGAAATGGTAACTGGGTGTAATGGGAAACATATGACTCCGACAAAATTGTAGAAGTCTCCAACACAGGAAATTGAGAAGCACTCGATTCCTGATGTGAATGAAATGGAAATGGGTAGATATACGCACACACTCAGAGGGATGATACATTCATCACCTTCCACTCCAGTGAAAAGACCAAGTTTATGAAAAAAATCTCTTTCGCCTCAATTGGAGAGAAGATATCATTTACATATAAGAAATCCAAATAAAAAATTCCAATGATTTTCTTTTTAGTTGTTTTATCATTATATTTTAAAATTAAGTGACAAATAGTTAAATATTGAGTTATTTTATTTTAATGTTACTTAACATGAAAGTGGTTTAATTTGTTTGATTTAATTTAATGTTTTCATTTTGAATATTGAAATTAAGGTCTTGAAAAAATTGAAAGGTTATGTAAAGGAAGCAATAAGTTAATTTAATTTAATTGGGTTTAGGGTACACAATGAAGAAAACAGAATTCTTAGTTAAATATTGTATAGTTAAAAACTTAAGAAGGAAGGAATTATAGATATTGTATTATTAAACGCTGTTGGCCGCTCCTGTCTCGTGACCAATACCCATAAGCTCAAACACCTGTTCCTGTACTAGAGCGAGTCAACATGTCTGCCTTTCTTGTTACATGTCTCCATCTTATTCGCTCTTTCTTCATTATGTATTTATAAAATATTAAAAATCAATAATACAATTCCTATTATCACAAATTTAAAAACTATTTATCTTTTGTCTGTTTTATATAATTTTGAAAATATTATTTCAATTATTCCTTGAATTACTCATCTATGAAATCACATACGTTACAAGTTACAAGCTATGGCTCTGTTTCAGTTGTTAGCACAACATAATTTGTATCTTTGAATATGGGTGTATAGTTATAATTATAATTTATAGAATGCATAATGGGGAATTTTTATGTACACCTAGTGTAATGTAATTAATTATTCTGTGTGAGTGTTTGTATATATGAATCTTTCAACTTTTGCACACAAATTAATTTTGTCAAAAGCAACAGAAAACCCATAAATAGCCATCTGAAAAAGAATGTGCACAAAATTGGCTCTTATTCCGTGTAACGGAAAGCTTTACAAAAATAAAAATTATAATAAGATAAACTGTTAAAAAAAAATGGGTTTTCGAAAAACTTGCAAAAAAAAAATACAAACTAATAAAAAACGTTATATGTGGATTATTGCTCTCCTTGCCTTTACTTCATATATTTATTCACCATTAAAAGAAATCGTCGCTCATAATACAACTTAATTATCAAAAACACTCCTCACTCTTCAACCTCTATTATAAAAATTATACATCACTTGACTCACCTTATAACTTCAACGTACAACTCCACCTTACACCTTAAAACCTCATATTAAAAACCTTATAAACTTCTCCACTTGACTCATATTAAAAAAAAAAATTAATAATAATCCACATATAACCCATTTGCATGTTCTCATAGCATTTATGCATATGTAATTACTTTTAATATTATTCGCTACATTAACTTTAATTTCTCAGGTCATGGTTCTTGGCTGTAAAGTACTTGCTAATGGATGAGCATGGTTAAATGAAAGAATCTAAGACATCGTGGTGGAACAACTACCTTTTTACTCACACATTGCAAAGAAAAAATTATTTACAAACAAATCCATTATCATCATGAAGCAA
Organism: Philaenus spumarius; assembly: GCA_018207615.1. Taxonomy (NCBI): domain Eukaryota; kingdom Metazoa; phylum Arthropoda; class Insecta; order Hemiptera; family Aphrophoridae; genus Philaenus; species Philaenus spumarius. The sequence continues at coordinate 639,142 of JAGFPH010000258.1, read as the reverse complement.
ACAAATCAAATTATCGAAAATTTATACAAAATATCACTAGGCCTATCTTAAACAAATTAAGACGCAATTCAAACTAAATGAAGTTACTTGTTAAAAAAGTTTAAATTTTAAAAATGCAGACTGAAATTATTAAATTCTATGGCCATTATTACTTACTGAATCGTTCACTTTAACGTTTTTACCTAGGATTTCACTAATTTTCACAGATATCTTAAACACGCTTTCGTTCTTATACGCACTTAAGCCAAGCACATGGTCAAATTTTTACAAGTTCACTTTATGTCGAAGAAATACGATCGATTTTATTGCCGAAGCTTTCATTAATACTATAGCACTCCTAAATCACTTTGATGCAACATTCATCACTCTCCAATATCAAAAAACTACATTTTTGTTAAAAAACACTCCTGCCACATTCTACTATACGTGTTAGGCTTACGCCATACTTGATTGAAGTCTACCTTATTTGCCATATTTCAAAACTGTATTCAACAATTTGAAGTTATAAGTTGTCCACCACAACGTCCCAAAGAACCTCTAAAGTCACCATGACATCCATTTCGTTTTCGTTTAACAGCCCCGCGTTTAAGGGCGCCATTTTGTAACTGAAGGCGTTACAAAATAAAAATTATATAAGGTTAAAACTGTTAAAAAAAATGAAAATGGGTTTTATGGTGACTTTGGAAGTTCTTTGGGACGTTAGGGCGGACAACTTATAACTTCAAATTGTTGAATACAGTTTTGAAATATGGCAAATAAGGTAGACTTCAATCAAGTATGGCGTAAGCCTAACACATATAGTAGAATGTAGCAGGAGTGTTTTTTAACAAAAATGTAGTTTTTTGATATTGGAGAGTGATGAATGTTGCATCAAAGTGATTTAGGAGTGCTATAGTATTAATGAAAGCTTCGGCAATAAAATCGATCGTATTTCTTCGACATAAAGTAAACTTGTAAAAATTTGACCATGTGCTTGGCTTAAGTGCGTATAAGAACGAAAGCGTGTTCAAGATATCCGTGAAAATTAGTGAAATCCTAGGTAAAAGCGTTAAAGTGAACGATTCAGTAGTAAGTAATAATGGCCATAAAATTTAATAATTTCAGTCTGCATTTTTAAAATTTAAACTTTTTTAACAAGTTACTTCATTTAGTTTGAATTGCGTCTTAATTTGTTTAAGATAGGCCTAGTGATATTTTGTATAAATTTTCGATAATTTGATTTGTTTGCTTCATGATGATAATGGATTTGTTTGTAAATAATTTTTTCTTTGCAATGTGTGAGTAAAAAGGTAGTTGTTCCGCCACGATGTCTTAGATTCTTTCATTTAACCATGCTCATCCATTAGCAAGTACTTTACAGCCAAGAACCATGACCTGAGAAATTAAAGTTAATGTAGAATAATATTAAAAGTAATTACATATGCATAAATGCTATGAGAACATGCAAATGGGTTATATGTGGATTATTATTAATTTTTTTTTTAATAAGAGTCAAGTGGAGAAGTTTATAAGGTTTTTAATATGAGGTTTTAAGGTGTAAGGTGGAGTTGTACGTTGAAGTTAAGGTGAGTCAAGTGATGTATAATTTTTATAATAGAGGTTGAAGAGTGAGGAGTGTTTTTGATAATTAAGTTGTATTATGAGCGACGATTTCTTTTAATGGTGAATAAATATATGAAGTAAAGGCAAGGAGAGCAATAATCCACATATAACGTTTTTTATTAGTTTGAATATTTTTTTTTGCAAGTTTTTCGAAAACCCATTTTTTTGAACAGTTTATCTTATTATAATTTTTATTTTTGTAACACTTTCCGTTACATCTGTACATATTGCGTGAGGCCTGCATGACAAAATAGGATAACAGCTGATATTTGAGAATGGACATCTTTATTTAGTAAGCAATAAAATCTTTAATCTGTTTACAAGAGAACAGTGATGGAGAAACAAACTACTAAATACCAGGTATGGACTATCATAGCCAATTTGATTGTTGATGTTGACATTCCACTCCATTCAATAGTCCTAAGCAGGAGTGCCTATCCCCGCCAAAGCCTATGGCGCAAATCCCCCCAAAACCTGCCTGTGGGTTCCCTCTCCCAAATAAAGTAGACATTTTATGCCATTTTAGCAAAAAAAAAAAAAAAAAAAACTATTACGCATAATTGTTTTTTTTTTCTTAAAAGTGTTATTTTATTCTCTGAACCCTTTGCGCTCGGTTGGCCAGTACTGCTGGCCATACGATATTCTTAGTCAGCTCTGAATATTTATCGAATTGGACATCCTCACAGCTCGGATGGCAAGCCTGACTGGCCGCTTACGATATTGTTGTCAGCTTTGCCGCTAATTTGACCTTGCGGCGTCAACAGCTCTGAATTATTTTTCACTACAACCTGAAATGTTGTTAGTGGGTATTTATTTCTTGTTTAACAAAATCGTGGGCTTTTAGTAAGTCTTTTATTTTGCCATACAATAAAGTAGATATATTATATTGTTATTGGTGAGTTTTTGTTTTAGCTGTAAATATATAGTTATAATATATTTTAATGAATAAAATAAACCATTGGGTTCATTGTATACAACTTATCAAACAACATTTTTAGGTAATTTAAAATTAAATTAAATTAAGAACTTGTTAACAAAAAACAAAAAAACAAAAAAACAAAAAAAACACTTAAAACTTATAATAAACTAATTAACTTTTGTTGTATTAAATTACTTCAAACTTTAAAACACTAGCCTAGACCACCGCAACGTAAAACTAAACTGCTGGTAAGGTTATAATGTAATGAATATTCCTAAGTTTTGATACAACACAGACCATAAAAAAAGCGGGAATTAATTAGATTAAGATTTGGACTTTAGATTTCAGCACAATCCAGACAAAATAAAACTACTAAAAATAAATTAATGCAGATCATTTGTGTGGCCAGTCCTGCTGGCCATCCGAGCTGAGAGGAACGTAACTTGCAAAAACAATTCAGACTTGATAAAGAAATGGCTGTGGCCAGCAGTACTGGCCATCCGAGCCCAGAGGACTTTTATTAAAAATCCTTCCAGAGTGCAAAGGGTTAAAAGAACCCATTAGGTAACTTAAAGTTTACAGTTAAATCCAATAACTTATTAAAGTTTTTCATAAAAATATGTTTATGGAAAAAAGAAGGTTCTATGTAATTTATAAAATAATACAAATTCAGTAAGATTTATTAACAAAAACAACACATTACTACTTTTGAAAGTAGCAGAAGGCATCATAATATTAACACCTTAACCGTAATACCGGTCTTTGAGACCAGTAGGGATATTTGTTGCTATATTGTGGCATCCCTGTTTGACCCAGATACCACACCGCCTCAATAGCTTCCCCCCTCTTACCTCTTCACAAGACAAGCTGGTTTTTTTTCAGTTACTGTTAGCGGTTTGGTTGTGACACATCGATTTTCAAAATTCTACTAGTCTATCATACCGGGTATTACAGTATACGTTACCTTCACTCCGGTCTCTTGTGCCGGTTATTACGTTAAACAGCATAGACGTTGTTTTGTCTATTGTTAGTGTATAGTGTGAATATTGTGTATATAATAGTGTATTGTGTAAATAATGTATATATATATATATATATATATACGACCAAGTACGAGATATATGTCAACCAAGTACGAGTGACAATACCGTTTCAGTTTATGATCCATCATTTGTAGATCGTATAAATTTGATGCTTCAAGATGAACAATTTAGTGGCAATGACAGTGACATTGATGAACTTGTAAATGACTCTGATTCAGACCAAGACTTTATATTATCGGAAGAGGAACAGCAAGAAGACTTAACTGTTGCAGATGACAGTAGTGATGAAAATAATGAGGACGAGGAAATGGATGGTAAGTTACTACTTATTGACAATAGTAACCTTCCTAAATATATATTTGGTCGTTTGAAGAAGAAAGAGATTGGCCCACCATATACATGGTGTACAAAAGAACCAGTCAGGAATCCTCGTGTTCGAACTCCAGCTCACAATATAATTAGGGGACGATTGCCAGGATTGACTAATTATGCTAAACATGTTGGAAATAATCCCGACAAAAAAGTCGTCTGGGATTTGATATTCGATCCTACAATAATTGATATAATTGTTGAAAATACTAATGAGAAGCTTGCGTCAGTAAGACTTAATTTAACTGACCCATCAAATAAATCTAACTACCGAAAAACAGATGCTATAGAGATCAATGCTCTAGTTGGTTTATTACTTCTGACATCAGTTTTGAAATCTAACCATGAAACTGTTCAGTCAATGTTCTCAAAAGATGTTTGCAATAGGCCTTACTTCAATTTAACAATGTCAATGAGACGATTTGAAGTTCTTCTGGCATGTCTTCGATTTGATGATGTTCAGACAAGAGCCCAAAGAAAAACAACTGATAAAGCTGCGCCTATTTCTGAAATATTCAGTAAAATGATTGAGAATTCACAGAAGAACTACTGCATTTCAGAAAATGCAACTGTAGGCGAGATGCTCATTCCTTTTCGAGGCAGATGTGGTTTTAGGATGTACATGCCTAAAAAACCCCATAAATATGGCATAAAAGTAATGTGTTTGGCTGATTCAAAAACTTCGTATTTGTTCAACGCCTACATTTACACCGGCAAAAACAGTGACGGTATAGGTCTTTCCCCTGAGGAACAATTGAGACTGAATAAACCCACACAGTCGATAGGTCGTCTATGCAAACCAATTTCCAAAACTAACCGTAATATAACGGCGGACAATTGGTTTACAAGCTTAGAAACCACTGATGAGCTTCAAAAGATGGGGCTCACCTACATCGGCACAATGCGAAAAGATAAAAGAGAAGTACCAAAGGAGTTTCTTCCCAGCAGACAGAGACCTGCAAACTTAGCTAGATTTGCTGTCAATGGACCAAGGACTCTGGTTTCCTTCACTCCAGAAAAAAACAAATCCGTCATTCTTATCTCAACTATGCACCAAAACTTTGATATAAACCATGAAAAAAACAAGCCAGATATTGTGTGCTATTACAACACTACCAAATGTGGCGTAGACCTCCTGGATATGCGTTGTGTAGTGTATGCATCTAACCGTAGGACCAGGCGTTGGCCGATGGCAGTGTTTTACAGGCTTATAAACATCGCTAGTATAAATGCTTTTATTCTCTACATGTGTTATAAAGACACTAAAATGATGACACGATTCGAGTTTACCAAGGATCTCGCTAAGGCAATGATTGTACCGCAATTGAGACAAAGACTTACTGTGCCCAATATACGTTGTGAGACTAAAGAAGCAATCAAGAGAATTCTGGGAGAAAATGTTGTGAAAAGAGCGCAAGAAGGCGTCCCCAATGACAAAATGGACAAACGAAAAACATGTTCTAAGTGTCCTTCAGTAAAAGAACGGAAAACGCAATACAAATGTATTGTGTGTAGCGTTCCTATCTGTTTAGAGTGCAGTAGGAAAGTCTGCGTTGACTGTGCCAAGGATTGTGTCTAAGCAATTAATTGTAATACTAAAGGTCAATGTGTGTTTCATTTTTTTATAATTTCTTGATTATTTCTTATGGTTTTGTAATAAAACAATAACTTAAAGATGTGTTTTTAATTAATTTATAACCGTTTAATGTACTTTTAATATACAATCTTGGTATTTAAGTTTAACATAATATTTTAAACAAATATATTTTCCAAAACCAATTAAAACAATCATACAATTTTTAGAAACAGTTTAGTAAATATGTTTTTAGCATATTCATTTAGAAAAAGTAAAAAAAACTATAGTTTTTACCTCAAAATCAGTATACCGGTCGCACAGACCGGTACTACAGTTAACGTTACTTTCTCCACATTACGGTTAAGGTGTTAAATAAGTTCTTTAACCTCTAATGCTTGGTGAAAAAGAAATCCTTGTTATTGGTGGTAATCGTATGTAATGTAACATGTTAAAGTATTAAACTAGCTATTCGAATTTAATAAAAAAAGTAATATATATTTGAAAAATACAAAAATAAATTTACATTCATTGATAATAATTAATAAAATGTTGTAAGAAAATAACAATAAAAAACTACAATACATTTTGAAGACCAGTAGTAGGTCCGATTTGGAAGAATACAAAAACATAATACAAATAAATGATATTTCATGCAACACAAAATTAAGTGAGAATAAAATTGTTTTAATATTATTTTGATAAAATTAGACATTGATTGAAAAGTAGTTACAAAGTGTAAGTATTGGGTTAAACACGAATACCCTAAATTAAGATTTTTAAATAAATAACAAAAAATAACTAATAATAATAATTATTTATAATATCAAATAGATTTCAAAAGAACTTAATGGAATAAAACTAACAGGCCAGACGCGTTAGATGTAAAGGTACGTTGTGATTGAGCGACTGATGCGATCATCGCTCTGCGAAAATCGCGGGCGCCTGCTTTGCATTGTTCAAAATTGTCTTGTTGTCTTGTTATGAATGGGCAACTGGTAGAATAATCGCTTCAATAACAACAGAGCTATGATCGCACCAGTCGCTTCAATCACAACATTAACGCGATAGCAAAAGGAAGTCAAAACGGACGTACCATGTCAAATTTCATTGAACAAGATATCACTGAACGAAATCATGAGATGTCACAAACATTTTCAAATGTGATCTTTCAAAATTTCAAATGGTCCAATCAAAGATAAAACGAACACATCTACGAAGAAGCAAGACAACACCCAAATAAAATTAAAAACGAAAACAAACACTGAAATGGAGAGGAAAGAGAAAATACCCTTAGTTCAACCCTTCCAATATCACGGCTTACCATCTGAAGATACACATACTTTTATATCCAGATAAGAAGTGGCTTCAAGAGCTTACGGATGGACAGCCAAATAACAAATCAATCTATTAATTACATACCATTACGTCGAAGACAACCAAATAATACCACATGTAATACAGGGTTTAAGACCTGAAATTTGGAACATATAATAATAACAATGGAGAATAGAACACTAGACCAAAGAATCTAAGGAAAATTTAACAACTTTTTCAAAAAAAAACCTAAATCACCAAAAAATACTTAAGAATCACGGAAAACTACAATAGCATGGGAACTAGACAATTTGAAACCAATAAAACCATGACAGAGCAACTTACAGAAATTGTGCACACATTAGGTTTAAATCTACAACAGAAAGGTTATAAAACAAAAACATTTCAAATAAACGGTACCAGAAACTGGCACATACTTTCTCACAAACATATTTAAATTATTAAACAGATTCACTGTGACTTAATTTTTGTAGGAGGGGTAGGAGGGGTGATTTTAAACTAGAAGATTAACTAATAAATATCATTATTATTAGCTAGAGATAAAACTATTCGATCGATTTCGAACAAATTTGCACCAAACAAGTCAATTAGGCCTGTATAGATGCACGAAAAAAGGTTTTGAAAAATTTTGAAAAACAACCCCCTTTATGGCCAAAAAACCCCCCAAAAATCAGTTATTATTATTATTAGCTAAACGAGAATTTTTAGAAAGATATGTTTTTCTGCATGTGGTAGGGTACATTAAGGGCTGCAAATAAGCCAAATTTGATCAAAATCGTTAGAGCCGTTTTTTTATAAAAGAATACCCTAACTGATTTTTTGGGGGTTTTTTGGCCAAAAAGGAAGTTGTTTTTCAAAATTGTTCAAACCCGTTTTTCGTGCATCTATACAGGCCTACTTGACATGTCTGGTGCAAATTTGTTTGAAATCAATCGAATAGTTTTCGCTCTAGCTTTGCATACATACACACAGACATTTTGTAAAAAAACACTTTTTTGGACTCAAGGGTCAAAAAATGAATATAAGACTAACAATGTACAAAACAATGTAATACAAAACTACACAATATGTAAAATAAATAAATAATAACACACCGAACAGATTTTTCTTCCGAAAATACAACTGCAATATAATGTAAAATGGATAACCATACAAATGAAGAAAGTGATTTCCATCCAAAAAGAAACAAGCAATACATAAGTCAATAAAACTGTTTTGTATTAAAAATTAAACAAATAAAAGAGCACTGTGGCGACAAAATCACACTGATTTAAATAAAAACCCGAACCCATGTTTTGTGGTTCGGGTTTTTATTTAAATCAGTGTATTAAAAATTAGTTTAAAAAAAGTGAATAGTAATACTAGTTTCAAATGGATTTTTTTATGATTTGAACAGAAGTTTTTTTCTTTGATTAGACGACAAGGCCAACTTGTTCACTCACTTCCGCTCATTTAAAAATTATGAATTTTTTATCGTTTTAAAGTTAACTAAACGTAGTTTATAACGATGTAAATTTGATATTGAAGTTAAAAAATAGTCAACCTTTATAACCCTATTTGAATTTAGATGAATATTTCTAATAATATGCAAATTATTTCCAGTAATAACTTTTTCTACACTATATTTATGTGTAGTGGGAAAGTTTTTTGACTATTTATTTCACGTCATTTTCGAAATCACCAATCTAAAGAGCATAAAATGAAGGTAATTCGGTATAGTAAATTTCATATTTGTATCGTTAAACTCATACTGTTGGAAAGCATGTTTCATACAGAAACCAAAAATATACTTTTTGTAAGACATTTGTTGATGATTTATGCGCAAACGCAGTTTGGACGAAAGGTTGCATTTTTAATTCGAGCCGTGACGTCATCTGATGAAATTCGCTGAACCTGTCAAAAATTCGTCTTTCTGAGTAGCATCCCTTATCTACTTACACCGTTTTACACCATGGTTTTGGGACTGTTGTGAGGGGGAGGGCAGTTGTTTGCAGAATGACCTTGGCAGGCTCTCAATGCTGTAAATGTCTATAATATGTTTACACCACACGCGGCACCCTCTATCGGCTCGTCTCTACACTGCACTAAAAGCAGTAGTAGTCGAATTGCCTGGCTGTCAATAATACGGCACTTTCACACGAATAATTGGAGATTTTTAACACATAGAAACAACAGATTATCTCCTAATTTCTTGGGGGGAATCGTCAAATCTTCATATTTTTTATTGATTTTAATCAGAAACATATTAAAATTCCCCCCCCCCAAACTGTGAAAAACACCCCAAAAATTTATTCCCCCCCCAAAAATTCGGATGGCGCAACTTGCGCCATCAAACCATGCTGAGGGCACCCCTGCTCCTAAGGGAGCACGAAGTAGAGATGATCAACAATCAAAAGAAGTAGACTGTTCAATAAGGCAAAGTCTATTCACTAGGATAACATTATGTTGGGCACAATAAGATGACAAGCAGAAGGATTACACTACCTACGGTATATAAGGAAAAGAAGAGTAACGACAAAATCAAATTATGATTTTGAAAACCTGTACCAAGTTTAAACTAAATCAGATACAAATTTAATGTAACTTTTAAATTCTTATCCATTCCTTTTCCTTATTTTCTATTTTTTGTATTATATTCTATGCTGTTTTATTTTTATTATCTAAAGTGATAATAGTTTGATTATTTTAAATTTATTTCAGCTTCATAAGAAATTAATTTTGGTTCTATTTGGCTTGCATGATGGATTACAAAATTTGATTCCCCATCATACAAAATGTTAGATTATGAGTGGAAACTATGTAGAAGACTACTTTAAGGCGTGCACTTTAATAACAATAAAATTAGTAATTGTATAACGATCTAGTTTTATTAACAGTTTATCAACAATTTTATTTTATGGATATCCCTTGTAGATGTTATAAGAAGCAATACATACCAGAAGAAGTCTCAAAGAATTCATAGTTAAGTCCAGTTATGTCTATTGTACTTGCAAAGCCTTGACAAATTATTGTAAACAATGTTGTTGCAGCAGTACCAGTATTAGGTCTGATTGTACAGCTCCCACCTACTGGAGAAGTAGCCATTATCACTTCAACGCTAGATTTGCTTTCTTCAACTAAAATAAAAATCAATTGTTTTTTTAATGGATTTAAAATATAAATCCTCAACCTCTCTTGTTTTGTATAAACTAGCGATTGTACTTAAAATAAATTTACAAACTCCACCAGTAAATTACATTCACAAAATATCTGTTTACAATATACAACCACATAGGCGAATCGTTAATAACCACATCATTGTAATACTATGTTAGTATTCATAATAAAACAATTTCGATTTAGAGTTTGATTTATTTATAATACTAGTTTTTAATAAAATGAGGAAGAAACCCCCCCCCCAACAGGAATAACAATAAATAATTAATTATTCACACTGACTATTTTTTAAATATTGTGATAATACACAAAAATGGTCTCAATTCTTCCCTTCGTCTTAATTTTGTAAAAGACTTAATTACAAGGAAACAAATATTACAATAACTAACTTAATTACCTTCAAACAATTTAAATATTTTGAAAGTAAAGTAAGTAGAACTTGTTTTGTTTCATTGTTATAACATTTAATTGTCTGTCCACCTATGCTTCTTTAGAAGTGTCATTCTTTCATACTCACTAAGCAACATAAAATTGTAAATAAAAATCCAAGATAAATTATAAAACTTGTTAATGTTGAAGGCAAATCTTATGACTTTTTGGTACCACTGTAACTGACATGGGAGAGAACCCTCAATCATTGAAGTTAAAGTCTTATTCGTGAAAAAACCCAAAGGTTTACTACTTCAACTTTTAGGCCGTGTGTAGTTGTTTCCTGAGTTTATTGATTACACTTGGCACACTATCTAACGACTGAAGGGGAACATTTTCAACACTTAATTTGAACAGAATTCAATGAATTTTGCATTTCATTCATTTTTACACTTAATTCTTTACACTGATTATTCTTTAAAACTTTGAAAAGAAATAATTTCCATCTACATCAACTTTTTGAGGTTCAGTTTGAGCCAATTTTTTCAGTAATACTAGATATTTAAAATTATGAACATCTGAACATAGGCTATCATTAAAGAATTTCTTCTGACCCTGTCGGTCTATACCTCCAAGGTATGGGAGCCTATCACTAACAGCATGGTAAGGTAGTTTACTTTCACCAGTAAATATGTGTACAATTTGGTATTTCTATCTGTCATTTAAAAAAGTTATCAATCCGGTTTCAGATTTAATTGACACTTTGTATGACTCAAAACTTAAGACATGATTATCTTTCAAAAACTGTTTCTGATGAAGCAGAAATGCAAAATACTTAACTGACATCAACTACAGATCGGTACTTAAGCTAGTCTTAAAAGAGTCAGAGTGGCCCATGTAGTACACCTCCGAGGGTCGCGGGGGAGCCTGCTGGATCTCACACATGCATTTTGGAATCAAGTATTTCACTGTTTTCATACCAAACTAAGTGTACCCAACAAACTTCAGGAGTTTGAAGGTTTTTTAAGTAATTTGTTCAAAAAGGTTACGGAAATTTTTTTGTCTGAAACATGGATAACAGTACACAATGAAAAAATCCTTAATACATTAGAACATTATTATGTGGCATCTTCCTTTTCAAGAAAAATTTGTTGTGAGGTGGATTTGCGCTTCTGTTGAGGAACAGTGTTAATTCTATTCACCTTATTAACATCAATGCGCTTTTCTATTGAACCAGTTGTTGAAATTTCAGCAGTAGAACTAAAAGCCAATCACAGTGCTCAATTACACTAGTAACGATATATAGAGCTCTGACTAATGATATAACAATGTTCATGAATAGATGAAATTCTTACTACCCTTGTAAAAAAAAGAAGAAAAATACATCTAGTTTTAGCAGAGGATTTTAACATTGAACTACTAGTCAACAATAGAGATACTGTACAATTTAATTTCTTCACATTTTAAAATGTTATAATACTTCGCCTAATTTTAGCAGCCAACAAGAATTGGTTCAGGATCAGCTTCTTATATTGATAATATTTTTACAAATTTTACGCCATTGAGAAATATATTGTTTTAGACCACAAAGGTCTTTTGATTCAAATTTAGGCAAACACAAATACAAAAAAATAAATTTCAACCCAAATGGTTTTTTAATAAACTTAATACTACAAGCAGTTTTATTGAACTTCTAGAAAATATGAAACTTTTCTCCGTTGATATTCCGTTTCCAGACATAAATAAAAATGTTTGATATTTTTCTGAATGGATTCAATGAAGCATTTGATGAAGCTTTTCCATTGAAATTGGTAAAATTAGAAAACAAACCTGTCAAAATTCCCTGGATTATCACAGAGATTAGAACGTAGTGTGAAAGGAACATGTTCTGTTTGAGAGACAACGGACCCTCTGCTGCCCTGTGGCTTTTAATTTTTATAAGTTTTATTGTAAAATATTAAAGAGAGTCATTCAGAACTGCCAAGAAAATGGTGAATAAGGGCTACACTGATAGATCAAAAATAAAACAAAGGCAGTCTAAGAGGTTTTGCAAAGAGGGACTGGAGCTACGAGCGCTTCTAGAATTGATGATATAAGGCTCCATTATCGAAAACCCGTCTGAAATTGCCAGCACGGGTAAATTTATAAACTAAGTTGAAAAATAGTTGAGGATATGACTTCTTCTATAACAGTGCAATTATTGCTGTAAGAAGTTGTCTACATTTTTTAATAGCTAAACCTTAAAAGAATACATTATGTTTACTTTTTCTTTTGGTTTATAACTTCCTGTCAAAAGATGCTGGTGAATTTTAAAGGATTTGTTGAGATGATTTGTTCTTACCAGAAAATAATGTATTTCAAATATAGGCCTATAATATTCAACAAAACCTACCTTGTACATTAAAATTATAAGTGCTCCCTTCTGTTAAAGAATTTGCTTTTATAATTAATATATTGCTTGGAGTTCCTATTTCTTTTATAGAATCTGTACTTGTCTCTGGTCCTGAATTTTCAGTATATGTCCAAGAGTACTGTATATCTTTAGATGCTGTAATATCATCATTTTCAGCTTCAACTCTGAAATAAATTATTTCCCTTGGGTTCGATTGAGGGTTTTCATTTCCACAATTTTTAACACATCTATAAAAAAAATATTTAATATTTCTAGCTTTATAAAATTAACACTGGTGGAAAATTAGAATTTTTTAACTTAATAAGAATATAATGCTCTCTTATAGTAAGTTTTAACTTAAAAAATAACTTTTTTATTGTTAAAAATCTTGTTTTAGAACAAATAAACGGTACCAGGAACTGACACATACTTTCTCACAAACATATTTAAATTATTAAACAGATTCACTGTGACTTCATAATTGTAGGTGGGGTAGGAGAGGTGATTTATTAAAGTAGGAGATTAACTAATAAATATTATTATTATTATCTAGAGAGAAAAGTATTTGATCAATTTCGAACAAATTTGCACCAAACACGTCAATTAGGCCTGTATAGATATGTACGAAAAAAGGTTTTGAATTTTTTTTTAAAACAACCCCCCTTTATGGTCGAAAACCCCCAAAAACAGTTATTATTATTATTATTATTATTATTAGGTAAACGAGAATTTTTAGAAAGATGCGGTTTTTGCATATGGTAGGGTACATTAAAGGCTACAAATAAGCCAAATTTTATCAAAATCGTTAGAGCTGATTTTTGGGTTTTTTTTGCCAAAAAGGAGGTTGTTTTTCAAAATTTTTCAAAACCGTTTTTATTTCATCTATACAGGCCTACTTGCCATGTCTGGTGCAAATTTGTTTGAAATCGATCAAATAGTTTTCGCTCTAGCTTTGTATAAATACAGACATACATACGCACAGACTAAGGCTGAATCCACACTGCATCGAACAAACCAAGGGGACGGAATTAGCACGGTAATAGAGGAAACACGTTCACACTGGCACGGTCAAACGTTTTGTTTGTCTCAGTCGTACCCAGTCACGCCTGGTGTTGTTTGAAGAACCCCGGTTTGAATCAAACATTTTGCTATTGAAGGGATGTAAAAATCTTTCTTCTTCTATTCTAGCTTGTATTTAACAGTAATTAATTAATGTACATAATTATTATTTGTTTTACAAGGCAAAACTAATGTTTACAGTTAAATTTCAATCTTTCAATTGCCGTTTATTATAAGTTTGTTTTTTATACAAATATTTACTGTTCCGTACGTTTAATGTTATTATAATAAAGGTGTAGAATTAATTATAACACCAAAGCTAAGATGGTAAACACAGTTAAATGTCTATTCATTTAAAATACAGTCAATAAACATAAAATTTTTGTTCATCATTCTAGGCCTGAGCTAAAATTATTGTGTGTTCATTTAATTTATTTTTTACCTGTTTTAACGGTAACATACATACAATAATTTTAGGTTAGGCCTAGACTTAAAATTACTTTCTCGGCTGTAATGTTAGAAAGCCGAAGTAAATTTTACGATTTCATTTAAATAATTTACAAAAATGTTGGTAATTAAAAATGTAATAGTAGGCTACTTGATAAATTACGTGTTTTACTAATAGCCGAAACGGCCGTCATACTACGGCAGTAAAACTGAAAATTGTAAGACAGTGTAGGTAACAGCATTTATTTATTAAATCAATATTCAGAATATAATTATAAAACTTATTTTCATAATGTCGTAGTTCAAGTAACAATTAGTTATTAGTATCATTATTATAACTTCTTCTTTTATTGTATGGATGCACCCAAAACTCATCATCGGTCATAAGGTAATATAAAATACTATTTGATATCATACACTTGTGACACTTTAAAAAAGAGAGAGACATATCTACAAACAAATGCCTGGGAACTTTGACTGAACTGTTCGTTTCAATGTGAGTTGGGAATGTTTCGGTCAAACTGAAACATTTTGTTTCGGTTTGCTTAAATCAAATTGTTTGGCGCAGTGTGGTTTCAGTCATAAACACAGACATTTTGTAAAAACCACTTTTTTGGACTCAGGTGGTCCCAAAACGGATATTTCCACAAAAATATTAACATTGATTTTTTTGCGATCACTATACTTTCTCTATTACTATGGTATAGTGAGAAAGTAAATTGGATAAGTAAATCCAAAACTGAAATTACCTGAAATAAAGTAATGTCATTAGGAAACATGAGTTTTTCCACTATAGTATTACCGACACAATCCAAAAGTTAGAAAATAAGAAAGAAAAAACATGCTTTTGGATTTGCAGATCAGAGAAATTTAATTCCATCTCAATGTAGGGTAAGAACGTAAGAAGAAAAGAAAGGGAGAAGTTCATTATCCAGGGAAGGAAACTCCATGATGCTCAGAATGCAGTACACCCAGAACATAAAAAGAACGCAAAATACCTACAAAGGTGGAAGACCCCAGGCAAAGTGTTTATGGGACAAGTTGTTATTGTTTAAGATGGACATCGCTTAATAATTGCTGAAAGCAATCCTGACAGCAAAAAAAAATATGGAATCAATGTAAGACTTCCATCTTTCGGAAATATACAATTTTGGAACACAGCGAATTCGTTCAATTTAGAAATTCCTAACTAAAGTCTGCATCATAATATTTGCTAAAGCAGAGACAAAAAACTGTGTAGAGAATACACTATCTGAACTAAAAAGTCAGATAGCCATGTTATGGAGAAGACAAAGGAAATGCATCCTAAGAGTGAGAAAATTTATATTTACATTTCTGAAACTCTAACAAAAGGTATTCTTTTTAAAATCCAGAATGCTCAAGACAAATACAACAGGACCCTCAAGATACAGGACTAGGAAGTATCGCTTCCAACAAACCTAAAAATGGTTGTTCTAAGGTAACTTTACAATAATATTATTGTAGCTTAAATTACCTACAAATGCAGTTTTTAAACCTCATTTGTTTTATTAAAAACTAGTATGGTGAACAAGAGCTCTTATAGGCTAGAAGCAGGCTGGTCATACTATTGATATCAGAAGCGTTCTTACATCTGTAGTAAGAATAGAAGTCCTGCTAAGTTTAAAATTAATACTGCATGATTACCATATAAATGCTAGGGACATCTAATTGTGAAAAATAATTTATTTAGATGCGGAAAACTATAAATCTTTGGTCTGTCAGGAATTTTTAAAAAGATAGATTCTCTAGCGCTGCAGATACCAGGCATATAAAAATACTTATCAAAGAACTAAAACTACTAGGTTAACTGCTGAGATGTCTAGGATTCACCTTTAGCGTAGTAAAACAATGGAAGATATAATGCTGTTTTTATTTCTTGAAAATAAATAAGGACTTGTGGCCCTCCTGTTCTCTGGACTTCATCTACCAAATTATTACCTCTGTGCTTAAGCAAAAACTAATCGCAGAAACCTCCACAGGCTTGAGAAACTTCAAATTGCCTGATTGATTTCACCTACACAAAATTCCATATGAACAACTAGAAATTGAGGGTAGACATGTTTGTTCATTTTCTAACAACTAATAAATGGGCAAGTCAACGTGATGTATTGTTGCACCAGAGCATTACAGCTGTTCACAATAGCTACTTTATAAAGAAATTAATTGTCGAATGAAACTTTTTAGGTTTTTTAAAATTCCATTCATTACTGTTACAGTAAAGTAAGATTTTGGACAAAAAAATTGTTTTACTTATATATTTTAAGAACTGTAAAGGTAAAATTGGCAAAGTATATTTATTCAACACTGAACTTAAGAGCATTTGTTATCGGTATTAAATAGATTTATTTTCTTATTTATACATAAATATATAATTAATTGTTTTTACTTACATTATTTCTATGTCCATTATTTTATTGCCAACTATAGAAATAACTTGGAAAGCAGACTTTGTATCCATTCCCTCAGCTGTTACAGAAAGTTGAAAAGTATACTTATCTCCTGCAGGAAATGGTCCTTTAATCGTATACTGACTTTCTATAAGGGGAAAAAATAATTAAATGCAAAATAGACTAGTAATAATTATTGTTAATTACACACTTATTGAGTATTATTTAATGGTAAATTATCACTCTGATGTCTTCGGTCATATCACTTCCACTAAATAAATGTACGAAACAGATTCAATAAGAACTTGAGCAATATAGACCCGAAGAAAAACTGTCACGTAGCGAGTACTTTATCGGTCGGGTTTTAACAATGAAATCCATCGTACCGAAATCTCCGGAAGAGGATATTAATGCTACTTTATATGAGCATTTTGACAGACGTAAAAAAAACACACATGCATTCAGAATATCATGACCATAAAGCATGTTAGATCGTTACTGCAACGCAAAGATACGGAGGAAATTAACTCATAAATAAAACAACATAAAAATCATCCGAGCCCAAGTTCAAACATATATACAACCCCACCATCAACCCCTACCAAATAAAATCTACCACTGAGCCACATACCTCACAATTTTCAAAATCAACAGACTAACACACAAGACAGATAAATAAACAAAAGGAAGTACCCTTACCAAAACGCAAGAGTATTCGTACAAATGATGATATATGTTTACTAACTCAAAAACTTCATCACCTGAACTATTATTTATTCTAAGAATCAATTGTCTAACCAAAATAATTGTTAATCCTTATGTTTTTATGGCTAATCCAAAGTAACTGTTAAAACCAAATATTTATAAATTTCTCCAGAGATATTAAATAATAACATTTATATGTGTCATGCATATAATGATATTTCTAAATATTTAAACACATATAAACCTCTATCCAAGCTCTCAAACACACTCATTCAAGAATTTAACCAAATTCTCAAAAATCTCTGGAGCACCCAAAACTAATAATAAAGATAGTAAAACCAACAACCCAAAGTATTTTTAAACTGAACATGATCTTTGATGCTTTTCAGCAATGAGTCCCCAAGTAATAGTGACAGTAAAATATTTATTTTCATAAATGTACTATAAGCCACCGGACCACATGCTTATAATAGGAAATTTGTAATTACAGTACACCGTCTCGTGGTCTAATTACTCACCTTGTAAAAGCTACCGCGGCTTCAAAAAACTCTATGTTTTCATTATCAGGCCGTACAAAAACAGTAAAATTGCTCAATTGAGGTCGTCACACAAGTATAAAACCATTAAATAACACAACACGCAAACGTTAATAACACGTACATATTATTTTGGCTAAAATATCGCATGCGGTACCGGTAACGAACAAATCTAGACTGGGTGTTTTTATGGTTTTATACTTGTGTGACGACCTCGATTGAGCGATTTGACTGCTTTTGTATGGCCTGATGATGAAAACATGGTGTTTTAGACACCGCAGTAGCCTTTACAAGGTGAGTAATTAGACTACGAGATGGTGTACTGTAAGTACAAATTTCTTATATATAAAATATTTATTAAATATCACAGTTTTATGTTTGTGTAATAATGACTCTTCATTGTTTATCAGAAGAATGTAAGTTTGAACCAATCTGTTTAATAAGTGGAAAGTGGTTATTAATCTGGTTATTCTCAATCCAGTGAGAATAACAATGTGTAATTATAAAAAAATATTGGTATTATTTTATATTGGTACTACAAAGTTAAGTCTTAGGATTGAAATTTGTTTGTAATATTCAAAGTAAATAACTAATAATGTTGAGCATGCTGAAGTTTGATATCTAGTTCTTCCGTCATATTATTGGTTATAGTATCATAATAATTCAAATATAAAAAGATTATGCTCCTCTTTAAAACTAATTGGTAAACAATTATTTTCCTAGTTCAGTGTGTTAATACCTTTGTTACACATGTTATTGTAATGGTCTGTCCAGCTTTTAATATAGTCTAATTCAGATGTTTTAAGTGGAAAATTTTTGCCACTTATTATAAATTTTGATACACTACTTAGTTAATTTACAAAACTTTTATAACAAATCATTTACAATCCTGGGATTTAATCTCAGGCATAGCTTGGACTGTAACTGCTCATAATCCTGCAAAATACTCTGCCCAGAAAAGAGTATTTTTAGTATTTTCATTTATAATTACACAAACCTGAGAAAGCTACCAAGCTATGCAGAATGTATGTGCGTAAGATGAAATTACTGTTTATATATATATATAAATACTGTAAATCATTTCTTCTTTTCTCTAATTGGGTTAACCAATTGTTACAAAAATCTCTGCATTATGCTTAATTAAAACAGTGATAAATCTACAATTTAGTCTTACTAGTAAAAACCTTGCAAAATGGCTTTTCTTTATCACACGTCCAAGAATATTTCAGGTGACCTTGATTACTTAAAGGTTCATTGGGATCACTTGATTTAGAGCCATCTAGGATGATATTATCTTTTGAATAAACACTTCTTGATATTCCTCCTTTGATCACAGCTATTAAATTGATTTTTTCTATTTCAATAATACACTGAAACACAATTTTATTTTGCTATACATTTTTTTAATTATTTCTTGTAAGTTGTTTCAAATAGCCATACAAATTGTACTGTTATGTAGGCTGAGTAAACAATATTTAACTTTAAATTCAAATTTTGTCATTAATGTTAATCTGAAAATGCAATTAAATAATTTTTGGTACAGCAAATAAATGAAGTTATAAAAGCATTTTTGTTGTTTGTAAAAGTATCTATCAATTAACTTTGCTATGCATGTATTAAAAACATATTATCAGCAACAAATAATACTTATTACTATTTCGATCAATTTGATATAGACATCAGTAATTTGTAAATACTATTTCTGATGGTATTTTCTCTAGATGTTAAAAAACAAAAAAATACTCACAGTGGCAAAATTATAGTAAGTATGTGGAGAGTTGTGCTTGACAAATGTTGTTGTTGCTACTAACATCAATTTGTACATTCCTACATCCAATGAAAACTGTGGTATTACAAATTCTCTTAGTTTTTCCTCTCGTGGCAATACATTTTTTTCTTTATCAAAGTTAGTACCATCTAAAAATTTTAAAGAATGCATAAATTGAACTAAAATATATTTTTAATTGTAGCAACATTAAAAATCGTTAAATTTATTACTACAAAAATACAAGAACATATTTACTCAAATCTTACAATCTTAGTTTTTCTCTATTCTTGCACAGTAATAGTATATTTCATTACTAGTACCGAAAGTGGCACTTTCCGGTGCGCGCCCAAGTTTCATGTGTGAGGCGGAGCCGAACACAGGAATATCGAATTTCACGTGTGAGGCGAAGCCGAGCATGTGAAAGTGTGTTTCACGTACGAGGCGAAGCCGAGTACGGGAATAATTGGAGCAAGTGCCGGAAAATCACTTTCGGTACAAGTTATGAACGGTACTTTTCATCACGACGCAAAAATACACACAATGCTGAAGAAGAAACCTCAGTAAAATGCAAACTATTATATTTCTCAATTAACATTTTTTTATAATAACAAATTTACTATAATAAGCCTACATAAACGGCAAAGCGACGTCAGAGCGCGTAGCGGGCAAATGGAAAACTAATTGAGAGCAAGGGAAAACAAATTTAGAGCAAGGGAAAATCAGCTGATCGTTTTTCCCTTGCTCTAAATTAGAGCTTGGGAAACGATCGTTTTCGTTGCTACCAGCTGACATCGAAAGTAGCTACTTTCGGTACGGAGTGATGAAAAACATTTTTTATTCACTACATTCACTGTAGAAATATTTGCTGTAGAAATATTGCTCTCAACATAAGCTGGCTGGTAGGAGAGTCAATTAGGTACTATGAAACTGTAGCACTCCCTATTCGATAAAATTAAACATAATATATAATATACCGCTTTCCTTTAATTCTTTCTTTATACTAGTACAACATATAATTATTGAGCTTAATGTCAGTAGCCATCTCCCAGTTTATGAAAAAGATACAAAAATCTTAAATTCTGTGTACTTTGAGGGAGAGAGAGAGCACTGTCACTCCCACATTGCCAACAAAACTAATTTGTCATTCACAATACTGATATAATTACGTAGTTTAGTAATTTTATGTTTATTTTAAATTGAAGCTATTTGTGTAAATATGTTGTGCTGATTTAAATATAGATTGTTGAGATATCAACAAGACAAAATGCTTTGCATGTATAACAATCGAAAGGTTTATGTTCATGTTAACCTTAAGTAATACCAATTAGACTTACTTCCTTACTTCCATTCTTAGCCTTATTGGTTATAAGGAAAGACGACGGCAGCTTAGGCCATACAGTTTACAGGAAAAAGACATATACTGAGATACCTTCATGCATCTTCTCACCACCATCCAATGCAGAAAATGAGTACTGTAAGCACTCTAGCTAACAGAGCGTATGCCATATCAAATACGGTACCGACCAACACATTAATTCTGAAAAATTACACCTCCTAAATGTATTACAATAGAGCGGCTACCGAAAGTCTAACATCATACAGGCACTATGAAGACAAATTAAAGGACAATTTTAGAGGCAATAGAAATAACATAAAAACAACTTTAATAATGACCATGGCTATGAACATAGTAACACTTGGTAATCCGTTTTTTCGAAAATAAAAATACAACACAGCTTAGAACTTTCTAGAAACACCAACTGTCACAACAAACTTATTGGAATTGACATCTCTAAAGAATTGCAGGTAGTCAACCGGCCGCCAGATAAAGGTATAAACGGTCCAACCTCAGGCCTAGGCCTTCTTGCCTCACTTGACATTTGTTATGCCTTCAAAATCGACATCTGTAAAGTAACCGAAACATCGGCTGAGTTCAACATGCAGACAATAGTGACGTGATCGATCTCTAAAGACTAAGCACATAATAATAATACCAATTAGTTTAAAACGTTTACTTAAAGTTTTACTGTAACTTATTTGGCCACTTTTCTCGCAAATTAAAACAAGAATAATGGTTTCCATTTTTAAATGAATACATCAACGATGCAAACAGTGTTGGGTCTGACTGAATACGGTACATTTCATCTGTTCTCCTCCACTTTGTTCACTCTTGCTGTTAAAACTTTTGCTGTGGGTCAAACAATAATAGTGGCATTTGTACCTGTAACTCTGCAATGATTAAATATCCATTAAAACACTTCTCACTTTTTTTCACTCTCCAGATGCTTTAGTATGGGTCTCAGCCCACTGATTTTATTTTCAATCTTTATAGATTCTTCAGACATTTCTGATAATGACATAAAAAAAATAGTATACAGTAAAATAAACCTTTGATAATACAGTACAGTCTCGCTAATCCGGTCTCCGATAATCCGGACTTCCGGCTAATCCGGACGGCCCTGAAAAAAAAATAGAAATTGCAGTATTTTACTGGGTACAGTACACGCAATTGTTGTTTGCCGAGAGCGAAAATAGTTGAGGGTTCATTTTGTCCTTGGCTATTTTTAGCGTGAATAGAAAGCTCAGCCGAGGATAGAAAGGGTCGGCCAATTATCTTTTGTCCCAAAGTATTTCAAGGAAGTGACTCACTTCACCAGCTCGCCGCACTATAACTGACTGCAGACTGTCTGTCTACCTGTCGAATCAACAGTCCCTTTTTGATTTGTTTCTCGTTAAACGTCTGGAGTGAAATTTTCAGTGCGCCCTATTTATTTACACTGTTGTTTCAATAGCTGAAAATGCTCAAAAATCTTTGAAATTTGACAAACTTACAGTTTAATAGTGTGGGACGCTAATAGTTTGTTCAAAATTTAAAAATAAAAATGGTTTGCACTTTAAAAATCGAATAAAGTTCAAACTTTTTTATACTTTTTAATTCGTGACATCAAAAAGTTGCATTGCGAGAAAATATTTTGTTTTTAGGGCAGGTGCGTCATGCAAGCGAGAGAAATGTAGCTGAAAAGCTAAATTTTCTAAAAAGTATTTTTTGAAAAAATTGGCTATTGTAGTTTCTATCATACAACAGTTAGAACACGAGCTTCGTTTCGCGGGTAATGTGGCAACATGTACGGGCGGCCGGCCTTCGGCTCGCGACTTGCATCCGTCATATTGTGTGAGTATTTGACTCTAAAACTAGCTTCACTCTTGCGTTCGACTTGACTAGTCTATTTAATTCTGTGGTCGCTGATATTTACTGTATACTGTATTACCAAAACACCAGTTTTAATACGTTTTCTCACTAAAAACACAAAGGGTATACATTTCATGCGTTTTTTAGGCTTTTTCCGTCTAATCCGGACTTTCACTAATCCGGACAGGGTCCGGTCCCATCAAGTCCGGATTAGCGAGACTGTACTGTATATCAATAAATACATTACAGAAATAAAGAAGACATACTAAAGAATGAAGAATCACACAAAAAAATCTCTAAATTATGCTTATTAGGAAAACCATCTAAAAACCACCACCTTGCATTCTACATCAAAAGTGGAATAGAAATAAATGCATGGTATACTGAACTATACATTTTTATCATCATAACTAGCCAAATTGTCTGGGTCTTGGCCTCCTCCAAAGTATGCTTCTATCTATCTTGATCCTGAGCCAACGTCCTCCAGTTCCGAGCGCCCACACAACCTGCATCATTGTGCACGCCATTACTTCATCTCATCTTGTCTGCCTTGCTTTCTTGATACCACTGGTCTTCCAAGAGAATCTTTTTTTTTATGCGTTTCTTCTCATCAAATGACACTTTCTTCCCACCTCAAGCATCAAAGTTTTATTCTTTTTACCAAATTTGGCTCTCTATTTAGGTTGTAAAAATCATTATTAAACCTTCTTATCCAGATTAGATTTTCTTGAATTGCTCTGCATTTCCCTTTCAAAAGTGTTTAGCCTAACCTTTTGTTCTTTGGTCAACACCCATGTTTCGGAACCATACACATTAGTATCAGTGGTATTAAAGTTTTATGCAAAGTTACTTTTGTGTAGATCCAACGTGATTTTTTTTACAGGCCACAGCTATTACTTATTAGCTTGCACTAACTTTCTTCATATGTTACTTAAATAATTATTTTGATTATCCATGAGTGAACACAAATAAACAAATACATCCATTACTTCCAACTTATATCCTCCAACCATTAGATGTATGCCCGAATATCTTTGTCCATGTGATGATACCATACTGATCATTGACTGAGAGTCCCATTTCTATTGTTCGTAGCTATTTCACTATGGTCGTTTCGGCTATTCAGCCATTTTCAAGTGTTTGCTGGGTAGTTCCCATTGCCTCAGTTTAAAAAACACATGAATCACGTAACACACAACACATACACAAGTTCTTTAAACACTTATTGTAACCATGTTGTAGGCCTACTGTCACCAAAGGCCTACTACATGGTTATAATAAGTGTTTAAAGAACTTGTGTGTGTGTTATGTGTTGCATGATTTATGTGATTTTTAAACTGAGACAACAGGAACTACCCAGCAAATACATGAAAATGGCCGAAACGGCCGTAGTGAAATAGTTATGAACAATATACTATTGTTGACAGTAAGTCTCATTAATATATCTAATTATTAATCAGTAGTCGAATTGGCAAAAACAAATATGTATGAAGTCCCATTTCCTATGCTTCTTTTTCCATACACACAGTGGCGTAGCTAAGGTGACTGGCGCCCCTGGCCAGACTTGAAAGTGGCGCCCCCTCTTCCATAAAAAGAGAGGGGGAGGGATATGTAACTTTAAAAAATGTAAATGTAGTCAAACGGATTTTTATTGTCAAATGGATTAATTGGAAATAATTGATATTGTGTTAAAACTTTACAAGTACAGACCCAAGTATGAAATTCTTAAATTAGGTTCTTAGCAAGTAGGTATATTTTTGTTTGAGAATCGTTTGCAGATTTTGTTCATTAAAAAAAAGAAATGTGTACTCAAATGAAATGAAATCAGAATTATTTTCACAAACTAAGCACATTTACAGTTAAATTAATATGACTTAACAACAATGAAATTTAATTGCATAAATTTAAATGGAACTTTTAGAAACATGTAGGCCTACTGTAACATATTTTTGGCTTTACACTCTCAAAGAACTATTGATTAGGAAGAAGCTAGTAAAAAAAGGATTAGTTCGGTTTGAAAAATTACGTTTATGCAATCTTACATAAAAATAACGATTTCTAATCTATCTTAATCAAAGTTAGCTCAACTTCATTATTTACTTAGAAAAACACATTAAATGTAAAATGCTATAGTACATTGCAGAGCAGCTGCAGAAAATTAATAAACTTGTAGTTAACAGAAAAAAAACTTTCAATCATGCCAAGACATATATGAAAAACTTAAGACAAATATTGACTTAAATGTTACTTTTCTGGCTTTACCTGACACCAATCATTGATTAGCAGATCAAAGTAAAATTTTCTTACTTCTTCATGTTCAATCGAGAGTATCGCAAGATTCGTCAAACGATCTTTTCCCATTGAAGATCTTGTAGAATGCTAGAAATCTTTTTACTTTCAACTTGTAGCCTAGTATAAGACTAGCCAGTGTTGCCATATATCTTAATTATTATTTTATCTCCGTCTATGTTTTTGAGTAATTTTTTCAATGTTCTTAGTATCAAAATCAGGTGATACCCTTTAACTTGACGACTAAGCGAAACTGTCGCTGGAGCCATCCCTGCCACCCACTTGCTAAACCACTGCATACACATAAATGTTTCTGTCATAACTGACTATACAACCACATCAAAATCGCCTGTGTATCCTAATAATTGAAGTGATTTATTGAATATTATCCCAATGTTTCAGCATTTGCTTCTCTCGTTATTTTTTACTTCTAAAGCAATGTTAAATAACTGGCCGGATAGTGGATCACCTTGACGGAGTAAATTAAATACATAGAACAAGTAATTTTATGTTATCCTTTTGGCGCTCTTTGCAATTTTGACAGCTATTAGAAATTGAGAGTGGTGGTGTGGGTCAAAAGACAGGGTGAGACTGTTGGAGGGGTTCGCGAGAGTAGTAGTGGTGACAAGATCTAGGATCTTCTAAGGGATGGATAAAAATATAGGTTAGAAATCAGGAACGATTGAAAATAAATACCACTAGATAAGACTCAAGGTCTTGGGAGAGTAGTAAGATTAAAAAAAAAGTCAACAATCTAATTAATTTTGAAGAGTATTCAAAACTTATCATGGCTTCTATTAATTTGTTTCTGCTTATACTATTATATATGTAGCTTTTAAGTCAATAAACATGTGATATGTCCCAACAATAAATTCTTGATTTTTCCAGAATTTGTCGGATGCTTAACACTTGGTCTGTTGTTAAGCAACCAGAGTGGAACCACACTGATAGTTTCCCAGAATCCTTCTCTATATGGTTTCAATCTCACTCCTAGGATTACTTTAAATATGTTGTAAGGTATATTAACTAATTTAACTGCTCTATTTTGGCACAGTCCAGCTGATTTCCTTTTTTTTTTTTGGAGTGGACAGATTATGCTATTGTTCTTTTTATCGAGAATTGTTCCGATTGCCAGTTTCTTTTCATCAATGTGAAAATTGCTCTAATTAGTGCTGCACTTCCATATTTTATTAGTTCTCATGATATAGCATCTGATCCTGGGCTCTTATATAATTAAGTTTTAGTACAATCTTCTGCCAATCCTAACGTAACACTTTCACTAAAGTTTGTCGACGCGTTTCGGAGTTCCTCCATTATCGAGACCTATTTCAGTACTGGATTCATCCGTTATGGAATCGACTAGATATAGTTAGCCACCCCTCTCTTCCTACTACTGGTGCTGCTTCTTATGTAATCTATTATGTAATCTGTTATGTAATCTGTTATGTAATCTGTTATGCAATATGTTATGTAATCTGTTATGTAATCTGTTATGCAATACGTTATGTAATATGTTATGTAATAAATCTTATTATAATTATTTATTATTATTTTTTTTTTTATATTTTCAACAATTTTAGAGTTTGGAAAGTTATTTCTGATTGACTGTTAATTTGTTCATTTATAATATTTTCTCCGTTCATTTTTAATTTGAAAATTTCCATGTTTTCCATTATATTTAACCGTCTTCCTTTGTTACTTTGGTGTAAGAGCTTCATTGATTCTTTCATTTCATATGGCATATGACCCTCATTTAATAAGTGTGTTGCGTAAT
Source organism: Philaenus spumarius (assembly GCA_018207615.1). Taxonomy (NCBI): domain Eukaryota; kingdom Metazoa; phylum Arthropoda; class Insecta; order Hemiptera; family Aphrophoridae; genus Philaenus; species Philaenus spumarius. The sequence goes on along the minus strand of JAGFPH010000258.1, from coordinate 612,205 downwards.
TTGAATCTCTTTTTTCATATTTATAAGATCTAATATGTTCCTTAAATCTTGTTTTTAGTTTTCGTCCTGTTTGGCCTACATATGTTGCGTTACATTTACACTTTATTTTATATACTCCATTTTTGTCGTATGCTTCCCTTTCTTCTATAGACTTGCTTAATCTTTTCTTTATGGTGTTGTTCGTATTAAAAGCATACGATAATGGATAATCTCGATAATGGAGGAACTCCGAAGCGCGTCGACAAACTTTAGTGAAAGTGTTACGTTAGGATTGGCAGAAGATTGTACTAAAACTTATCTCATGGATCCTAGCAGATATAATTTGTATAATAACTTCTTATATAATTCTTCAATTTTTCTATTACATCATTTACACCATTAATTCATTGAGCTCAAGCTGTTGTTCTTAATGTGTACTATCATTTAGAGTGGAAGGAGTAAAAGGAATATCAATCCTCTCGCCCTTTTTTTGATTTAAACCATGTCGTAATTTCAAGAATGTTTTCATCTTTATCATTACATATAAATACCTTTAGGTTTAAATTATTTCTTTCCTCTATTAATCCTTTAATATAACTTTCTTATCTCTTCATGGCTGTCCAAATCTTCCACCTCCAGCATATATTTGTGTTATAAGTCTCTCTTCTTCCATCTATAAATTACTCCAATGCTCTGTTGTTTGCTTCCGTTGTTGTAATTTCAAGAACACTTTATTCCTTTCCTCTCTCAACACCCTATATCTATCATCAAACCATTCATTCCTCTTTTCGTTTGGTTCCAGCACCATTGATGATGCTACTTTTATTGTCGTTTCAGTTTTGTTCCATTTTCCATCTACTCCCATCTTGTCTTTTTTGCTAGATGTCTCCAAGATCCTTTTTATGTCTTCTTCATAGATTTTACTGATTGTCTCCTTTAAACGACTTGCATTAAATTTGCTTTATAATATTTGCTTCAATTTAGTTAAATAATGGTCAGGCGCATCTAAATAACATGACGTCCACTGTGTCTGTTATATGCCACAAATTTATAAGACGGTGGTAAATTTAAAAACTGTTTTTCCACCTGGAGATTACCATGTCATCTTGTGAATAGATTTAAGCTCATGCATAGTTCTAGTTACGACCATATTTTTGGATCCCGCAAACAATATAAGCTTTTCCCATTCTCATTACTTTCTTAATGAAAATTTGTAATGTTCTTTTCCAATTTGTTGTTTATACATGTTTTTCAACATATTTTTGCATTACATTACATACATGATTATTTTAATATCATTTTTTGGGCGTTGATCATATGTTTTCTCTAATAGGTCATAAAACTCATCCTTTACTTCCTCAGGCTTTTCTTCAATAGAATCATGTACATTTATTTTACTGATGTTGAAGAGGTATCATTTCAAGCATAAGCAACACATCCCTGGGTTAATCTCCATAAAACCTACCACCAGTTGTCTTGCCTTCTTCATTACTATAAAACTAAACTTGTGCATGCTTTCATAGAAGCTACAATAGATATCTCACTAACCAGTCCATCTCTGACACATCTACCTTATACTGTTTCAATAGATCAATTAAAGTTCTTGATTCTGCTGTTCATAAAGTGAAAAAAATTCCATGTACAAATATATTCAAATCACAATTCTGTTGCTTCCTTAGTTCCATCATATCCAAGACTCATTTTGAGGTCACATAATTATGATTTCCTTACATGACATGGTAGTTACTCTTATTTAAAACCCCCAGTCCAGAGGAGAAAAGACTTTTCAGAAGGAAGAGTTCCATACCTTAGCCATGAACATCTAGTTTCAAGGCACTAGGTACTCGCCTCCACCTTTACTCATTACGAGCAAGGATTTGCTGGTCGGATAAGTAGATAAATCTACCAATTTACTTGGTATCACCAAGACTCAGCACCAGCCATTTACCCTCTAAATGACTTCATTTAGATGAAGCCCTGGGCTTGGGATCGGTGGAGAGGAATCTATACACTATCACTCTTTTAATATAAAAACAGATGGTCATATTTTAAAATGTACATGATCTTTTTGTGATAGTTTTTAATTTTTATAAAATATCCTTAATTGTTGTTTAAAAAACAGGAAGTAAAATATTCTTAAAAAATAACCTGATAAAAAAAACTCATGAAGCTTACAGGATACTGATGGGACTTTTTGCATGATTCTTATAATAAGAAAATAAAGATATCACGATTTTCCTACAAAGGGCACAGCAAAAAGTTGATAGTTATCAAAATTTACTAAAGAGGAACCTAATTAGTGTGCCATTTAGAAGTAAATTAAATGTTGTACACCTGGTAAGTAAACACATTAGTTTTTATATTGCATTAGAAGCCTATGGACAACACATAAATATCTATATAAATGTACTCTAACAAAGTACAGTACTGAAGTTTAAAAATACAACTTACAGGTATAAATGTTCCATTTAAGTACTATATCTTTTCTATCTTGACAGTTTTTGTTTGGTTTTACAATACTTCTAATGGTTCTTGTTCTTTTACGTATTAGATTGGAATCACTGAAAAATCAGTTGCATAGTTTTTAGTTCTTGCATTAATGCCATGCTATGATATGAAAAGAATAAATTATATATTATTGGTGCATCAAACAAGTTCTACTAGTTATTCCAGTTAAAAAACATACAAGTGTTAGTAAATCTTACCAGTTACTTATCTGAACAATGGGTATACAATTATCATCTTTATAGAACCTGTAATCAACAATATGAGGAAATGTTTGTTCCAAAGCTACATGAACATTGTAAATGGCAATTGTAAAATGAACATAATTCCCAATAATTTGAACGTCTTTTTCATCTTCACCGCTTTGTTTTATTACACCTTTTCCTTTAGTAAAATATGGGTAAGCTGTTTTAATAATCAAGTAATGCGATTCTTCTGCTGTGGAAAAAACATTATAAATGTAAATGGTAGACAGTTTGCTTTATGAAAATTTTAATTAATACACACTAAAACCTCATTTATCCGGTTTTGATTGGACCAGTACCGTTACAAAATTCTGGATAAACCAAATATCATGGGGTTTTATAAAAAAACTCATGTTTTTATGAATCATTTATTGTAATGTACAATATTCACTACTGGTAACAGAAAAATTTGTTCAATTATTGCAAGAAATAAGACAAAGAAAACTGAAACTAGTTATTTTTTTTAATCGGTAATGCTCTTCTGCTTCACTGTCTGATATTTTAATTCTAAACTCAATTAAGTCACTGCAAAATTATTAATAATAATTAAATGTGATTTAAAAAGTCACTGCACTCATCAACAATATTGTTTACTCTTACTCAACACAACACTGATCTTACAACAACGTAACAGAAGTAAACAAACAAGTGACGCTGCCGCTGATTGACGGGCGTGTCTGACTCACAGTGACGACGTGAGTAATACAGTCAGGTTTGCCCACAGAAGCGCCGTGCTGTACACTCAGTGCCGCAAAACTGACACCCTGCACAGAATCTGCCTCACCTAGTGTTGTATTGTCGCAAAAATTTTAATTTTTTTCTCAGGACCATTGCGGAGTTCCAGATAAACGAGGTTTTAATGTAGTATGAAAGTAACTCACAGTTAATTCACAACAAAATTATATTAATTAAAATAATTAATTTCTATTTATATTGCATTAATTAATGCTATTGTAATTGCAATTAATTTTGTTGCAATTAGTATTTTAGTGGCATAAAAACTTATTTTATGTTGTTCCTGAAATATCTCGGAAGTTATGTATAATATGTTGCAAAATTTAGATAATTGTTATAACTTGAGAAGAACTGTGCCAATTTCAAAACGGTTATTGGGATATAAATAGTGTTCAAATCATCTAGCAATGTTGCAATTAAAGATTATTTTTCTTTAATTACAACATTGTTAGATTTTCATTGAAAATTTTAAATAATCATTATGAAAAATATAAACAAATTTGGATTTTACTTTAGAGCAGCACAAAAATGATTATAACACAAAAATAATAAATCTATTTCAAAAATATTTCAAGTCTAAATAGCATTCACATCATCTAACAACTTCGTCATTGAGAAAATGTAAGTTGTAACTGAAAATTATAATCAATACATATTACAAAATATATAGGAAAATTGGTATTTTTTACTTAACAGTAGCATAAAAATGGTTATAATCTAGTGCTATAATTTCAAAACCAAACAACATTCCCATCAACTTGTTCATTGAAAAATTTGATTGTCACCGAAATTTTTAAGGAATTTAGTATAACATGAAGGAAGATCGAGATTTTCGTATGATACAAGTAAACTTATTATTTGTTGAAACTTGAGAGGTATGTCAATTTTGGTTGCACTATTCTACAATTATGATTCATTTGGATCGTAGCACTTTCAATCAGATATGTCAAATTCTTTACTTCAAAACAACTATTCTTCTCTTGTCTGTCGAAGGACTTTTTTCCAATGAAAGAGAAGTTTAAACCATATGGACAACATCAAAATGCAAGTAAAACTTTCAAGGAACCTTACCACTCAACACCCATAATGTTAGTGTGTTTGGTATTCCAGCCTTTATTTGTTTTCTGCATTAAGATCCTATGATTTTTGTATTGTTATATACATGTTTCAATTTTCATTCTTTATACTTTTTATACTCTTTTTTCTTCCATTAGCAAAGTTTAGTACTTCTAGTGTGTAACTCTAATGAAATTTATTTCCTTTTTTACTATTACAATTCCGTTTATCTACCTATTTACTAAATAAACCATATGTAAGGAACTTTCAAAAAGTTTTAGTGAGAAAACGGTGCAAGTTGATTTAACGAAAGAGATAAACAACATAGCATCGGCGCTTCACTGAGCTCTTATACGGTTGAAGTAGACTTCTACTAAAACTACAGGTGCTCAATTATCAAGAAATACAGACCACTAAAAATAGCTAATTATTATAACCACATTGAACAGTCAGTCTTTATCTGAGCAGAGTGTAACACTAACAGCCATGTAACAGGAATATTATGTGATGACACAAAATAATAAAATACCCATAATGACTAAAAACATAGAGGTGTGGTCTGATGAAAGTAAAAGACGCAATATATAATGGTAAACATTTATAATTCTTATATACATGTATAAATTCTTTTATGACGCAAAATAATTAAAGTAGAATCATTTAAATAAATATAAAGTAAAAAATAGGCAGACTATTAATAAACAAGATAAAAAGCAGACTTAAAAAAAAAATATCAATCAGTAAAAGTGTATAACGTATATAAACTATATAAAAGTTCCTGATAATTAAAAAACAGTGGTGCGGTTAGAATGAACCGTTAAAAAGACAGATAAATGATTGCATAATGAACAATTTAAATAATTTTCCAACGATAAAGTTAAAAAAGAAAACCATATGTAAAAAAGCACGTTATAGTATCAGCGTATATGTCAGAACACAGAACGAACATGGACTTGATTATAGTGCACATGAAACTTGAATTGATACAGAGGGCTTTGTACTGCATCCTAAGTAAGACTTCTATAGAGTATGGCGTGAACGTTACACGTATAACAAGATGTGAGAGGTGTGTTTTTCAACAAAAAATGTAGTTTTTTCGACATTGGAGTAATGAAAGTTATATCAAAGTGAGATGGGAGTGTTCCAGCGTTAACATAGTCTTCGGCAGTTGTTTTGATGGTGTTTGTTCGACGAAAAGTAAACTTATAAATTTTCGACCATGTGGTTTGCTAAATACGCATTATGAAAGAAGTGTATTGAAGATATAAGTGCAATCAAAGTGAAAATCCTAGGTAAAAACATCGATTCAAACGATTCCGTGAGTAGCAATGGCCATAAGATTTAATTATTTCAGTCTGCAATTATAAAATTTGAACCTTTTTAACAAGTAACTTCATTTTTATTCTATTGCGTCATATTTTGTAAGATAGGCTTAGCAACATTTTGTATAAATCTTCGACAATTTAACTTGTTTGCTTTATGATGATAATGTATTTGTTTGTAAATAATTATTTCTCTATAATGTGTGAGTAAAAGATTAGTTGTTCCGCCACGATGTCTTAGATTCCTTTATTCAACCATGCACATCCACTAGTAAGTGCATGAATCAGCACCTTTTCAGCTAAGAATCATGACCTGAGAAATTAAAATTAATGTAGTATAATATTAAAGGTAGTTACAAATATATAAATGCTAAAAGAGCATGCAGGAAAGTTATATGTGGATTATTAATTTTTTTTATAAGAGTCAAATGAAGGTGATTTTTAAGGTTTTTTATATGAGGTTTTAAGGTGTAAGGTGGTGTTGTACGTTGATGTTAAGGTGGAGGTCTACGTTGGAGTTAAGGTGAGATATATGATGTATAATTTTTATTATGGAAGTAGAAGAGTAAGGAGAGTTTTTGGTGATAATTAAGTTATTTTATGAGCGACGATTTCTTTTTAAAGGTGAATAAATAAATGAAGCAAAGGCGAGATGAGCAATAATCCACATATAACGTTTTTATTAGTTTGAACATTTTTTTTATTTTTGCAAACTTTTTCGAAAACCCATTTTTTTTTAACAGTTTATGTTTTCATTTTTGTAACGCTACCGTTACAAGAGAGGTTAAGCTTTTTCACCTGTAATGTGTGATGCAAATTGACGAACACTCTGTACCCTCACTGACAACCTTGTGTTTGATGTGAAATGAAGTGAGCATCCAATGGCATTTTGAAGTATTTTTGGTCTTTATGAATAATTTGATCTGAACATAGCGAAGCACTTCTGATTAACGCGAAAAAAACTATATGTTCAAAACATAGTTTGCACAGATCCACTGCTGTTCACATAATCTAATGTGCAGATTGGCGCTTAACTTAGTAGATTAAAATTTATAGTATTACTGCACATGTTGGATAGATATCTAAGATTACACGCAGCAGAGCGCCTACTGGCAATGTATTATTTTGGTTCTTGTGACAATTTAATTTTTTCCCTCATCTCCAGACCGGAATCCCAGAACCTGCCGCCCTCTCTCGCTTTATCCTGATTATAAAAAAGGTACTATATGATTTCCATCCAAACTTGTTTAGAAACACAGATGTCCATTCTTCAACGTCCAGCAGTATGATTTGAACTGTCTGCCATTTCTTCTTCATACAGATGTTGCAGTGAAGATGATAGGAGTTAATGGAAATTGTTTGGGTTTGAAAAAGGATTTAGACTGATGTAACTTGTGTGAATTGTCACTTTTAATCTAAAGCGTGTAGTACTATACCCAAGTTTCATACCCGGTCACAAAAATGTTAATATGGAAGTGGTTATATGTTTTTCCTCTATTCCTTTGCACACATACTTGGAACCAACTTTCACACATTTTCTTGTACTGCTGATCTCAACAAAAATTTAATAAATGAAACCTGAGGGAAACCCTTTAATAGTGAAATAAAATACCTGTTTGACATTCCCTCAGAGAAGGCCATCCATTTCATGCCTCGTTATAAACAATGGTCCTACCTTCATTAAACGTTATAAAGTTTATACCATTATATATATGCTCCTTCATTAAATTTATAAAATTTTCCCATACACCTTCACAACCTGTCGTTGAAAGTCAGCTGGAAGAAAATGTTGTTAGTGTTTAAACATTTAAGTAAAAATCATGGGATAATGAATGCTATATTTTACAATGTAACATATAGAATCAACTAACACAAGTACAGTATTGAAGTGCCTTGGTGTAGCAGCAACCTGCAGACAGTGTATGACCTTGAAACTGGTATGTCATGTGCCAAAAAGATTTTTACTTAAAAAATAACCTCTGCATACAATAAAAAACAAAAATGACTCACATTTTGATATCTTCATACATGCTTTCTTATAACCAATCACTTCATTACATATTTTTTCAATTCTTCCTTTGCGAAAAGCTTCTATATTATAAAACGTATTGTCTCCCGCTCCATTTTCAAATAACAAGTAAAATTCGTTTCCAAAGTTATCTAGACTAACTAAGATCTTAATGTCCTTCAACACATTGTCAATTGGTAAATATGCTACTGTCAATCCTGAAGCATAATCTTCACCTGGTTTTGAAAAAAATGTATATTAATAGTTTGAGTGAAATCAAATACTAAGTTATAAAATATGTTAAAATGCATACAGATTTCATAAACAATACACTTAATTTAGATTTAATAGACCAAATAGATTTAATTTACCTTTTCCTTAATCTTCAACAATGAATTTAAAATTTTCTAAATAGTCTAAGAGCTGGGAGGAATATAGTTGATATGTTATATTGCTAAGAAATATGTGCTGCTTAATTACATACATGTATGGTTAAAAATAATAAAATAGACTACCATTTCTGGTTAATTAGCAACCAGAGTGAAGTGACTTTCTCTTAAAATTTGTAAATAAACTAATGCAATTACACTATCAAACTACTTTTGTTTTGTAGTAATAACTAACAGTAGAGGAAAGTGCCCAAAACCGGACCCCTCCCCCTAAAGTGGACCCCTGGCTTTTTTGCTCTGTACGATGCTGAACTCTATCGAAACTAAGCGTAACTAGTAGTTTAGACTTATACCACTACAAGGTGGAGCACTCACGTCACCTGCTTCACCCGCCGGCTGTCAGTCCGCCATTACGTGATTTGTTGACAGATAAACTTTTTACAGTGTCATACGTTATTGGACATTTCTCCTACATTTTTGTAAGTAAGGCTTTTAACATATATATATTCTTAAACAGTAAGGCATAAAGATAATATTTATCATCAAACCATCTTATTTCAACGTTCCGTTAAATATTTATTACGTAAAAAATAATTTGGTTATAGTCGCGTAAAGTGGACCCCCATAAGTTTCCTAAAGTGGACCCCTTATTTTTCATGTTTAAAAACCTGCTGTATGTGTCTTTACACACTATTATTCTCTTGGAATTCTGTTTCAGATTTCAAGAGGATAATGGGGAAGGTTGAACATAGAAAGTGGAGTCCGTCTAAAATGGCTAAAGCTATTGATGCAGTTAGAAAAAATAAAATGGGTTGGAAGAAGGCTTCTAAGCAATTTAATGTACCAAAAACAACTCTTATGAGGTTGTCAAAAATGAAATATGGTACTCCTGATGAGGCTGCTAAAACAAAAAGAGGCAGAGCTACAGTTCTGGGGAAAGATCTTGAAAAAGAATTAGTTCAATACTGCCTTGCTATGGAGGCCTCTTTTTTTGGCCTTACTCGTAACGACTTGAGAAGGATGGCCGTACAAGTGGCAGAAAAGAATAACTTAGACCATCCTTTCAAAGACGACATTGCCGGTAAAAAGTGGGTAAGCCTTTTTCTTAAACGCCACAAGTCAACGTTGTCAGAAAGGAAACCTACTGGAACGTCCTACAGCAGGGCCCTTGGGTTCAGCAAAGAGAACACAGAGAAATTTTATAACCTTCTGGAAAAAGTCTATGAAAAAGAAAAATTTACACCAGACCGAATCTACAACGTCGATGAGAGTGGCATTACTGTGGTACAATCTAAAGTACCAAAAGTAATTGGACTTAAAGGCAAAAAGCAGGTAGCTGCCCTGACATCAGCTGAACGTGGTGCCCTTATAACTGTTGTTGCTTGTATGAGTGCTAGTGGCTCATTTGTTCCCCCATTAGTAATTTTTCCAAGGAAAAACATGAGTGAGCAGTTAAAAAAGGGGGCTCCTCCTGGAACACAATTTGCAGTTCACCCATCGGGATGGATCCAAATAAACTCCTTCACTCAGTGGTTTAGACACTTCATCGAGTTTACTAAACCCACAGAGGAAAAACCAGTGTTGTTGCTATTGGATGGCCACTTTAGCCACACACAGAACATTGACGTTATTGATTTGGCAAGAGCCAATTTCGTTACCATTTTGTCCCTGCCTCCTCATTGCTCCCATAAATTGCAGCCTTTGGACAAAACCTTCATGGGTCCTCTTAAAGTGTACTACAGTGAAGAAATCCGGCAATGGTTGCGGCTCAATGAACGTGCTCTCAGTGCTTTTGACGTAATGGACCTGTTTGGCAAAGCATACATTAAATGCCAGACAGCTGAAATAGCCATAAATGGATTCAAAGTGACTGGAATATATCCTCTAAATAAGAAGTTGTTCTCAGATGCTGAATTCATTGAAGAGGCAACCAAGAAACGAGATTCAGCTTTTTATGAATCGGTGCTAAAGAGAAAAACTGCAGAAAATCAGATATTTTATGACGTAGCAGAAAAATGTTACGTAGAAGAACCACAAGTAATTCCACAGTTTGACACAAATCAACCATCAACATCTTCGGCAGGGCAGTGTATTACTTTGTCACCAGTTACGCTAGATGATTCTCAGGGTTCTTCGTCTTTAACGACAAGTCCATTTGACATTGCGCCCATCCCAACAATTAAAAAGAGGAACTCAACTAGAGGGCGAAAAGCCTGCAGTTCCACGATAATTACATCTACGCCTTATAAAACCCAGTTAATGGAAGCAAAAAAAGCTAAAGAGGCCAAGGAAGCTGAACAGCAAGCACGAAGTAATGCTCGGGGATGCAAAACCAACCGTGCTCGTGGGGGTAGATCAACAGGACCTTCAAGAAAAGGAAAAGAGCTTGTGAAAAAACGTCTTAAGTTTGAGAAAAACGCCGAGAAAGAAACAAGCAGTGAAGAAGACAGCATCTCGACTGGGTCGTCTGTAGTGGAGCCTTTACCAGGAGTAACGCCATCAAAAAATGATGATGCTTTGTGTATGTTCTGTGATAGAAGATTTTCTGAGGACTCTAAAGGTGAACTTTGGGTGATGTGCGTTATGTGCTCGCAGTGGGCCCATGTGGACTGTGCTGGGGCAGAAAACGACATTTATGTCTGTGATTTTTGCCGATAAAAAATGTCATTTCTTTATATTTTCTGTAACGTTTTTTAAATTGACTTACAATTTTGTTTGTAATAGGCCGGAAATTGATATGTAACTAACCATTAATAAATATTTTACTGTTATTGTACACTTACTTTTAACTTAACAATGTTTTCTGTGATTTAATCCCATTTCTCAATTTTTTTAAGTGTTATTTCCATAATTTTTACAAGGGGTCCACTTTAAGCAACTTTTTTTTAAATTGCCAAAATGCAAGGTTTTGGTAAAAAAAAATTATCTTACTAATTGTTAGTGATACTATATAAAAGTTAAATTTAAGGGATGCAAAACATATCAAGTAATCATTATACGCTTTTAAAACATTGTATTTCGCTGTTTTTAATTTTTAATTAATCAAAAACAAAATGGGGGTCCACTTTTGGGCACTTTCCTCTATAATATGCATAAATATTGTCAGACTTTTAACAAGTAAGATACCAAATGTGTGTCAAATACACAATGTGCAAGGTTCATTGTTTTTTATTTTGTTTTAATACTTAAACAATTAATTGTTAAATTTTAAATAAAATACATATAATTTAATATCCACAAACCTTAATGTATTATGTTAGTTGAAAAAGTAGTTCTAACAATGGCTTTGCATTTTGCCTTTTGTTTTGACGACTTATAGATTGATTAATAATTAAAATTTAAATTAGTATTAAAAAAGCTACACATCACACAGTTTTACATTAGGTATATGGATTTATAGGTTTCATTGGTTTTATAATAGCATTATGTACAGTTCTCTCAATAACAAACAGAAACTTACAGATAGTTTTCTGTTTTTATAACACTTTAAAATAATACACAAAGAGAACTTGATATTTTTTATATTGGATTATTGTTTTCTTATCTAACTACGGTCCAAGTCTCACTTTGAAATGCTGATTAACAGTATTTATACTCCTGATGGTACTTTTTTGCTTTCTGCTTGGCAAATTCTTGTATGAGGGCTTTTGAGTCTGTGTCTTGCTATATCACTTTCAATAAAAATTGTCGAAGGGCTACACAAATGTTAGAAAATTTATCAAAAAAAGTTAGGAAAGTTAGAAAAAGTGAATCAATAGTTTTATTAATAACTTATTAACTTTTAATTATGTGTTACTGCCAAATAAATTCGGATGAGAGGATCATTCATGGTAGTATATCTATATATATTAATTCTAAAGGAGTGCAACCATGTTTTGAAAGACACAGCTTGTTTGTTTACATCTCCCAGTAGGAGACAAACATTCCATAAGAACTGTGCTTCTATATTCGTTGGTGATATTCCGCCGTCAAGTCACAACCAGGGTGTAGTGGGGGGGGGGGGGGGGGGGGGGGGGGGGGGCAGGGTGAAGTGCGGGTTTGCTGCCGCACACTACAACCCTATACACATTACACTCCGCTAGGCACAGCGATGTTGCCAGAACTGAGTAGTGTTAGGACATACTTTCCTATTTTCTAAGACAACTTAAATTAAATAAAATACCCTTTACCTTTCTATCAAGTAATTCAGCTCTGCCTAAGCTAGTACTAAAGTTTTGTTTAGTTTAAGTTTTTAAATCTCCAAATTTAAAAAAATCTTTAGTTTTGCGCCATAGGCGGCCGCCTAGATTGCCTATATGGACGAGCCGGTTACCTGACAATCAATAAATTCTTTTGAGATCATAGTAATATATTTAATTAAGTATGTACAAATCTATTATAAGACTCAATCTTTAAGACTCATAATGTTTCAGTTTAGATTAATCAAATATTTAAAATTGTTAATTAACTTGAACATCGTTTAAAACTAGCATAAAATTTCAACTTAGCCAAGACTAAGGTTTGTAGGCCTAAAGATTTGTGAAAAATGTCTAATCAAGAAAAAACCTAATCAAGAACCACAACTAACTCTCCCACTGCAACTTGTTACGAATTGATGGTGTGTGTGTTAAAAGATATATAGTAGTTATATTCAGTATTAGAGTTAGTATGTTTGGTGTAAAGATATTACTTTGCGTAAGACAGATGGAGGTAAACAAGGAATCATAATAAGGAAGGATGAGCTTGGCGGAAGTGTTTTTGTGTTGCACGGAAGAACAGTGTAGTTTGTCAACACGGAAGTTAGATGGGTTATATAAGCATAACCCTAATCTAGATTCGAGGCCAGTCTGTTAAAGTGTGGGGCCGGAAAGCTAGGCCAATTAGCTGGGGACGTTTGGCCGGGACTTGGCCAAGTATTGTGATTGAGAAGCAAGGGTTGGAAGCTGGACAGCAAGAGACAAGTCATCACTAAGAGAAGTCTACACGAGATTGAAGGACGAAACCGGTTCTGCAATAGAACGAGATTTGAGTGAGTCACAGAATACTTAGTCTATTAATATCACATTGAGTTTGGAGTCAAAAGATTAACGGGAAAGTTTAATTAAAAAGTAAATTCAGTAGCTTTGTTTACCGAGTTCTTGTTTCAGTCTGTCATACGAAAGTAGTATCTAGTAAAGGAAATGTATGTAGATCATAAGTAAAGACTAATGTGTCAAATTATATATTTGTGTTACTTTATTGTATGAGTATAAATATAGAGAGATAAGTATTACCACTGAACCATGATGTATTATTATCGATCTGTCACTTTGTTATTAACATAGGAAAGTATTGTTCCAACCCGGGTGATAAGGGAACTAGAAATCCCAAACCTATCAAGTGGTGCTAGGCTGGCGTTTTGGTCTTTACCAAAAATTGTTTTTGCTTGAAAAAATCGGCAAAATTTTGAATGAACTTTTTTTGTAAAATT
>JAGFPH010000258.1:579976-598507 GCA_018207615.1 Philaenus spumarius | reverse complement strand
TTATTATCGATCTGTCACTTTGTTATTAACATAGGAAAGTATTGTTCGAACCCGGGTCATAAGGGAACTAGAAATCCCAAACCTATCAAACTACAAGAGCCAAATCTAACATTCCCTATGCTATTTAGTTGAAAAGGAAAACTACAGTTTAACAGAATTATAATTCAAATGTATAATAAATGTAAAATATAGCTTTCATCCTATCCTTAATCCTAATACTAAATAATAAAAAATAAATTTTTAAAAAATAAGTAAAAATATAAATAAAAAAAAACAAATACAGTAGAGCGTCGAAAATCCGAACTAATTGGGACCAAGGGGGTTCGGATTATCAATTTGTTCGGATTTTTGAAAATAACCAAGAAAATGCCATTTAGGCTAAAAAATGTGCCCTTTAATCGATTAAAGTGGTTAAACAGTACAAGCAGTAATGTAATTACAATACAGTATGTAAGACAACTTACATATATTATGATTTAAAATAAAATGCACGTACACAGTGGGGCCAACATGATTGCACTTGTAACTCTCAATTACAGTACAGAACATAATTAAAAGTAGGTCTACACTTGAATACTAGGCTATAGTTAACACAAAATAAAAATAAAAATATACCGTACAGTACACTACTGTATGTACGACACACTGTTATAATGATTACACAAAGATAAATAAATGAACTTTCTGTATATGTTTACTGCTATCGCTAAAGCAGCTTATTAGCGTGACAGTGAAAATACTGACAGCCAGTCTGTTGTGAGAGCAGGTATTAAGAAATGTTTAAAAAGAGATAATAATGTCAAACTGCGATGAAGATTTTTGTGAAATTTTTAACGACGCAATAATTGGAATTTACTAAAGTGAAATTTTTGCAGGGGCTGCCTCGGAACGCATTTGGATTTTTGACGTTTCGGATTATTGAAGTTCGGATTATCGACGCTCTACTGTACTAATAACTCATAATTTATGAAAGTGTGAGCTTGTGCTTGTGCACGTGTATATTTGTTGGCCAATGTACAAATAACGTACGAGCGAGTAATGAAATGTACATGCTCACTTTACGAAGTTGTACATGTAAATTCCAATTACAATAAAGCAAGTGTACTTACTCAATGAGCACATCGCTTATCTAATGAGGCTTTTTGTTTTATTTAAATTAATTATTTTTTTTTAAGGGGGACTAGGAAATAGGAAGGGTGAGGATTATTTTTTTTATGAATACAAACAATTTAACAAAATCTTCATCATTTAGTCGTTCGGCTACATTATGAAGAATAAAACAGCAAACAACAATCGATGGAATATTATCCATTTTCATCCTTATTTTGTTTTGTAGGATTGGGAAGCGCTGTTTTAACTGTTCAAAACACCTTTAAATTATTACTCGATTTTAAGCCAAACAGCGGTTTTACCCTATTTCTCTTGTAGTTATTGGATTGCCGTAAGGTGTCATAAGCCAAGGAGTTATGCCGTACCCTGAATCTCCCATTAAAAGTGCATATTTACGGTATTCCATTCCATGATTCTATAAATCTCGGAATTTCTCCAAATGCGTGCGTCGTGCACAAACCCTGGCCAAGAGGTGTCTACACTCATAAACATTTTATCTGCACTGCATGTTGCCTGCACATTTATACTTGCAAATCTTTTCCTATTATTAATAAACTCATCACCATGCACAAAGGGTTTACGAATAGGAATATGAGTACAGTCTATAGCACCTATAGCTGATGGGAATCTATATTTTCCTTGCCACTTGACTTCTCTTCCTCCATTTCTTGCTGTGATATGGGAAATTTTATCCATAAGTTTTTCTTTTAGGATAGCGGCCATTACTTCAGAAATAGTTTTTGTCACTGTGGTTCTGTCGATACCAACAACTTCTGCCACCCCACTTTGGAAGCCGGGATCCCCAATATACCGAAGTAAACACGCATTCTATCTAAACTTGACAATGAACCACCACGTGTGTTTCAAAGCTTTCACCAAGAAAATGTCCACTCAACCATTCCACATTAGCTATATTAAAACGGTATAGAGCCCGGTAATCTTCATCAATGCAATTCCGCCGAACTCTGTACAACTTTACAGTACGAATGGGTAAAAACTCTACCATAATAACCTAAAAATCTTTTCACTTGAGCAAGGTAAATCTGCAAATGAGTAGATCGGCAATTTAACAAGTACTTACTCACATTTGTAAGCTAGCCATGCATTTTATTCACTTATAAATGCGAGCAAGTACTCACAAGTCAATTGTCGACACGTCGTTGGAGCAAGTGCTCCTAGCGTTAATTGAGTAACTTCTTTTTATTCACATGAAATTGGAGCATCAGCTCCAATTTTGGTAGAAAGAGCAAGTGCTCAATTTTATTCACTTCACCTAATGACCCATTCATCAAGAAGTAGGTATACTTATTGAAAAGGATCAATTGACTATTGACCGGTAGGCTAGGCCTAAGTTGTTATTAGAGGCTATAAATGTATATATAGTCAGAATGGTGAAAAACATAAGCGAAAAATATTCAAAGGAATTTGTTATAAGACAAAATTTTAACAAAATCTATTTTCCTAGATAGGCCTAAGAGAAAGTAGACTATTTTTACATTACTTTGAAAGAAACAGTAGGTCTAGGCTATAAATAAAGTCCAATAAATTTTCAAATGTTTCAAAAACAGTGCAATGAGCATTTTTTTAAGAAAAATATTTTTGTTTTCCATGAATGAAATATACCGTATTTTATTATTACTTAGGTCCATTACTGGACATACTTTATTACTTGCCTTTATTAGATTGCAGTTCTTCCTGTACTTTTGCGCACCGACATATTTATATTTCGTAAATATTGTTGGATACCTAATAACTAATCCACTATTTTATTAGGCTACATTATATTAACTTAGGCAAGTAGGCCTAGACTTTCAAATATTAAGCTAAACATTTAGGCCTACTAATATATTGAAATAGCCTTAAGTACTTATAGGCTACTAACTTGACTTATTAGTAAAAAAATTAGGTTAGGAATAAGCATATATTATTTTTATTAGCTACCACCGTACTTACTTTTCGTATTACTTCTATTTTCACACTTGTTTCCATAATACGGATTTTTACACAAACAAACATAGTTTCCAAACTTAGATTTACATATTCCATTTAAACAAGGTGACAAGGTACAAGTATTTTTCAATGTACAGTCTGTATTAAATATTTGGTTTAAGTAACTAGTCTCGCAGTATTCTTTTTTCAAATTTTTATTCCAATTGCAAATACCACAGTCTCCACAATTTAAAGTCCTACATATTGTGTTAGGTGAACATACACGAAATAAACAAAGTAATTTAAAAAATAATATTATTTTGTTTACGCTACAATGTTTGCCTTTTGCTTTCTCATAAAACATGGTGAATGCTACATTACCGTACTTATGATTTTTTCAGGGTAAATAAATTCTGATAAAAACTTAGGTACTCTAAAGGCATTGCAATTTAAAAACATAGGTTGTCTGGCGCAATAAATTGACACGTAAACTTTCTAAATTAATACTTAAATTGTAGTTGCTACTGCTACCAGCATTGCCTGCAAGATTATTACACTAATATGACATAATCCTTATTGTATTATAGAAAGTTATTAATAATATTTGTCTCTGACACAACACAACTTAGGCCTAGTTGGGAACGAATCTTAAATTAAGTTACTTCTCAATTTACAGACATTCATATTTATTCTCAAAAAAGTGTAGAACTATAATGAATATGATTTTTCCTGCATGATTGTGTTAGTGTTTGTTAAGAAACAAAAGCTAAGTTTTAGTCCAAATCAGAGATAAAAATACCAAAAGGGTCCAAAAGAAAAAATAAAGTAACAGGTGATGTGAATTAACACACAGCAGATGATAGTTCAAAATGCATGTTTTTCCATTGTTGTTGATCAATACGTTTATAATATATTATTTTTATTCCATAATAAACATAGCAGAAGGCCTCATGTTTATAAGTAGGCAAAGCCTTTTAATTTGCATTATAAACAAAAAGGCTTCTGGAGCAAGGCGGGATAAGGAAACGTGTTATATTATCTTTGATTATATACCTTAATCAATTAATCAGATTGAAGGTCCATAACAAAAGATATTATGTTACACTGTTTACTGTTAGTTTTAATTTTTAGTTGGCCACCCATCCACTGGAATCGTTGCCACCGCACAAACTGTGTATGACGTCATAAGAATACAGTGTTTGTTATTTGAAAATTAGTAAGCCCTGTGAAAAATCACAGGCGATTAATTAATTAGATACACATCAGAAATACATCATGTAATAAACGGTAACAGAAACTGGCACATACTTTCTCACAAACATATTTAAACATTAACACGTTCACTGCTAAGGACGCACAAACATGTGAGCTTGACACTGAGCACTTTGAGAAGTGGCCGATGCACAGAGGAAGGAATTACTGTATAATATAAATCGACCACGCAGCTGGACCGCTGACGTGAGTTGAGCAAATTTCCAAAATTAAGTTTATATGCCTAAGTTTTAGGGTTTCAACCAACAATTTGGGAAATAGGTCTACTCACGAAGGCGTTGAACAGCTGTCTGTGTGTACGCAATATATTAGTAGAATTTGTTTCCTCCTAGTGGCCTCGCGAGTTTGCATCACTTGGCTTTGAATTGAGTACTTTTATGGTATTTTACGTTTTGGTCGATTTTGGGGGAACCAAGCGAGCTATAAGGTCGCGTAAAAAAAGATAATGCGCAGAATAACATCCTACATTTATATTGTTAGAAAAAACTCTAAAAAACTTTCATTCTCGTAGTAAAAATTTCAAAAAATAGTTACTTCCGGTCAAAAAACGTACTTCCGGTTGTTGGATTTTTTTTGGCTAACGAACTCGTCCGAGCCACATAGACAACTAACACGTGTTCCAAATTTGGACCAAATCGGACTTAAAATGCGGCCGCTAGAGTGCGAACACATATATACATATATATATATATATGAATTTTTTTGACACTCCAAAACGTGTTCTGGGGACCATGATCGGTGCTCATTTGCTACTCCCGACCTTGGGTCTCACCATAAGGGCCACTGCAATAGCTCATTTTTCCCATGGAAATTCGCTAAAAAACAGATAGCAGTTGGTGGCGTTGGTGGTCAAGGTCACTAGATAGTAAAGGTTGCGTCATAGTCATGTAAACAAACTCAAACCCCTCGCACCGATCCCTGTCCAGTGACGTCATTATAGTACAAAAACGCCGCGCTACCATGAAAGATGTATGTTTCGTCGTACAAGTCACCTCATTTTTTTAAAAATAGATGTATTAAACTATTTTTTGGGGTTGCAGTTTTTTAAAATGATACTTAAGTTACACATTTCAATATTTGTAATTGTAAGAATATATCTTAACCTTTTCAAAAACATTATGTACCGGTATATGTCATTAATTTGCAATTTACAATAATAACAAAAGTATAATCATACAAATTATAATTTATATTTTTACCGACTAAAATTTAAAATAAAAAGCTATCTTGGTAATACATTTTAAATCGTATAACTAAAAAGCAGTCATTAAAATTGTATTTAATATTTTTTACAGAATAAAATAAGAAAAAATGCAATCACGTTAATACATTTTAATCTACATATATAATAAAAATTAAATGCTATTCGTTGGTAAGCATCACTTGAGAACGGCTGGACCAATATTGCTATTTTTTGTTTTAAAATGTTCGTAATAGTCCGAATTAGGTTTTTATGGAAAGACATTTTTGAAAAAATTCCCAGAAAAGTTTCCAATTTGGGAAAATATGAACACCCTTTTTTATATGAACTCAAGACCAAAACTCCCGAAAACAGCTGTTCGGACAAATAACTGCTTAGCAACACAATGTTTGTTTACATTTATTACCATATAGCAACTACTTAGCAAATTTATAATCAGTTTATTATTCTTCAAAACCAACAGCTTTTACTTCGGCTCGCATTATAATGCCGAAGTATTCAAATCATGCGAAAATTTTGTGTGTGTCTGTTTTCCTGTAAACAAGATATAAGCACTCATAGACGTCGTAGAAAACTTCTGGTGGTACCAGCAGTGGCGGCTGGTGAGTTATTAACTTGGTGGTTGCAATTATTTGAAGAGAATTTCCGGGGGGGGGGGGGGTATGGAATATGAACGCAATTTAACATTTTATTTTATATGATGAATTACACGTGGAATTATAAGTTTTTGTCTTAATTACAACATTTTTAACTTAAATCCATTAAAATGGTTTGGTTACCATTACGAACAAGTGAAAAATTTGTAGCTTTCAGTTAAGGGTACTAGCCTACAAATAGTAAAAATTAATAGTAAAATAGTAAATAAACTGAAAAAAACTATTTAAATCATGCACGAATAACATAGAAATCAGGCACATAATATGTTTAAATATCACTAACCTCATTTAAAAAGAAAGTCCATCCGTCTGTTCTTCAGATGGGCAAATTTAATAGAATTTTAATTTGATAATAAACATAACATTAACATAATCGAATTTATGAACTCGCCTCATATCCTATTTAGGAACTTGGCCTATCCTTTTTTGTTCAAAAACTATTATTTGAATTGTATGGATGTTTGAAAATAGGATTTGGGATAATTGGTTCAAACATTTTGGTAAAGGTTGTGGCCTATCTTTAAAACTATAATTAAATCACGAATGGCACGAATATTAATTATGAAAAGAATATTAACAGCTTTTGTTTGGCGTCTAATCAACACTACACTCTCTGTCTAGGCCCACTCAAATTGCTACAACTTATAAAGAATAATGTAAAAAGTTTTAAAAGCACTATTGTAATAGAATCCAGATTAAATACACACACACTAAAATATATTAACACAATCTAAAACAAATAAACAACAAACGCAGCTAGCCAAAATACGAGAACAAAACTAACAACACGTAACCTCAAAATGTCTTGCATTATTCACTAAACAAAACATGAAATATGAACATCAAAGCATTCTGGCTGGCAAACCCCTGGAGGCTGGTTGTAGAACTTTTATGCACCTGAAGGCTTTATGTGAGTTGCCATAGCAACACATTAGTTACAAATTCCCACCAGTTTCAATGCTAATAGCTGCATTAGGCTCTGGTTGCAGAAGCAGTGCGTTCCACGACGCTGCGCGCGAAGGTTGGGTTGACGTTCTTCGGATTTTCAACGGTTTGGGGATATTATTGGCCATAAATTTTAGATTGAAATGAGGTTGATATTGATAATGCACTGATATTTAAAGAAATATTAATGTGATTAATTTTTTGTTTTATTTCTTGGGGGTTGTGCAACCAAACAACCACACAAGGAGCCGCCACTGGGTACCAGAATGTTCGTAATTTTATTGCGGAGAGTTGAAAAGCTTTAGAGCTTTCTAGCGTGAGTTGTAGCGCGTCGGGGTCACGTATTTGAGTCACAATTTTGAAAATATTGGGTCGAAATTATGAAAATACAGTGTGGGGTATCGTTATATATGTTTTTGGGTACGAAAAAACGATTTTGAGAGTTAAAAGTCGTAGCGCGTTGAGGGTCACGTTTTTGGGTCAACATTTTGAAAATACAGTGTGGGGTAACGTTTTAACTTATTTTTTTAACTAAATGTAACAAATAAAAAGTATTTAACTTTAATTTTCTTTCAATTTGTGTCTGTCCGGACGATCCGAAGTCTCGAAAAAGTGTTCCATATTTCACTAGTTTTAAGTTAGATTAACAAACTAAAAGTAAACACAAACAAAAATCAACAAGAAATGCTTTCTGTATTAAAATTCAATTCAAACATCGGTTGTTACACATATCCAAATACTTAGAGATATGCTGTTTAAAATATAGTTTACATAAAATATATCATATCTCTATGAATTGTTTAATATTTTTCAAACATATTTTCGTTTTCAAAAATAATAAACAAATTATTTGATACCATGCAAACCATAAACATACATGAGTTTAAAATAATTATAATGAAAACTAAACAAACAATCTGAATGAAACTAAAAACCATTAAAATATCACATGTTTATCTTTATTTTGATATTTAATTGTAGACTATATTTAAATTCTAAACATTATCTTATAATACTAATCAATATATTTATACAAAATCTTAATTTACTTAATAATTTTAGCTTTAGGTACATATTACACTATGAAGTTTGACCAAATATTTGACGAATAACTATGATAGTGTATATGCCCCTTAGCTACATTTTATTCACTTTAAGCTTTAGCTAGAAAAATTATTCAAAGCTTATAATTATTAGACAAAGCTTTAGCTATTGCTTATTTTTATTCACACGATTTTAAGTAATGTCTTTAAGTTACCGTTTATAGCTTTTGCTTATTTTTTATTCAACAGACTCATTAAGTTAAATTGTTGAACAAAAAGTTATTTTCTACAATTTTAATGCAAAAGATAGCCACAGAGACTACTTTTAAATCAAAATATTACCTAAGACAAAAGAAAATTGTAATAACATTTTATATGAGTAAGTGGGATTATATTATTTACTATTACAATAGAAACAAAAAAGATCTAGGCCTACATGTGAAAAGATATATAAGTTCTTCCTTCTTTTTTTGCTTTTCCATAATAATAATTGCAAGTTGCAACCGCACAAACGGAACCACCTTTAGGTTTATTTATTGATTTTCTAGCCATTGTAAATAATATATTAATTTGGTCTACTTTAAACACTTTACCTAATTTAAAAAAGTTTAAGTTTAAAACAAATGAGTAACGCGTATAAACGAAAACGACAAAATCTTGATCAGTGTCTAGTTGTACTAGCAACTACGTCACAGCCCCCACTCCACTTTTTTTGATATTTCCCAAATAAGGCAACCTTTACTATCTAGTGACCTTGGTTGGTGGTATGTTACCTGAGAGTTACAAGGGGCTATTTATAGAGGGTTAAAACTATGCTGATGGGGATTTTTAAATCGGTAAATGTGTACAACTATCTATATAATAAAAATGAATTGCTGTTTCTTTGAAATCGCATCAATTGAGAACTGCTGGACCAATTTGGCAATTTTTTGTTTTAAAATGTTCGTAATAGTCCGAACTAGGTTTTTATATAAAGAAAAATTTGAAAAGTTTCCGAAAAAGTTTCAAATTTGGAAAAAACTAAACAGCCTCTTTTGTATGGACTCAAGACCATAGCGCTCAAAAACAGCTGTTCGTATAAAATGCTTAGTAACACATGTTTGTTTACATTCATTACCATAGCAACTTTAGCAAATTTATAATCAGTTTATTATTCTTCAAAACCAATAGCTTTTTAGATTAGATTGACAA
Organism: Philaenus spumarius; assembly: GCA_018207615.1. Classification (NCBI taxonomy): domain Eukaryota; kingdom Metazoa; phylum Arthropoda; class Insecta; order Hemiptera; family Aphrophoridae; genus Philaenus; species Philaenus spumarius. The sequence goes on along the minus strand of JAGFPH010000258.1, from coordinate 589,160 downwards.
ATTAAAAGCAAACACAAACAAAAATCAATAAAACATGCTTAGGCCTACTATATTATAATTCAATTTAAACATCGGTTGTTACATATTATTATAAATAAAACAACTGTTATGGCTCAAAAACTGAACATAATTTTAGGTTAGGCCTACAATGAACCAAAACACTTTTATTTGCAACCAATTTCTCTAATTTATAATCGGGTTATTATTCTTCAAAAACCAAAACAGCTTTTTTAGGTTAGATTGACAAACAACACAAACAAAAATCAACTAAAAATGCTTACTGTATAATTCAAACATCGGTTGTTACATATCTATTTACTTACATATTATATGCTGTTTAAAATATTGTTTATATAAATTGTTGACATAAACACCATTTTGCAATTCAATAACTTAAGCCAAAAGAATGAAATTTGATAACTACCCTTAAAATTAAATAAAGCAATAGCGAAGCATTGCCGGGTCCACTAGTAGCAAAATAAATGGAAACAAACTATAACACGTTTAATCTATTCCCGAATTAAAATAATCTAGCAGTCCTTTGTGGCAAAATTCATTAAGTGAATTTATTTTCAGGAAAAACTACTGTTCGGGCCACCTTTCGTCCCATTTATCACATTAACGACTTTATATTTGAGGCAGCAAAGTAAACGCTACGTGCAAACTGACGTCTAGCAGGTTTATAGTATGTAAATTGTTGTAGTTATTAAATTTTAATTCTAGTAAGGATTATAAAACTGTAGGCCCATTTGTTAAAACATTGTATTTATTTACGTTATTATATATTTAAAGAAAGATAAAAATATATATTATCTTTTAATTGCTTTTTATTTCATATTGATTGATCAAATGATTTAAAAGTTATTATTATTATAGTAAAAAAATTAATAATGGAATAAATATTAATTTATATGTTATACATAGATATACGAATGTTTCCGAAGTTAAACGAATAGATATTTATTCTTTAAATTTGTATAAACGAATATATATTGATGATAAAAGGTTGTATTTATATAAAGTTTATAACCTTAAAACAAATCTTATAACGGAAAGAATAAAAATTCAACTTCACAAGAAATTATAAATTAATTATTGATTGAAGTTGTTAACATAACCCCAAAGTATAATCTACGTTGGGTTTTCTTTAAGTATTACAGATGATGGGTGAAATCGGATGTTATATTATATTGTTACTCACGTATGTACGCACGTATGTATGTGTGCATATGGACGTACACTCGCTTTTATAGTGCTGATTAAGGTAGTGGGTAGCCAAGGTTTGCAGCTAGTAAAGGTTGCCTCATTCAGGAAATATAAAAAAAAGTGGAGTTGGGGTAAATGAAGCTGTGACGTAAGCTGTATTATATCATACTAGACACTAATCCAGTGGCGGATCCAGGGCATCATTTTGGGAGGGGAACTTTCTGGAGGTGGGGGGGGGGGGGAGAGGATATGTAGTTTTTGAAATTATCAAACTAAAAATAACCAATTTGAGAGCATTTTCATGTTAAAATTTTCCTTCAGTATTTTATGTTTTTTACACGATTTTTAAAATCTTACTATTCAGGTTTACTATAATAGTTGAATAGTAAACCTTTTAATTATTTGAACAGAACTACAGATGTTTAAAAGTAGACTACTAATAGAAAAATTTTACAACTTTGACTTCAAAGAAACCAGCTTGATACTATTATAAAATGAACAGGTGACTTTTTAACGTAAAATAACAACATTTGAAGTTACATTTATATTAAGTGTACTTAGGCCTAACGCTATAGAAAAAGTCTATGGTTTCCTCCTGATTTTTCAAATCTCTCAATCACTTGGTTTGGTTCTATAGGTAGGCTATATAGTGGTGAATATATAAGAGAGCCAATCCAACTAATCTTTTCTGAACCATGTTAATTCTTGTCTACTACTTCAAGTGCCTTAAGAGCAATGTTATACGGGCGCTGCTAGCGCCGCGTTAATAACGCTGAAAATCAGGCGTTAAATTCCCAAGTTATGACGTTGAAAGCGGGTCGTAACGTATCGTCAACGCGGGACTCTGTCAACGTGGCGTCACTCACTTCCATATTGGACACCATACAGTTAGGCTGACTAGGTGTATTAAAAATAGTATAAATATTCGAGGAATTGTGTAGGAGGAAGGGTAGACGATGAGCCATTGTCCCACTAACCTCATTCCTGCATTTAGCTTTCAATTACTTATTGCTACAATCCTTTGACTTGACGTCATAAAGAGGTGGCTGCTGATCTACAGCGTAAGTAATTTTGTCCTGTGTCAAACATTTTGTCACTTTGAAATAAACAATAACAACTAGGACAAAGTCGTTACTTCTGACTACTGTGGCCTCTCTGGTCTGCTAGTGCGAGTGCGCGTTGATAGCGCTCCGTATAACTTGGTTTGGCATTGATAGCAACTGGTTAACGCGGATTTACCAGGGTTTATAGCACTCGTATAACATGGACCACGGGAGTTCCATTTACCCAATAAACCGACGTTCAAAACGCGGCGCTAACAGCGCTCGTTTAACAAGGCCTAAGGAAGAAATGACATTTCCGCACTTGCACTGCTGACTAGCAAGTTACACATAACTTGAATAAGCGTGTGGATGATGGAGAAAACATCTTTGTCACAAATATTTAGTACTGCTCGGTAAAGAAAACAAGAATTTCATGTAAGATAAAAGTTGCTTAGTCCTACATTGATTACTGCGTAGTTCATTTTGGCATGGACTCCTGCTGATAATCTTGCAAAAAAATATACACTGTGCAATACTTTATTTATAACATACAGTACTTTGTTGGAAGCGCGAGTAAAAAACGAATGTATCAACGAACTGCATTAAAAAAAAGTGATTACATTGTAATTAATTCATAAAGTAACACTGCAATATTTTATTAAACTGCAATACATTTTCTTTATCTCTACATCTTTGAAAATATTTTTTAGATAACCTGACATAATTAATTATGCGTATATTCTCAATTTTTGGAGGAGAATAATACAGATTATCAAATTAAAAAAAATATGCCTACTGCACGGATTGTTGATGCATAGTTCCGAAAACCATAGTCTAAGGCTGGCCATTAGACCCTACTCGTCTGCCGTCGTCTGGCCGTTTTACTGCAGCGCTTTAGCATATACTATTAGTACAGACTGATAAAAAAAGGACTTGAGTTTAAAATGTCGGGTTGGTTGCAATTCAATATTTGTGACTTTTAGATGTAATGTGATTGTAATAAGTACCTAAGATATTTGCCATCAAAATGTATTCCTGGCTTCCTATTTTCTTCTCTTTTTTAGGTTTGGGGGGACGTCCTCCCCCACCATGGATTCACCACTGTACTGATCAAGGTTTTGTCGTTTATACGCATGTGCTTTACGGCTTGTGTTTTTTGTTTAAACTTGATCTTTTTAAAATTATATACAATTACAAATGTTGAAATGTGTAACTTAAGTATCATTTTTTAAACTGCAACCCCAAACAATTATTTAATACATCTATTTTTAAAAAATGAGGTAACTTGTATGCGAAACATACATTTCCCGTGGTAGAGCTGCGATTTTGTACTACAGTGACGTCACTGGACAGGGAAAGGTGCGCGGTTCAAGTTTGTTTACATGATGATGAGGTAACCTTTACTATCTACAAACCTTGGTACTGGATAACAACACGATCATCACAGCTGATTTTGTAAACATAAGATTATGATGCTATGAGCGATTGGTGATTGACAAACATTGAGTTCTAATCGAACAAATTGTAACTAATAGTAAACATTGATTTACATAATATAAGTCTTTAATTTCAAACTTAATTTGTAATGAAAATTAAATTATTTGAACAACTAAATATTTCATAAACTAGCCTACAAAGAAGAATTACAGCCTATCAGACGAATTACATTTCTGTTTAAATGTCTGGGACATACTACTTCGTCATAGTTGGACATGGAGATAATCCAATTTTCGAGTTAGAATTTGCACCACCTACTAAGGACTTAAAGGTAAAGATTTGCGTATTATAAAAAAAATTCAACTTCTTAGGTTACTATTGGTGCTAGGTTACTAACAAATGGCGAATTTTCAGTACATTATTTACCAACCTATGCACACAAAATTGCTCTACTTTACTTTATCACAAAACATGGAAAAGCTATTTATTTCATTTTTAAGTTAACAATATTGGCAAAAAAACTGCACCAGGCACCCGATTTTGTTTTATGGTGTAGCCTAAATTTACTTTAGGACACCCAGCTGATATGTTTGCAGAGAGATTGCATTAAATTTTGTAGATTATATTTTCAGTTTTCATCTATTTATGACGTTTTGAAATAGAATTTAACATTACAATTAATTATGTATTGGAGCATTTTCTTGCTTGTTCCTATACGTTGGCACCTTTGCTGCACTATGGCAAGGTGTCCTAATGTAAACTTTTGCCTGTTATTTTTCCAACTATTTTCAATGATAATAAACAGAATATGATTTAACTATGTAACATAGACTGAGATGTTAGTGTAACCATTCACTAACAGTTTATCTGCAGTCCGCAGACTGCAGGCCTAACTGAAGATTTTTAACTGTCACAGGCCACACACTATTCAGTTCTAATGACAGGCTTGATCTGCAGATAATGAACTGACAGATTAATAACTGCAGGCAAATTGTACACTCACCATGCATTAACAATTGTAACAATTCAAAATATATCATATAAATATCAATCAGTCAAAAGAATCATACATCGCTGCATTTTAACTAAACACGCATGAGTGCGAGAGAGACAGAAAACTGATAGTAAAAAACATTCATAAACAATCTGAACGACGACATCTAGCGGACAGAATCGCAAGCAATAAATTAACAATATTTTAAACACCCGACTTTCGATAACATTTTACATAATTAATAATATTTCTCGACCTCGTATCCCTATCTTTCCCATATCAAAATTCATCTAAATTAACCAACCAATCCATCCAAATTATAAGATTAACTCAATCACCAAGCAATCGACCGAAATTTACTTTTTAAATCCATTTGAAACTAGACCGGTATACTAAAATCTAGGCCATATCAGAATTATAATCATCGATCCAAAGAGAACCAAATTTTAAATTAAAAAATGAACAACACCATCAGATAGAACGAAAGATTCTACATCTAAAATGTCTTTGGTAAAATCTCAAAGGAAATACCGTTAAGCCGTAATAATTCTCTGAAAGTCAACGAAACACCGGCTAAAGCCAGATATGTGTTGGCCATATTTGTCAAGCCACGCCCACAGTCACGTGACCGCTCGCACCGCGGAAATCTAATTTCAAAAAAGCCAAATGTATAGTTTTAGTTGTAAATAGTAGATGTTAGAGAATAATTTGTACAAGGAGCTATTTTTGGTATTTTCATGTAATTTCTTATTTAATCAATTTCTCTTTAATTTTATCATTCAATATTAGTTGTAAAACGAAATTATTCCAAAATTTAGTTAAAACGACATCAAATAAATACACAACATTTTAAAATACACTTTCTTGCACAACAATCAAAACCCCAGAAGATACGAAATTCACCGGGCCTTATGTACCATTTCCTGAAGGCCCAAAGCAAGCCAGTTTGGATTCCAGGCAATTTTAATTGTTGAACAGACGCCCAAGAAGGTAGACGTATGACCAGAGCTCTCCCATAGACGATCCAAAGTGAAGATTTTCCAGTGTTAAAACTTTATCAGCGTTACATAAATAACTTGTCTTATATAAAGTGAAGTGCAGTAATCAATAATAATCATTTATAATAAAAATAATAAGAAGAAGAAGTTATAAACTGGGTGAGACCTATCCATATAGTTACTTATACAATTAACGCTATATTTCAAACCATCCATTTAGTGAGAACTTGAACATTGTAAAATTTGAAAGACATTATAAATATAGCTATAAGAACAATTTTTGGACAAATAATATAAATTTAACCTCTCTATAACTTTCATTCATACACCTACATACCGGTACACTTACACTTTACCTATTGTAAGTTACTATTTTCATTTCCCCTTTTTCAATTTTAATATTTTATCTTTAATAACATTTTTTAATAATTAATTTTGTTTCAATAATAATATTGGGAAGAGTCAGCACTAACCCCCCGAGATTAAGAGTGTTATAAGAGAATTATAACGAACATTTGATTTGAACTAACTTATTTTGTGGATAAATTGTATATATCTATTTTAATTTTTAATTTCTCAATTAAATAAATTGTTAAAATTGTAAACTTGTGTTTTGAATTACATCAGTTATCTAAAAGTAATATTGTAATTTGCCTCCACAACGTGGGCTATTCAATTTGAAAAGAAAGAGAGATACAAATATAAAAGTTGTATATTGTAAATTGACGCCGCAATGTGTGGCATTTCTAACAAGAAAAAGCTGTAGTATTGTAAATTGACGCCCAACAAGTGGGGCATTTTGTAATAAAAAAAGTTGTAGTATTATACAGTTTTGCCAACAGAAATACAAGTAAATCTGTCACAAAAATTTCAACTAGCCTAAATTTTTTCTGCAGATCAGATCTTGCCCCCCCCCCCACACACACACACACACAGATAAACGACAGTCCATCTAATCTGCAGGTTTCAGCCTGTCCGAGAACTGTGTGTGTGTGTGGCGAGATTTATCTTAAGTTAATTGGCCTGTGGTTAAACTGTGTAGTGAATGGTTACACTTAGAATATTGGTATTCATGAATTTACTGGTAGGCCTACAATGCAAACTTATTTTCTAGTAAATATGCTTATGATAATTTAGATTTAACTCATAGTAAAAAAGCAAATAACTACCCTAACTATTTATCAAAATAATTATATAACAAATAAATGAGAAACAAACATCTACAACTTCGCTATCAAGCCAAACTTTTAGAGTATAGGCTTACTGCTACTTGATAGAGTAATTGTCAGAATCTCATACCTAATATGATTTACTCAAACTTATTTTAACAACAATGTCGCCATCTTCAGCGATGTATGATCTACAATAATCAAACGATAACTAACCAAACAGTGTATCATGCCTCATTGTTCTATTAAACCGGAAAGGGCGTGATACCTACTTTACAATAGTGAGTGGTTGTCACCTGCCTAGCGTTATTCTGATAGCCTAAATCTAACTATAGGCCTACAACTTACTAAACTAAGATTAATAACACACTAATTTGAATAAAAACCCCGAACCACAAAACAAGCTGAACAAAAACAATAACTAAACAACTAAATTGTAAGTTATGTTTAATACGTTACCCTTATGTACATTTCGATGACATGGTCATCATCCATGATTAGGGTGTTAAAACCCTCTGAGGATGATGACAATGTCATCGAAATGTACTTAAGGGTAACGTATTAAACATAACTTACAATTTAGTTGTTTAGTTATTGTTTTTGTTCCTTGTTTTGTGGTTCGGGGTTTTTATTCAAATCAGTGTGATTTTGTCGCCACAGTGCTCTTTTATTTATTTAAGATTAATAAATAACAATCATTTTTTTATTAGATTAATTATAGAATTTTGTATAGGTCCTAATTCATTATTTATAACTACTTTATTTGACGGTATTTTCAATCAGCTTAGGCTATAATCTTTCTGCACAACAGTGCGTTTAATTGCTAATGAGGGAAAGGATACAGTAACTTACATTACAGTCAATTTAAGAAACTCTGAAACACTAAGCTTGCTTGTTTTTTCAGTTCTCAATCCTTTTGTCATTCTGGTAAACAGTATTATAAATTAGTTGTATTTATTCAACGTTTTAGTGCCATTTACAGCATTTTAATTGTAACTCAAAACTAAATTAAACTAACAACACACTAAACTTCTAGATAGGCGACCATACTGCAACTACACAGCACAATTTTTCACATCATTCTTTGAAGAAATTTTAAACTATTTAAAGTGGTAAATATATTTATATTTTGATCTGAAATAAACATTGAAAAATATAAAGCTTTTGAATAAAAGCTTTAAGGACTTTTAACTGAATACTATGTAAAAATCTTGAAAGTTACAAAATCTTGCGGGCCATAGCTCACAGCGTGTTAAGGCAGAGCAGAAGGGATTTTTCTACCCAGTATATCGGTACAAAACAAGAACTACTTCCCATCAACCATTTGGAAGAAGCTATGTTCTATATATATATATGTGTGTGTGTGGCCCTGTCTCCTCTGCCCCGTTGGTTGGACTGAAGTAGCAGGATGGGATATTGACTACAGACAGTCATCAAATTGTAAACATTTTGGGCTCATGCTTTTGCTGAGAACCTGCATGCTGCGATTTTACCAAGCTCTTGTTCGATAACGTATTGACTATGGCTCTATAGTCTATTCGTCTCCAGCCATAGGTTGAGCTCTCGTTGTCTACATACCTCCTGATGTTATTTATCACCAGGAGTTTATGTCAATCTACAATCTTTACCTATCAAGTAATACAATTTTGACTGATAGTTCTAAACTGGACAATAGTGTCAGATGCGCATTTGTAATGTCAGGAAACAGCTTCATGTTTGGATTACCCTTCTCTTCTTCTGTATTTACAGCAGAACTTTTTGCTAAGCTTAAGGCACTTAATACCTGTATTACCAACATCGGTACATCTTCTTGTATGTTCTGATTCAAAGGCGATGATAACCACCCAGGTTTTTCGCCTTTAAACCAAAAAAAAAAAAAAAGAAGTGCTCTTGCATCCATTCAAGATATGCACTGCCCTAACCATTTTTTAAAAGATAGGCTATTCTGTGTTCCATGCAAAGAATTTGGCTGCAAGATATTGGGATGTCGTTCTTTTGGGTGCCTGGTCTTAGTAGGATACAGGTAATAGTCCAGTCAATGAGTGCTCAAAAGAGGGGTGTAGAGTGCATGGAATATGCGATAATTTTTGACTTTAGGACTTTGTTAGGAGTAGTTAGGAGGTAAACATACTAAAAGTCCCCACCCCTGGGAGGTGAGCATAAGGTGGGAGGGGGGTGGAAAGGTCCCATTTTTAGGTTTTTCGCTTATATCTTGGAAACGGTGCACTGTAGAAAAAATTGTTTCAAATAAAAATGAAAGTTAATTAAATTTCCTATAAAATAGTTTCTGTACGTATTTGTCGAATTCCCAACAATTTTCAAGATATAAGTTATTGA
>JAGFPH010000258.1:564940-579576 GCA_018207615.1 Philaenus spumarius | reverse complement strand
TCAATAACTTATATCTTGAAAATTGTTGGGAATTCGACAAATACGTAAAGATTCTACCGGTCTACCCTATAGTACAGTTTAATTTTTTCTGCCTTTTAATACTCATCGCCCCCCAAGTTTCGCCCACAAATTTATCGCCCCCTTTTGAACCCAAATCGCCCACTAGGGGGCGATCGCCCCCAGGTTGGGAACCACTGTTACTAGGGTTTTCTCATAAATTATTTTAAAAGTAGATTGTGCTGTAGCATTTTTTAATCTACTGTCCATTTCAATGGCATGAAATTTAAAACTTTCTATTTCATCAACCAGTTCGTCTTTGTTTAAATATTCTGGGTAAATGTCGGCTAACATTTTGGTTCTAACTTGTAAAGTCTTTTGCATCAGTTTTGTCTATTTGGGAGCCACTCAAAAAAACAAATTTACAATCTATGTCTTTTAGTGTATTGAATCTGGTGTTCCTCTCGCTTAGAATGCTGTCAATTATTTCCATGAGAGAACCCTGGAACTTTTCTTCATGAGTTAAGCCAAATGCTTCATCTTCACATTTTTCTCCAGGCATCATTTTCTTTTTCCTTTTTCTTTGTTCTTTAAATTCAGTTTCCAAATCATTGTCTTGGGCCATGATCTTGGAGTCTGCCATATAGCTTCCGATCCTAAGCTTTCTCTTTTTGAAGACAATAGATTTATCAGTCCTTGGATGTTTCTCATTGCTGTGTCAACTGTCACATCTTCTCTCTAAAGGAACTTATTGACTCTATCAATTGGATTTAGAACACTGTACCAAAAACAAGTCAACACTATAAACTTAAAATCATTCATTTGACTCAAAAGAGATTTTGCTTCAGTTTTAGTTTCTGGAGTGGTTCCATTAGCTTGTAAATCTTTGAGAGCTAATAATACTTTGTCCAGATGTTTGAAGACGACTTCAACAGACTCTAACCGCGCTGACCACCTTGTTTTGCTTTCTGCCTTCAAAGTTAAAGGAGCATAATTTTTCAGTACCTCCCACTGTGAAGTAGAACCACTGAAGTAGTTATATAGGAAATGCAACACTGCAAAATAGTTTTGTGCTTGAATACCAAATAGGCATTTTTATTCTCTTTCAATATTCTAGCTTGGACCCCTTTGTATTTTCCGGCCATGTTGGCGTCATTATCATAAGACTGACCTCTACATAGATTCAGATCCAAACCATCACTATTTATCTTTTTTAAGAATTTCTTGGGAGACCTTCTCCAGTTTTGTCTGAAACAAGGAAGACTTCTAGAAAACTTTCCACAACTTCTGACCCATTATTGCTCACTTTCACATAACGAATGATCTGTGTCATCTGTTCATGATGACTGATGTCTGGAGTACAGTCGAACATTAAGTAAAAATACTTAGCTTTTTTAACATCTTGTAGGATATCTTCTCTTATTTTGTTAGCAATTATATCAAGAAATTCATCCTGGATTTCTGAGGAGAAATAGCTTAGCTGTCCTTTTTTATAACGTTCAATGTGTTTTCGAAGTGGGGCATTGTGTTAAGAAATTTACCACTTTTGGGATTTTCAAAGTCACCTATCACTTGTTCCTCTATGTGGACTTCCTTGCTTCGCTAAATATAAAATAGTATCAATAATTCAATGTAAAACTTCCTTCCAGTGAGATTCTTCTTTTTCAATAGCATCTTGGAGTTCTTTGTCGATGCCTTCTTTTCCAAGAGATGTTTCTAAAGATTTCCACATACAAAAGCAACTCCATTCTTCATGTGAATGGAGGAGTTCTCATGTTCTGGTATTTTATCACTAAGATTTTTCCACTTTACAAATCCCTCTTCTTTGGCTAATGATGAAATTTTAGACTCGAGGGTAAACAAGTGAGAAAACATTCTGCAAGGAACGCAGTACAATGAAACTCTAGTCTGACTGTTAGCTAAAAAAGACCGTCTGACATGAGATCCATTTTTTAATGATTTTAGTAAAGATTCGTCCATCTCTTTCGCTGTTGGATAAGGCCAGTTAATAGTTACTAACTGCCCTCATTTTAGTGATATAACACCTCTCATTATCAGATAAATATCTTGGCTACGTCCCAGGATCATTATTGACCGAGCGTAAGCGAGGTCTCCGTTTTAACTCGACCGTTCGGCATTTCGTCTGTGTGTCTGTCTCACGATTACGGCCAAACGCCTTGACCGATTTTGATGATGTTTTGCATGAATGTTCCTTATTCCTAGGCCGATCCATGTATATATACGGTTTTTTTCCATTTTTAATTTTTAACCCCTTAAATTAAATAAAAATGGCGGCCGGGCCGTTTCTCTCAGTGTAAGCTTTTTCCAAAGCCAGTTTGTGGCTTAACCGTAAGTCGAATTTAAAAACTAATAGTATTTTGCTAAAAGCAAATTAAATTTTAAACAAAATTGTATTCTTGATTTTTTTCCGTATCTCTAACGGTAAGCTCACAAAATGGCCGTAAACTTCGAATTTGTTAAAAATCGTCCAAGTTTTTGTATTTCAACCATGTTTTTATACATTTATTTTAAACCAATTCAAAAGTGTTCCATAGCTTTTTTGTAGATAAAGGTTTAAAGAATTCATATATGCCGTTAAAAAATATGATTGAAGTAAAATTAAGAAAGTTATTAGCTCAAGAAACAATCACGTTCAGTAACGAAAGGAAAATGTTTAACTTTAGGCCTACATAAAAAGTAGTAAAAATTATTGTAATTTTTTTCATAAATGTAAAAAAGTTTCGTAATTTAGTTCTAAATAGAATTGTATAAAAATATTTATCATTTTCAAATTTCTTATTTTGAAAACACCAGTTTTTATGTTCCTACTACAACACTGCTAACAAAACTAGGCCTGTTTTGAATAGTAATTTAGGAATAAATCATTTGCCCAAAAATGACATATTATTATAAGAAAGTGTAGAGGATAAATCAAAGAATTTAACTGTATACCTGTAAATTATCATTGTAAATTTCATAAAAGTATTTGACTTAGCTTTACTTGAATTACAAAATGAGATGAAACAAATGAAACCTCGCGGCGATAAAGGACATACAAAAAATGACCGTAGGACACCGTGGGAAGTGTTGGTACATGGGTTGAGATCACTATCACGACGCTTTAACATCGTTTGTTTTCATTATTTCTAATATTGGAATATGATGTGGAACTTAAGTTAACTTATGATACATTGTTAAGTTGGAGTTATTTAAGTATGTAAATATTTAATTGTATCTTGTCCCTCTATAACGCGATATTTTTAGCTATCTCACGAATTATTAACCTAAATAAAACACAATGCCTCTAAAAGAAAATCTTTAGCAGTTAAAGCTCAAGAAAAGAAATAAAAACGAGAACTAGAAATCCCGGAATCGTGGGAATTGTAAATAATGTTTCACTGGCTAAACCTTGTGGTTACTTCCTTACTGGCACACTATTTTTAACCTAAGCTCAAAACCACATTTTTTATTTCAACGATCGAGGTCTACTGTTTACAGAACTACTAGTAATCTAATTGAAAGTCATGTTCAGGGTTCTTGCTGGAACTGCTGCCAAATGAGGATGGTGTTGGTAAAGCATTTTCAGTGACAGTGTTACTAGCATTGCCATTATCTTCTGAGGTTGTTGACGGATTATCTGGAATTGGAGGTCCTGAAGTAGTCGCAATGTTAGCTTCATGCTGGGGGAGGGAATAGAGATGTCAGCATTAGTGTCTGTATCTTCATCTTCTTCAATTATTTCTTCAATTTTGTTTAATTCATGTTGGGAAGTATTTGGAGTCGGATTTTCAATTACATTTGAAGTTGACTCTGGGGTAACCAAGTACTTCATAAAACTGTCCTTTAACTTGCTTAGTTCCTTCTCCTTTTTTATTCTATTTTTCCTATACTCAGCACCAGATTACGGTCGGCCATTGTGATTTTATATCCTAAAAAAGAACAAAATAGGTGGAATTTATTTCTATTAGGCAACTGGTAAACTGTCTAGACCCTAGAGAGTAAAACATGTATTTTCAGGTTTCATTACGGCTGCACATAGTTCATTCACACTCTGAATAATAATGTAAAAGTAAACTGCTCGTTACAGCAGGGAAGCGTGGGGCCATCTTTCCTTTGTAGCTATTAGCTGAGCGGCCTTTGAACGCACTACTAAAAAATTTTTATTACGAAATTTATGTTGTGAAATGGGTAAATAAAACATAAAATTTGTTTTTAGAAGGTTCCATTGGTGGTTGGCGTGCGGAGCACGCAGGGGTCTCCCCTAGTTTAAATATAATTATAAAATTAATATAATTACCTAATTTATATCCGTCTTGTGACTTTGTTCGTCTTAATTTTAAGACGCGTTTCGGGCCCGTGGTCCCATCATCAGTTTATTCTTACTCCGTTGGAGGTCGTTATATTTTACATTAAAACACAAACATGAACACAACACATAACACGCACATAAACAAACTAATCAGTCATCATTTACAGGTTGGTATCACGATGCGCACAGTAGCTAACCACGCGCGACACTGAAGCTAAAAGAGGGGCGCATTAATCGTTTCTAAGGGGTGTTTCCAATTTTATCCACTTTCGGACTCCGTAAGTACTCAATGGCCGTGTCGTACAGATAATTAGATTTAAATGAAAGTTGTTCATTCAATAAATTGTTTGGGTTGGTCACATTCGCCCTATATATTTCAAACTCTTCAGCAGCGTTCATAAATCTGCCCTTACGACAATAACGGATTGGTATCATATTAGAATCAAAATCTTTGTAGCTGTGATTTCTATCAAACAGGTGTTGTGCGAAATTAGATCTTTTTTCGCGAACGTTATTGTGCGGTAAATGTTCTTTAAACCGTTCTTCAAACGTTCGGCCTGTTTGTCCAATATAAAAGCCATCACATTCTCTACATCGTATTTTGTATACGCCTGATTGTTTTCGTTTAGGAATTGTCCGTTTTGCTTGCAAAATTCTTTGAACACTGTTGTTCGTTCTGTACGTCACATGCACATTGTGTTTAAAAAATACATTTTTAACATATTGGGTACTAAGTTGGAATATTCGATGGAAACATATTTCCATTCGTTAATTTGTCGTGATCATATTTAGGTTTATTTTGAGCTTTTCTGTGTTTGTACAATATTTTATCTATCATACAACTGTTGTATCCATTCGCGCTGGCTATATGTTTAATTATATTTAATTCATAGTGGAAGTCCTGTATGTTAAGAGGACATATCTATTCATTATTCATTATTCATTATTAAAGTATCAAATACCAATTTGTAGCTCACAAAGGGATAAAACAAATGTAATAGCTCAAAATTTACTTACCTTGTAATTTGAGGTTCAATTATAACATGGTTGAAAATCTTCACAATTTACTTTTACAGTGGAAAAACTTAAATTAAGATAGCTTGAAGATCACTGACAATTCTGTAATGGATGTTCCCTCCAAAACACAATTGGATTGGATGTCAAACAGGGGTACCACTACCAACCTTATACAATTTCCCTTCCATAGTAAAAATACCCTTGGGTCAAGTCTCCCTAGTTTCCCCTACTTTACTTTACTTTTATTTAAAATCACTTATTTACTTAACTTATAAATCTTGGGTTGGATTACTGCGGAAGTGTTGTATTTCTTAAGAGGTTCTGCTAATGATTTATATTAATGAAATAACTGTAGTAAAAGAAACTAGATACATCAATATCTTTATTTGATGTCAACATAATTAATTACAAGTTGCACGTTTTACATCAATCGGCACATCCGCCATCTTGACTCTCTCTGCCTGTGCAGTGCCAACATGATATAATCATAACTGCTTATATCAAACATCTCCCTTTCTTTTTTTTTTTTTTTTAAACAAATAAAAACATTTTTTTTTTTTTAAAACAAATCAAATACATGTTTCCTTTTAAATAAACACAATTCACAATTAACTGAATAATTAAACACTTAACTTAGAACAAAAATAAATATTTTCTTTCTTAATTTTAATTTTCTTTTACAAATTTAGTCTGTCAGGATTATTTATAAGCCTGCCTGACCTTGTAACTACTTTAGGAATGTTTTCAAAGTTAGGAGACTCTTGAGACCCTTTCATGTTATTGTGACCACTTTCAGCTTGGTCAGAATTATCAGATGGAGAGTTTATTTTAAGCTCACATTCTGGGTTATTAAAACAAGGTGGTTTATTTTTAGATTTTAATAAATATTTCCTGTTTCTCCTAATTATCCTCCCATCACCCTGTTTTACTATATATGACCTTGGGGTATTATGTTTTTTTATTATTTGACCTTTTTCCCATATTTTCCCTTTTTTGAATTAGAACTGAATCTTTAGGCTCCAAGTCTGGTAACTTTTTAACATTCCTGTCATACAATACTTTCATTTTCTCATTTTTGTTTAGTAGTTTAGCTTTTACGTTTAAGTCATAATGATTGTTTGTTAGTAACGTATTTAGTGTTGGTATTTTAGTTTTTATTCTCCTATTCAGCATTAACTGAGCTGGAGATAAATTAATATCTCTTAGTAAGGTATTTCTGTATTCCATAAGGGACACATGAATGTCTTGATTACTTTCAAGAGCTCTTCTAAGCATATTCTTTATAATTGAAACAGATTTTTCTGCAAGTCCATTAGACTGAGAGTGAATTGGACTTGTAGTTATTGTTTGAAAATCCCAATCCCTTGCAAAATTTTTAAATTCTATGCTATTAAAAGGCACATTATCAGAAATCAAGACATCCGGTATACCAAATCTAGCAAAAATAGACTTGAGTTTTTTAATAACTTGACCTGCTGTTTTGTTTTCTAAAGCTACTACTTCTATCCATCGAGAATAATAATCTGTTAATACTAAATAATCATTTGAACCATACTGAAATAAATCGGTAGCTAATTTCTGCCAAGGCCTATCAGGTGGTGGATGATTAATTAGTGGTTCCTTACAGTTACTTTTACGAAACTTTTCACAGATTTTACATTTAAGTATAAATTCTTCAATATGTTTGGACATTCCAGGCCAAAATATTACTTCTCTGGCTCGTGATTTACACTTTCCTATGCCTAAATGACTCTCATGAATCAAATTCAACATATATTGTTTCAATGACTTAGGTACTATAAGCTTATCATTTAAAAACAACAAATTTTCTTCTACAATAATATTATCCTGTAAATTAAAATAAAAACGAACATCATTTGGACACTTATTTCTAGATTTTGGCCATCCATTAAAAACATAAGATTTAAGTGTCTTAAGGACTGAATCTTTTTCAGTTTCTTTTACAAAAGTTATTTTCCTTTCTGTTGTCATCGGTAAATATTTACTTAATGAATGAACAACATAATTCAATTCCGGATCATCTTTAACTGGATCTTTTATAAATGCTCTCGATAGAGTATCAGCTAAAAACATTTGTTTACCAGGCACATATGTTACATTTATATTATACTTGATTAGCTTAAGCAATAACCTTTGCAATCTAGAGGATACCTTAGAAATATCTTTTTTTACAATAGTAATTAAAGGTTTGTGATCTGTCTGAACATGAATCAATCGACCATATGTTATTTGATGAAATTTTTCTAGACCAAATGTTATAGATAACAACTCTTTTTCTATTTGTGCATATCTTTGTTCTGTTTCTGTCAAACTTCTAGACCCATATGATATAGGATGTCCTTCTTGAAAAATACAAGCACCAAGTCCATCCTTAGATGCATCACACTGTAGTGTTAGCGGTTTTGAACTATCAAATAGAGATAATACTGGAGCTTTGGTTAATTTTTCTTTTAAAACTTTAAGCGCTGATTCATGTTCAGGCAGCCACTGCCAACTAACATCTTGTCTAGTTAAGTTTCGCAAGGGTGCTGTTATCACTGATAGGTTAGGTATGTATTGTGAAAGATATTTTGACATTCCCAGTAATCTCAGTATATCTTTTTTACATGAAGGCTTCTTAATCTCTAATATCGCTTTAACATGTTTAGGATCTGGTTTAATTCCATCATGTGAAATAATCTGTCCTATGAAACTAACCGATTTTACTCTGAATTGTATTTTGTCTTTATTAAATTTAACATTATTGTCTTTAGCTCTTTGTAGTACTTTATTTAATATTCTGTCATGATCCTGTTCATCAGAACCAGCAATGATCAAATCATCAAAGTAAATTTCACAGCCTTCTATATCACCGAAAATGTCAATATTTCTTTTCTGGAATATCTCTGGGGCTGAACATAGCCCATATGGCAATCGCTTAAATCTATATCTCCCAAATGGAGTATTAAACGTACATAAGTATGAGCTAGATTCATTTAGTTCAATATGCCAAAAACCTTCTTTTAAATCTAATACTGTAAAAACATTTTTACCACTTAACCTATACATTATTTCATCAGCTTTAGGAATTAAATATTGTTCTCGCCTAATTGCGTTGTTTAGGTCTTTAGGGTCTAAACATAGTCTCAATGAATGGTTAGGTTTTTCAACAATTACTAGGCTATTTACCCATTCTGTTGGTTTTGTCACTCGAGTTATTATATCATTAATATAAATCATTAGCAGAACCTCTTAAGAAATACAACATGGTGTCAGAAGTGAAGTGTAAAGGAGTAGATATAACGGAATGAAACAATGTGCTTTGTAAGTAGGAACAATAGCCTAACGTTAGTGTTGAATCTTGTCGCTGAGCAGGTAAACGGGGTAAGAAAC
Source organism: Philaenus spumarius (assembly GCA_018207615.1). Classification (NCBI taxonomy): domain Eukaryota; kingdom Metazoa; phylum Arthropoda; class Insecta; order Hemiptera; family Aphrophoridae; genus Philaenus; species Philaenus spumarius. The sequence goes on along the minus strand of JAGFPH010000258.1, from coordinate 570,860 downwards.
TAGAAAAAAATCTTTTCGGAAGAAAAAGATCCTTGCTAAAAGTAAAAGGAGAAGCAATACCAAATTAGTATTGCAAAAATTTGTCAAGAAAATATGATGAATACGGTATTTCGACCCCCTCCACCTTTGGAGCTAACGGGAAATGTTGCTGAAAATTGGAGAAAATTCAAACAACGATATAACCTATTTATAGAAGCATCAGGCAAAACAAAAGCAGAAGAATCAATGAAAATAGCCATATTATTAAATTTAATTGGTGAAGAAGGGCTAGAAGTGTACAACACTTTTAAATATGACTCAACACAAGACAGTAAAAAACTAGAGACAATCGTTGCTAAATTTGATGCCTATTGCCAACCGATGAAGAATATTGTCTTTGAAAGATACAAATTTTTTAACATTAGTCAAAAAGAAGGACAGACGTTCGACAACTTCTTAACGGAACTGCAGACAGCTGCAAGTACATGTGAATTTATGGAGGAAGAATCCCTAATAAGAGATAGGATCGTTTTAGGGATAAACAACAAGAATCTACAGGAACGAATGTTAAGAGAACCAGACCTAACCTTAAAGAGAGCTACAGAATACTGCAGAGCAGCGGAGGCGAGTCGACTACAAGTAAGAATACTACAAGACAAGTGTGTGGATGAAGTTAAAGTTAAAAAAGTTTTTAATAAAAGTGATAGTAAATCTAGGCCTAATAAGGCAAGTGCTGTGTTTTTGTGCAAAAAGTGTGGCTATAATCATAAACCAAGGTCATGCCCAGCCTTTGGTAAAATCTGCAGCAAGTGCAAGAAATCTAACCATTTTGCTAAATTTTGTAAGAGTGAGTACAAACCTAGACATAAACAGGTTAATGAAGTACAAAAAGATTCTACAACACAAAATTACTCTATAGAAGATTTGTTTATAAATGTAGTAGGCCTAAATCTTAATTGTAAATTAAGTAGTAGTAAGCCAGATTTAGAAGTTAGTTCAGAAATACAAATTGATAGCATAGGAAACACAACTTCATGGTATGAAACCATTGAACTAGGTGAAAATAAAGTAAAATTTAAAATAGATACAGGGGCAGAAACAAGTATACTACCATTAAAAATATATGAGGAACTTAAATGCAGAAATGTAGGCGAATTGAACAAAACAAATGCCATTTTAACAGCTTTTGGGGGAAATGACAAAATTAAACCCATAGGGACGTACACTGTAAATTGTTCTTCAAGAAATTGTACAAATATAGGAGTCACATTTATGGTAGTAAATGTAAACACTATACCATTGCTAGGGTTGAGTGATTGTCTGAAATTAAAATTGCTAACTAAGATAGGAATAAACTATATTTCTGAACATGTAGACAAAAGTGATGTAATTCAAAAGCATCTAGAAGTTTTTAGTGGAATAGGAAAATTTCCAGGCAAATTAAATATAGAATTAAAAGAAACTAGATACATCAATATCTTTATTTGATGTCAACATAATTAATTACAAGTTGCACGTTTTACATCAATCGGCACATCCGCCATCTTGACTCTCTCTGCCTGTGCAGTGCCAACATGATATAATCATAACTGCTTATATCAAACAGGAAGTACATGGAAATATGAATTGCGGATATAAATGAAAATTAAATAGATATGAAGGCTAATTTTGGTTATTTAATGAAACATGGCAAAATGAATTATTCCAAACATGTACAAAACAAGAACTAGATATAGTAAAAATGACTTTCCTATGGAAATTCATTAATAAAGTGATTAAGAAGAAACATAGGTTAAGTTTGAAAGACAAATTAAAAGAAGTTAAAGAAAAATGATTGAAACCAGAAAAACTGTGTAATGTTTATAACAAATTCTTATGAACTTTTTTTGTATATTTAATGAATTACTATTCAATTAGATCTTAATAGTCCAATTTGGATGACACTATTATAAAATAAACAAGGTTGCAATAATAGTAAAATGAAACTCTTTAGTACACAAACAGGTCAATTTAACATACAATTTTGTTAAAATTATTTAATTTCAGAGAAATAGATAGTACTTTCAGGTAAGTTTAAACACAAAATAAATTGGTTCAATTGGTTGCACTAGATATCCTCTGATCTTAGCAAAGATTACAAGTTATTCTAATTGATTTTTAATGGAAGTAATGCTCAATGTTTATTTTTTCTGTATTCCTAATAACATTTCAATTTTATTTAATTGTTTATTATGATCTTGGGGAGATGCTTTGATAAAAGTATGGCTCAAACGCATTATGTTAAAATAAATTTTGTGATAGTAATTTTAAATGAATTTGTAAAAATAAATTTTTTGTCAATATTAATCTTGGAAATTAACTGTTGGTAATTCAATATATAAATGTGGATATTAGTTTTGATAATTAGATTGGTAATTAAATAATTTGGTTTTGTCCTTCTAATAGTTCATCACATTAATGTCCAATTAATTTTAGATGAGCTGAAACGGAAACTGAACGTCCTTTGGGGTTATTAAAATTATTCGGTTCCGAAGTTCTGAGATTACACTTTTCTTAATTCAAAACACTCTTGTTTCGTGTAAAACCCTTAATAACCAACTTTTAGTTAAACAAATTTTTTTTAAACCTTTAAAATGGAATGTCCTTTGGGGTTATTAAAATTAATCAGTCCCTAAGTTCTAAATCACCTTTATCTTAAAACCCCCGTCAATTTAATTTAATACTACATCTTTTTAATAACATTTATACCCTTTAATCACGTTTTTTAGGACTTTCCACTTCGTAGGAGAAGTTCTGGGGATAACTTCCTTTAATAAATCCTTTTTTCGGATTATCGTTTTGTATTAACTTTAAACTAGCTCAAGTGTCTTTTATTTTAAAATTCTTGACTCTACATTCGGACCATGCCGTTTGGAAGGACTAAGGTTTTGTATTATATTACCAGCAAAATGAGATACAATTTCTTCACTTATATTTCATAGAGCACTTATCTATATCAAACACTTGCTGAAAAGATATACAGTATGTATTGAAATAAAGCAATCAAGTCAATTCGTGAAGAACAAATTTAAACTTTTTATTTATGTTTGAAATCTTTTTTACTTCAAACACAATTGAAGTAATAATAATAATTCTAACAAAGCAAAATAATAAAATTTACTATGCTGTAGGCCTATACATAATTACGGTAATTGAATTTTTGTCCAGACCGAAAAATATTTAAATGAAAAATTAAGTTAATATTTAAAAAAGATTATTTTCCCTTAAAGTTTGAAAAATGAATATAATTTGAAAGATGATATATATATGCCTTTTAAAGTAAAGTCGGGCACTTTTTACTGCTTGACTCTTTTAAATATCGCTGATTTCAAAGTCCAACTGGTTTAAATCTTGATAAATTATGATTAGTCTTCCTTCTTGTTTTCTTGAATTATTAATAACTGAATTTCAGTTTAATTTTAATCGGTTGTTGGTTTACTGTTGTTTAGAAATCATTTACCAAAAAAGGGTGACTTGTCATTTCAGCTACAAACTAGATGAAAATGTTAAGAGCGAGCAAAGTCGTTGATTTCCACCTAATTTTCCGTGAAAGTACCCTTTAACGAAAGCTCCTAGCATGCAAACGTCCCAGCCTAGGGACTTAAAACCAACGGGTAACCGGGAGTTTTGATGCCTGCAATAAAACTCCTGTAATTTCGTTAGAGGGTCTTTCACGCACCTCTAGCCCACTTATCTCTCCGACTATTATTCATACATGCCATGATCAGATGTGATATCTGTAACAATTCAAAATATATAATCTCATATTTAAAAGATCTAAATAAATAGTTATAGTAAAACAATCAGTCTACTACGATGTAAGATTTAATCCCATTCATTAAATATTTACAAAATCATATTTTTTTTGTCTTTGGCAAAAAAAAATTAAATATATACAGTTAAAACAGGGTCATTAAGAAAACGACTTAAATATCAAATTTTAGGCTTCATTGAAGACGTCGCCGTATTATCTTAAACACGCACACTCTGACGGAACTCTAATATGATTGGTTCATGAGTAGCAGCAAAATTAAAAATATTTATTTATTTCTTTTACTTCTAAATATTAAAATCCGTTATAAAATAATGTCCTAGAATAATGGAGTTATTTAAGTATTTTGTTAATATAATAAAATTGTTTATCCTTGTCAAATAAATATTAATCATTGTATTAGGATTAAATCTTTCATTAAAACTATTAACAATTAGTAGAAGTAAATTTAAATAGATACACACATAAAACACCATTATTCCAAGTGCAAAAAATCTAGTGAGCAAGTGCTGTTTAAAATATTAAAGCTGTTTTGAACAGAATAAAATTTTTCATTATTGTATGAAAAAAAAGGCAAGCATTTTCCATTTTTATGTGTGTGTAAATTATAATGAAGAGATTTAATTTTAAACTGTATACGGTTAGATAAACAAGACCAGACATCAAAAGAAGAAGATAGCAAAAAGCTAAATATTCAATAATAGGCCTACTACAGAAAACCGAGATATAGGCCTAACCATAAATACTGAACATTTAACCTATGGTGAGACCCATCCTTTTTTATAATAGACTAAGTTGGCATATTATATATAAAATAAGTTAATAGTGAAAATTTGAACTATAATACCAACCTTATTCATTGAACAATATTCAATATACAATTAATAAACAATTATAGTCCAAAATATTGATATAGTGTTTTCCCTAAGAACTTACATTCGCCCATAGTCCATCCATTGACATTCATTATTACTGTTCTATTTGTTATTTATAATTAATTCTAGTTATATGATATATATGTTCTTTTTATTAATAGTCAAATAAGATTGGGAAAAGCCGGCTCTAACCGCAAACCCCGAGATTAAGAGCTTTGAAGCTAATAGAAAATTCTAAAGGATTATATTCCAATGTTTGAAAATTAATGTAGTAATGTTCAGAGACATTCAGTAATTTTTTGAATTTTTCTTTTGTTAATGATCAAATAAAACTAGATCTATATTTTGTAATTGTGTTTCTCTTTTCTTTCGATTATTTATCTTAAATAAGGCAGATTAAATACAATATATTGTGTTCAAAATAAATATATTAGTAAATATATTTTACTTAGCTCTCCAACTTTAGTAAATAAATAGTAATACATTTCATTTAGCTTCCGAACACGGAGCTATATTTAAAATTTATTAGAGGAGGTTTATTTCATATCATATCAGCTCTATTTAATAATAGAAAAATAAAGTTTATACATATTTTGAAAAATAATCCTATCCTACATAAAGAAGTTGAAATTTATAAAAACCCACATTTTGACCCCTAAAGATGTTTGAGCGCAATGAACCATTTTCTTGTAGCATTATATGGCTACCCAATATTCACCTTGGATGTGCATCACTGAATAATGTTCGCTACGTATGATAGATCAACAAGAGCATATGATATACAGATACAACACTAGCTTGACAATGAAAGGAGACAAGAAAACTGGGGTTGGAAAAGTACCAACAATGGGCTCCAACCTGTCACAACTTTTAAGTGCTAGAAATAATTTACGGGAAATTGCAGCTGTAGGAAGACTGTTTTGTTCGACATAGTGCCTTCATTGTTGGAACTTCTGTAATAATTTGAATAATTTGAAGGTGCCAGCACTTCCTGGACTATCTGATTTTGAACCACCTGATAAGTGACCAAGATTGTATTAATGATTATAAGTTGATTACTAATATGTTATTATCATTGTGATGTTTTATCAAAAAATATTAGGTTTTGAATTATAAGCAAAAAAACTAGGGAAAAAATTACGTTAAGTATTTTTTGCTATAACTCAAATTTCAGGAACAAATTTTGTTGGGACACCACAGATGTGTAATCAGTACAAAAAAAAAAAAAAAAAAAAAAAAAAAAAAAAAAAAAAAA
>JAGFPH010000258.1:538761-564840 GCA_018207615.1 Philaenus spumarius | reverse complement strand
ATTTACTTTACCAAATTACCTGATGTCTGCCCTATTGAAAATCCCTTTAAAATTTTGTACCACATCAATAATATAATTTGTATGATTTCAGAAGGAAGATCATAGGCATTTGAATCAGTTTGTTGCACATTCTGCTCTAGATTTAGTAGATGAACACATGTGGAAGAGTAACAATATGTATTTGAAAAATGTAGATAAATTCAATCAGTGGTTTGTCTCCTCCTTTGTGACAGCAAGCCATATGAGATTTATCATGGTTCATGACAGTAAAAATGAAGACGGAATCAAAAACTTCTTTATGGAGATGTATGAAATGTATATAAAAGTAAGACTGATCTTTCGTTGATTGTGTATAATAATGTTTTAGGAAATAATGATTAAATTTATTATTCCGAGAATAAGAGTTTTGATAAATTAATTTATAGAGAGGATAGACAACTTAGTATTAGGGTGAGTAAACTGTAAACTTTTGAAAAATGTCTTGAGCTGTACAACTTTGGCGATCCTTTTAAATGTTCCAACCAGACGTGCTAGGTTGCAGGAGTATTGGAGCATTTCATTTTGAATTAATACCAAATGATCGGGCTCAATGTTCTTCTTCTTGGGTGCAGTCCCCTTAAAATATTGTTATAAAGTTTTAAAGTATTCTTGCTGCCACCTTGACCAAATGTGTTGGAAATATTGTTGAACCATTTGCCAATGCTTCAATTGATTTATTGGAATCATTTTGAAGTTGGGGTCCCAGGGAATCAACAGCGGCCCACGAACAAGGAAATTATCTGTTGTTAAAGCCTCCATTTCTGAGAGGTCAAGAGAGATGTGTGATGGGTCATTGAGTTTAGCATAGTTTCAATGTGAGCATCTAGCGCAGTGAACTCCTCAAAAGTAGGTTTTTGCTGACCTTTTACTCTTGGTAGGTAGTGTTTTACACTTCTAACTGCTAGTTCCCACAGACCACCGTAGGAGGCAAGAAATTAATTCTTATATGAGATTTTTCGTGTCTTTCATCAGATGTTCCAACTGGTGTTTGAATTTTTCAGCAGCTCCAACAAAGTTTTTTCATCGTCTGAATGTATGTCCAAGACAAGGCCAAGTTAGAAATGAACAATGTGATAGCTGTTTTATAAGTCAACTGACTCTTTAGTAAATCACCCACGATTGGTCTGAAAACCAGAAGTTTACATTTAAAAACATCTAATGTATTTAAAAATACTTAATCGAATGGCACTTTGAGCTTAAAGCACTCAATATCTGTTAACTAGCATCGCTTGTTCAAAAGTGGGGCTTGCATATAGAGAATGTGATAATGGTCTATTCATATGTGCATAATTATGTCTTTAAGGAAGTAATATTGAATACTTGGTATTGTGAGACATAGTAGTATTACGTAGCTTTCCTCAAACTCTAATAAGTTCAGTCTGATCTAGGTAAGGATATAAACGTCTAACTTGAATGGAACATAACTATTTCTTTAATAGTAGAATGATGTCATCTGTAAACATTTCATGTTGTATCAATCCACAATAATGTGGTTGATAGTACTTTTTATTTCTTCTGTTTTCAGTGAACCGACAATCTTAGTTTTGCTTCTTAAGTTAAAAAATACCTCTTGAACTAAATTAGTCCATGACGAGGAACGTGTAAGGATCTGTAGTGTTTCATTAGCAGCAGTTGTAAGTGTAATCAAAGTGAGTGGTTTTATTGTAGGTAGAAATTCATCAGGATGTAAGATTCCTGATAGGCATTAGCCAAACATTTTTAAAAGATCGTAGTCATGTAGGAACAGTCCAGCACAGCAAAGAAAGTGGTTGGATAGTGCTTCTGGCAATAAACGTTGAAATCTTAAATCAGCTGGAATTTCAGCTGAAGGAACATGATACCATAGGTCTAGAGGAATATTCTCCTCCATTTGTGGTTCTTGATTTGCAACATATACTTTTTAGACTGTTGAGGGCTTTTGTAAAAAAACTATTGTTGAGCAACAGCAGGCTGTTACAAAATCTATTTTATAATGACGGGAGACATACATTAGTGCAGTAATCTTGACATTAAATGTGCACCACACAACTCCAGACAATGTAGTAAAATCCGCTTGAGAAAAGTGACACTTGAATTGGCTTCACTAAGAAGGTAAGTCTAAATGTTTTATCTATATTCTACAATTCTTATATACACTGCCATAATAGCCTGATTCACTTGCATCTAAAAAGGTATGTAATTAAATATTTGCAGCTGTCTTAAATAGCATTGTATTTTCATTTCTAGTTCGTTAAGAAATGTTTGTTACCAGAGATTACAATTACAGTCATAATATATCCATAAAATTAAATTAGTTACTTAGTATTTTTTTTTATTTGGAACTTTCATTGGTTTGTAAAATCTCCTTAGGCTCGCGCAGGTAGATTTCAAAACTCACCTCATTTATTTCCATAAGCTAAACATTAAATAAATTTATTTGTGCTTTGTGCTGAGGATTTTCAGTTACAAAAAAAGTTTCAGACTTAAGATTTAGGTAATATTTAAAAGATTTATAACAAATTTTGAATGAGCTCAAAATTGTGTTTTTTAAGGGAGTAATGAATTGTTTCTTCTGCGACATCATTTTGGTCATTCCCTTGTAGTAAGGGTTACTTGTATCAAATATTAGTTCATACAAAAGTTTTGGATAATACTTATGAAGTTCTGAAAGGATTTGAAATGTGCATATAAGAGAGTTATGAATGTTTTTACTTTTAACTCCTTTTTTTACCCCTTGCACTAAAGGTAGCAATTATCAAAAATATTTTGGTAATATTTTGAAGATTAACAACAATTTTCAAATGGCTAAGAACTAATATTTAAAAAAATATTGTGTCTAAAGGAAGTAGCATTTCTGGTTATGTACAGTAAAGGTGGGTTGTATGAAAAATTGTTTCATACAAAATTTTTAGATAATATTTAGATTTAGAAAGTTCACCATAACTTTAAACGTATTGGTACTTTGCCTACTTCTTGAGTTATGATTTGTTGTTCTTCAACCTTTATTTTTACTACCCCTTTGAGCTAATAACTGTCATTATCAAAAATCTATCAAAAACCTTTTTGGTGCTATTTTTATGAGGTATAATAACGTTAAACGATTGCAATATTTTTCATATTAGAGGAGTTATAGCTATATTTAAAAAAATCTTCACCATTTCTGCCCCCTTGGTCCGATTTAGCAAGTTAACAAACTTGACCGAGATTTTCCATTGTTATATTTTATGTATCGCTTTGGAAGAAATTTGTTTGAAATTACGAAAATGATTGTGTGCTTATAAAAAAGTGATATAAATAGTAGATTTATAAATAATATAAAATATTTTTTGAGTTTTTAAGTAGGAACTGTGAAACATAAAACTGAGTAGAAATTTTCTGAGTTACAAACCAAATAAACAAGATTTAGGGTGTATTAAAACTAATTTTTGTATTGTTTTTGGTTGCAGTATTCAATGAATCCATTTTATAGGATCAACACACCGATTAAATGTCCACCATTTGAGAAAAAGGCACAGCTGTATGGGAGGAAATATCTTGTTGGATAAAAATTAGTTGTATTTAAGTAATAGAATGAAATAAAACAATATTTGTATAAATTTGTACAAACATTTAGTTAAGTTCTACTTTGTTTGAATTTTTTAAGTGCTGCATTAAAAATTGTGAAATTATTTATTATCATCAGAGTTATAGAATGATAATATAACTTCATTATATGTTCACCTAGTAAAATATTTTGTGATTCCAATTTCATCATACAAAACATAAATGAATGGAAAACACAACAAATTGCTAAATGCAGAAAGAATACTTATCCATAAAATAAAAATTATATTTTTAAGTATAAGAAATCATAGGTCCTAGTATGTATGAAATTTGTGTAAAGAGTAGTTTATTTGCTTAAGCATGTGATGTATAATATAACTGAAGTTATTAAATACATGAGTTTAATGCACATGTTATAGGAAGTAAATGTACTTTTATAAGGGAAATAAAAATTTCACTGTATAAAAAATATTTCTCTGCAACATTTCTGTCTTCAATGATTCTGGCTGTATGTTGTACAATATGTTCCATTACTCCAATATTAATTTAAATGTGGAATCTGTTGGCAATGTCATAATAAAATTTAAAGTCGGAGTACCTAACCATATAATGTATAACCGGAGATGTACTTTCCAGATGCTGCCATAAATGTATTGTCAGTTAGCAAAAAGGTTGTAGAGTTTACAAAAAATGAGCTCAAGTGTTACGACTCAAACAATAAAGTTATTGCTATTGCAAAGTCAGATAAAGATATTTATAGGTTAGATAATTTTTATTTATATGAAAAAGAAGTAGTAGGCCTATGTTCTAAAAAAACAGATAATTTTCTGTCATGTAAGAATAGAAAACATGTAAAACATTTAGAGAGTGGCAAAAGGTGTTAATGATTTTTCATTGACTAGTAATCATTGTATTGTTTGTCTAAAAGAGAAATAGACATGAATACCATTTAAATCAAATTCGAGTAGATCAAATAATGTTTTGGATCTTATTCTTATTTGTATGGGCCAATGGAACAATCAATACAAATTTGTTTTAGTATTTATCAGATTATGGAATAAAACGCCAATTAATAGAACAAAACGGAGTATGGGAAAGGGCAAATAGATTGTTTGAAACATAACTTTCTAAAGATTCTTGAGGAGAAGAAATATAAATAAAATGGACACATGGGATTTTACCGATCTACAAAAAGATGAGAAACTTATTGCTTATGAATGCATTTTCCTTGTCAAAAGGGATTACGTATGTAAATATATGTTTTAGAAAGAAATTGTAAATACAAAAAATAAAGTTTGAAACATTACCTTTCCAATGGTGTTTGTCTTTTTGAGATTGGAAGATTTTTAGTGGGTCAAATATTCAATACAATCACGCGTTACAAATGTGTTGTCATGATTGCACGTTTCGTGCGGTCTGCCGGTTCTAGGGTTAATTTAGATGAATTTTGATATGGGAAAGATAGAGATACGAGGTCGAGAAATATTATTAATTATGTAAAATGTTATCGAAAGTCGGGTGTTTAAAATATTGTTGATTTATTGTTTGCGATCCTGGCCGCTAGATGTCGTAGTTCAGATTGTTTATGAATGGTTTTGATTATCAGTTTTCTGTCTCTCTCGCACTCATGCGTGTTTAGTTAAAATGCAGTGATGTATGATTCTTTTGATTGATTGATATTATTATGATATATTTTGAATTGTTACATAGGGTACATTAACAGCTACAAATTTGATCAAAATCGTTAGAACCGTTTTTTTATAAAAAAATAATAACTGATTTTTTGTGGGGTTTTTTGCCAAAAAGGGGGTTGTTTTTCAAAAACGTTTTCCATGCACCTATACAGGCCTACTTGACATGTCTGGTGCAAATTTGGTTTAATATCGATCGAATAGTTTTCGCTCTAGCTTTGTATACAACAGACAGACATTTTGTAAAAACCACTTTTTTGGACTCAGGGGGTCCCAAAACGGATATTTCCACAAAAATCTCAACATCGATTTTTTTTTTGCAATCACTACACTTTCTCTATACTATAGTACAGTGACAAAGTAAAAACATTCACCATTATTGGGTCGTTAAAATACATATTGTTATGTCGTAGTTAAGTTCTTCAAATTGGTAGATATACAATAAATCAACGCAACAAGTTAGAACAGCAAGAAAAAGAATTCTCTATGCTACTTGAGAACGACTAGTTAAAGAGTTATTGTCACATAGTAAATAACGAAATTACCACTAGAAACTCCCTGACAATACGCATAAAGAGTTTAATTTAATCGAGATTCTAAAGAATTGATCGGACAATAAAATGCTGAAGATAAAAAGAGAGCTACTGCAGAACATTCATTTACTATCAAAGTAATCCAGTAAGTTGGTTCTCAAAGAATTTATTGTGTGGCAATATCAATAATGAAAGTAGAGTATATTTACAAATATCTTTTGTTTTGAGACGCTCGTAGTCCTATAAAGGATATAAAAAATCTGAGCATATTGCTGGAGCTGCAGCTACTCAAGAAGTAATTAATTTAAATATTTCTGGATTTGGCGTCAATGATAACCTATTTTAAACATGGGCATTTAAAGTGCAATTTCAATTGCTGAGAACTATGTTAATTTATCAAAAAGAAAGCATTTTCTGAAGTGTTTTTTAAATAAGAAGTTAAATGATAATAAATGAAGATAAATAATAATTTGGAAAATACATTTATAAAGCATTATGCTTTGACATTTTTTTAAATTTAACAAATACCGGTAATATAAATAAATGTGTAAGTTAATGTTTGGGATGAAGCTGTTCTTTAGTTTGCAATGATATTAGTTTGTGATTTAATTTTTGTTTCTTTGGGGAAAATATAACATCGAGGAAGAGTTTATACCCTTTATGTTATGTCTATTTTAATCTATATATTTATTATTCCATAGTATAAGGAAACTTTTGTTTGAGCAATCTGTTACAAAATAATATGTCTCCATATTTGATTATATTTTTGTTTTGTTTTGTTTTTTTTTTTTTTAACGTCCTGTTGTTTTTCATTTTAAGGCTAATTAAGACGGGACCTACAGTTTTACGTGGAATCCGAACCACAGCCAATGATGTCTGTTAAGAAACCATTTAGAAAATTATTTGGGGTCAATGGGAATTGAACCCGGAACTTTTCCATTGATGGTTGCCATGACGATTGATAAAGCTTTCACGCCTTATCAACCACGCCCATCGTGGCTTATAATTGATTATAATAATTAGGTAAATTATGTTATTTAATTACTACCACAGTTTATTCCACCGCAATGAATAATAATGTAAAGAATATCAAGTGTTGTCAGGGCCGTAGCTAGGAGGTGGCGAAGTGTGCTCCCGCCAAGGGCGCAGGTACAAAGAGGGTGCAAAATAAACCATGGAAATTTGCCCTTTTTTAGACTGGTGCAATTTATCATGTAATGGAAGAAATCTTTCAGGTTATTAAAAGTTCAGCTGCTTTCAAGTTCCACGCGAAAGAGCTGGTGAAGGATATTGACAAGACTTCCCATTTGGATGTTTTACAAGCGATTTCAAAGTTTCTATTAAAAGATGCCTATCCAAATATTTAAATAGCATTGAGGATATTTTTGACAATGCCAGTCAACGTTGCGTCTTACGAACGTACTTTCAGCTAGCTAAAGGTCATCAAAACTATTTACGGTCAAGTATGAGTGAAAACAGATTGACAAACTTAGCTATCCTGTCCATAGAATAATATGAGATAGCTTCAAAACTTGATTTTAATGAAAAAATTTATGAGTTTGCTTAGCTGAAAGCAAGAAAGGTAAACATTTGTTAGTGTTTTAGTTCAATGGCATTTATACTGTATTCTGTTGCTTAACAATTTGTAAGAGCAAAATAAATTTGTTTACTGAAACTTTTAGATTCGTTATTTACAGCCCTGATAGCCAAAAAATGTTACCTGCAATTTCAACTATGGCATGTTGTAACTTGAAAGTGCAAGTCCTGAAGTTCTTAAATTACAAACAAAACCTACAACCAAAGTAAAAGCACTGATTGAAGTTATGCATTATTTTTGGTAGTTTTAGATATAATCGATAGATACAATACATTTCTTTGGTTGCTTCGAACTAGTCCTGGGAAAGTTGCATTCATAATCAAGAAAATGTGAATAGGGTTTCCACTACTTTTATAATATTCATCTCTGCACCGTCTTCTGGACTAGTTCTGAATCTGAGCAAGCAAACAAACATACTTAATCACTCATTAGTTACATAAGTGTGCTTGCATTTTAATTTCTTTAAAAAAATATGAACTGAAAATTGATTTAACTGTTAATAAAAATTACTGTGCATTTTCTCATTGCATGTTGCAGAAGCTGTTTTAAAAAGTTCTTATTCAAAAAATTATAGTAGCTATATATGTTTTATCCATATTACGTTTTAGTAGGCCTCATGCCTATTATGACCTTTACTTTTGATTCTAGATTTTATGATTTCATTATTTTTAAGTAGTTCAATTATCTGCAAATAAGGTTTTATAACTCCTTGAAATTCCAACACATAGTTAATTTTAAAATTTGATAGTAATAGTGTTTTTATATTAAAATAATAAACAATTTTACAGAAATTATAAAAAAAATTTCAGACCCCCTGGTTCTTGAGGGCGCAGATTTGTCAAACTCGCCAAGGACACCGAAGGACCTTGTTACGGACCTGAGTGTTGTTATTGCTTTAACAAATAATTGTTTAACTAACCAAAACAAGATTTCATGTGTAACATTAAAAAACCTAACATAGTACCAAGTTTCCTAACCACAGTGTAATAAATGTTCTTTCCCCTTCGTCTACAAGGTTTTTTTAGTCATTTACTTGTTATAGAAGGATTATTTCTTGTAAATATTATTTTTTAACCATAGATAAACCTTTTCGTCTAAGGTTTGTTGCACTAGGTTTAAATGAATAAAGTACGGTAGATAGTTTGTTCAGAAGGTGACGTTTATTTAAATTTTTACATCTTGTATTCAGAATATATTAGTAAAGTTCTTTTTAGCAATTACAGAGGAACATTTTATGAAAAAAACTAAAATAAAAAAGCTTTAAAGTTAGTGGTTTCGTTATTTGTTTTTACAGCAGACAAGAAACAAATCTGTAAACTATAATCAGTAAGGTTGATAGCTCTTCGATCGCAGCCAATCATTGTGTCTCTGTCTATCCTGCAACAAAAAAGTTCCATCATTAAAATTGTTTACACTAAGGACAGATATGCTAAAGTTATTCATACATTTCAAACATTGATGTGTATAAAAACAATATTTTGATAGATTTGACCACTTATTAAGTCCTATTTATATTAGTATTTAGATAGATAGATTAAGCCCTATTTTCTAAGTAAAATAAATAATATAATAACAAATGCAATTTTCTAGAGTCAGGAATTTAAAAATTGATTTGTTCAGGTTTTGCATTAGTTATAAATACTATCAAAACAACTTTTTGAAGATAATTTTAATCATAGGTATCGATGAAGGGTGATGGTAGCTACCAATTATTGGTGATGTGAAATATATTAAATTAGTAAAAGCAATAATTTATCAGTACTTAATTATAGTTTAATTTTTTATAAAATATATTGTTTTGTCTTGTGTTATAAATTAAACCTCTTTACTTAAACTATTTTTAAGCGCTTAATAATTAATGTTTACCTATACTAATTTCATGTGATAACAGTGGGCGCTAATGCATGTGGTAATAAATCAGCTCATATACCATATAACCTAGTAAAACAATCCATCGATAGGTACCTCTCATGAAAGTGTCCTCCCCCATTTTGAAAAAAATACTTTTTCCCTTTGTAATTACCTTTCTTAGATTTAAAGAAATTTCTGAAAAAGTTGCTAGCGCTTCACATGGGAGAGAGAGGTGGCAAGAAGTTATGAAAGCAGTAAATTACACCACAGTTCAATTTTAGTTACAGGTAATGCATCTGTTCAGAAATGTATTACTGTCAGTGCATGTCTGTCTTATACAAAGATAGAGGATATGAGACATGCAATAACTTCTATTTTAGCAATTTTAAAATCTTGCAACCTAAATTATAATATTATCTACAGGATGAATGGAAAGATTCATGCAACTGTTACAACTTAGAGGTGAAGATGATTCTGTCCAAACAATTATAATTTATTAAGTTTTAACTATGAAATTTTAGCTTAATATACCTATATGGTTAAATATGACATACATAGTCACATGATATTAGTAATGCAAAGTTTACTAAACATTTTGAAGAAAAGTGCAGCTAAAATCATTAAGGGTTCTGTATATTTTTCTATTCTGCTAGGTAAAACTTTTTGCTGGTTTTTCATAATGTAAAAAGAAGTTTAGAAACTGAAGAATACTTATTTGGCTTTTAAGAAACTTCTAGAATAGACGTCAATACATTATACCTACCCATAAAATATATATGAAAATTTTTCTTCAAATACTAAACAATGTAGAAGCCAATTTTAAGATGGAATTTTAAACATACTACTACACACATTAATAATTTTCAAATCTATTATCAGAATGTTTTCCAAAAGATGAAATTAGATTCAAGCTGCTAGCCTAAATTCAGAAATAGAAATAAGGGAAGTTAATAGTTTTGTTTAAACGTCTTAATTGGAATCCATGCTTCTATTTAAAATGTTAATTATAATATTTGAATAAATTTAGAACCTTTATACATTTTGTTAGTCATTTGCTGCAAAGCAAATCTTTTTGATTTATACATGTAGTCATTTCAACATTTAGTTCATTAATAAGGAGGAAAATTATCAAAGGGCTTTTACTCTAGTAATTTTTAAAAATATTGTAAGTTACTGTTAGTGATTCTAACCTCTACTTGCACTCTTTAGAGGTCTTTCTCCACTAAGAAGATTAAAAATATTAGATCAAGCATGAAAAAGCTGTCTTATTTATTAATTTGGAAATGTATTACATTTTTAATGGCTTTAATTTACACCAGTTAGACTAATGAAAACGATAAAGCAGCACAGCATATTTAAAACAAATGCCAGTGACTAGGCTTGAACATGCGAAACTGTGTGAAAGTTCATCATGCTTAAAATATTTAATGGCTGATGAGAAGATTGAGATTATTTTGTTAAAATTTTGAAGTGAATGTTGTAAAAGTTTGTTTGCTGTATTTAAATGTATTGTTTACAAATAATACTCAATTATTTTTATTAATTCAAATTGCTGATTTTAATAAATATACAGAATTCAGTTTGTGTTTGTCATTAGTAGTTTATATATTTTTCTGTGCCATTGAGGATATTTCTATTCTACTGATCCAATACATAGCGACATAGGCCATACATGGAGTAACCTCTTTTAAAAGGGGAGTTCAGAACAATAATGTTTAGGTTAAAGAGTAGCAACATCTTGTATAACTTAACTTTATAAGTAAAGGCAAGGTGTATGATAGTTAAACATTTGTACACAAATTAAAAACTAGTCTTTATAAAGTTATATATTACTTTAATTTTGTTGACAAAACTTATTTAAAAAAAATCAACTAAAGGACATTATAGTGTAAGTATAATGAGTGTAATAACTTTTAAGTTTAATTACTAATAATCCTAAAATGTTACACAGTTTATAATATTTTAGAGAAGACGATGTTTAAAATTAGTATAAACCATTGAACTTTGTATATTTAAACATGTTTATTGAAAAACATTAATAACAATTATTACTTTTGAGTAGCAGCTAGATTACAGGGCAAAATCTTAACTTCTTGGGTTTCTTAGCGAAATCTAATATGATCTCAAAAACAAATAAGTAACAAAACAAGACTGATATTTTTTTATAGTTATTCAGTACGTTACTTCAATACATGTAGGTTTAAAAGATTTTTACAGTATTATGCACTTGCATGCCATTACTTTTTATTTGTTCATTCCCTTTGGGAGAGAATTGATCCCTCTATCCCCCTTATTTACGCCACTGATCTACGGGGCCTGAAAATAGTCAAAACGATCACGCGTTCCATGAATAGGCAAACACCTTTTGACAAATTTTTTTATACAAATATACACCAGCCCTCATCTCTAGTCAATTAATAAATAAATAAATAAAAATAATTCATATTTAAAATATATGTAACTAAATGTTTATATTATCCAGGGGATTATTCGAGTCACAGAACACGAAAATGAAGTAAATATATTTTAATACTACCGTATATCATCTGATGATATACGGTTCAAATTCCTTTCTTTATCACAAAAGGAGATTGTTTATTTTTGTGTCAAATACAATGTAAGGCCGAAGAAGTTGTATAAAATGTTCTATTTACAAAAATACATGAGTTTGCACTTTCAGCTCTAAATATTTTATAAATATATCCAATTTTGTAGTTTATATATTAATAAAAAATCTCATTACAAAATTATTACTTTTGATTTACTTTTAGTAAGAACAATATAATAGGTACCGGTATATTTAAAAAAATATATGAAAAAGACATGGAAGTGCTTTAGAATCAAGCTAAAGATGGCTCTGAGTTTAAAAAATGTTAAATTTGATTATGTTGGAAATACCTCTGGTTTGAAACTTGAATAATATACTGGTCCTCGTCTTTGTCTGGAATCTACTGCTCGCAACCATGAGTATCCAATAAATTTTTTGCCTAAGTTAAACTGCAATGGAAAAAATAAAATACAATAATTACCATACGTACATAAGTTTAAAATTTAACTAAAATATATTTTATGATTTTTGTATTAACTATTTTTAAAATAAATTGTAAGTCATATAAGTTGTACTAAATTATTTTGTTTTCTTTACTAAGACAGACTAATTTTCTTTATTTTAATTTTAAGAATACTAATCTAAAGTGTTTATATTTTATTTTTGGTTTTTGTGTTTTCAAATATGTATTAAATATTTTTTTTAATGCATAAAATTAGTAGTTAAACAAAAGTAAAACAAAAGTTCTAGACAAATTAATATTGTTAGTTAGTTATTAGATTTAGTCTAAATAGAAAATTCTTCATATCTTTTGTTCCTAATAGAATTGTAGTAAATCTTAACCCCTTTGCGCCCAGTTGTGATATTTTTATTCCTTCCTTTGAGCTCAGAAGACCACACTTAGTTGCCCTTGCCATTTTGTCAATCAGGTTGGTAATTATGGAGCCATTTTTATCTGTAAAGGTCGGGTATCCTACCCATAGTGGCCTCGTACTCCATTCGTCTACAGCTCGACTATCCTACCCTTAGTATCCCTATGTTTTGTTTGACACTTCTGCCCTATATATGTTTAATTCATCTTTAAATTTAAGTTAAGAGCTTCATTCGTTCGGGAAAATGTTGAACTATCTAAAGGCAGCAACATATGCACCATTTTATACGCTTATCGGGTTATTATAGCATTTATTCATAGTGTGTGTAGGTGATCAGACTGTTCTGTACAACTTTAATTCCTTATGTTTTCACGTAAATATGGATTTTAATAGTGATCTACATAATATTTTGAATGTTTGTGTTAATGAAAAAAGGTTTTGTATTAGTTTTTATAAATATTAACCATAATATAACATCTTTTCTAAATGCAGTAAAATAGTAGTTAATTTAAAATAGAAAGCTGATATTTTTTATCAAATATTAATAATTAAAAAAAAAAAAAATAATAAATTTGCAAAACACATGTTGAGTTCACTGTTAAAAACGACAGTAAAGATCTTAGTTTTGGAGTAAAAATTTAACTAAGTACCATTTAAATGCGAGCGCTACATCTAAACAAGTGCACTGAGAATGTCGATTTAAGTGAGAAAACAGAAACCCCATAATGAATGGATCCCCGAGCTTCAGGCATGGGGCTGTCACAATTTATCTGAGCTGTCATTCGTGTCATGAAGGACTACAAGGAGTGTCCTTCCCAACGCAAAGGATTAATAATTATTAAGGAAAAACTCGCTCATAAATTAATCATCAAATTCATGAACACATTACTTACAAACAATAAGTGGACAAAGAAAATAAATATGAATAGTGATTTTAAAAACAATGCAACAAATGACCACCTAGTTGCTGTTTTCTAACAATGACAATCAAAGCTTAAGAGACTGTGGCTTCAAACTGTGTTATAGGCAGTTAAAACTACGGTTGGTCTATTGATCCAGAGACAATGTTCATATTTGCCATCCGAATCCAAAGCATTAATCTAGCAGTAGCGCACCCAGGAATTTAGAAGGGGGCCAAAAACTATAAAGGCAGAAACTGTGGGATTTGATTGTGTTTAGGTTATTATCAAATTATTAATATTTGCTCAACAATGTAAGTTATTATTTTGACATTGCATGGAATGAAAAACTAGTTATAAAGGTAATTATTATAGAAATTTTTTTCTCAAGATATTATAATTATAAAGTGTAGACCTAAAATGGCCATTGCCAATGTTAATAATTGGCATAAATAAAATAAAATATTAATACTCGATGAAGTTATGGGCTTACAGCAAGATTGAAGAAATGACAATCATGCAAAAGTTATTTTAAAGAATTCAGAATACTCACACTTTTCCAAGTTTTTACATACTGGAAGTAATTTTTTATTTCAAATTTAAGTATATTCATATCCAGAATAAGGAAATTCATGGCTAAACACCAGAAATATCTTCAAGTATCGAGAAAACCAACACAGGTTAGGTCTTTTTAGAAAAATGTTATGGAAATCACAAATAGGGGCAATACTTATTAATAAACTTCCATAATAATTAATACAATTAAATACACACAATTCTTTTAAATACAGCCTTAAACAATTGCCATTGTCTGAGTCATTTTACTCAGTGAGAGAGTTTCTGCACTATGATTTTCATAGCTCTGTCTGAGGCGGTGTCCTTCGCATCACTGTTATGCTGCTTATAGATTGTATGTGCTTTCGGTCAATTTTGTTTCAGATATGTGTTTTTATACGTAATTTGTTGTAATTGTTAAAATTTGTAATTATTGATGTACGGTAACTGACATGATTAAACCAGAGTCTTTTCATGTTAATGTAAAACTACTCTTAAGCCCTGGACACATTTGCAAACTTAACAACAAACCTTGCCAGTGTGAATGGGATTCTGTCCGCAGAATGAGTTAGAAATAAGCCACTCACTCCTGGATTTTTTTAATGTTCAAATATAAAGGCATGGTGTAGTAAGTTTCAACGGCATAAATGTGATGACAGGTTTGTTTGCTACTCAGTAGCTTTTCATGAGCATAACCATGGTGCCATGAACAAATGAAGATGTGTTCATGCCGTTTCATATGAAAATACAAAACACTTGAAAATATATATAAGTAGCCTATGACAGTGGTTGTTTGATCAATCAGGTGGTCTGAAGATGAATCTAAAAAGGAAATAATAGCTTTGTTCGGCATATACGGGAGAAAAATGGAGCAAAGAGATGTCACACAACTGTGAAGGCTAACTTTTCAAAGCTTAAAATTTCTTTTTTAAATTTATTATGTATTTAAAAAATATTCATTTTCTATCAGTTATTTTATTAATTTTTATTTGTTTGAATAGGTCATTATCACAGTTGTGTCTTGTCCAAAAATCATTGAAAATAGAACACATTTTGTGAAACAACACAAAAATTACAGATCCTGCTTGCAATAAGGAGCTGCCAAGTGTGAATATGGCTTTAGAAAGAATAACATTTTTTGTATTAAAAAAAATATTTTGATTGTAATGCTTGACCTACTGCTTTCAACGTCATAACTTGGGAATTTAACGCCTGGTTTTCAGCATTATCAACGCAGCGCTGACAGCACCCATATAACATGGCCCTTAAGGCACTTGAAGTAGTGGACAAGAACTACCATGGTTCAGAAAAAGTTGGTGAGATTGGCTCTCTTATATACACCATGATACAGCCACCTATTAAACCCAACCAAGTGATTGAGAGATTCAAAAAATCGGGAGGAAAGCAAAGATTTTCTCTATAGCGTTAGGCCTAAGTACACTCAATATAAATTTAACTTTAAATGTTGTTATTTTAAGCTAAAACGTCACCTGTTCATTTATGATTAGTATCAAGTTTGTTTCTTTGAAGTCAAAATTGTAAAAATTTTCTATTAGTAGTCTACGCTTTAATCATCTGTACAGTACTTTCAAATAATTTAAAGGTTTACTAGTTTACCAAATCTGAGTAGTAAGATTTTAAAAATCTTGTAACAAACATAAAATACCGAAGGAAAATTTTAACATGAAAATTCACCCAAATTGGTTATTTTTAGTTTTATAATTTCAAACTACATAACCTCTAAACCCCCTCCCCACCAGAAAGTTCCCCTCCCAAAATGATGCCCTGGATCTGCCACTGCAGCACCATTATATTGTTTTCTATAAATTAACTTAGTATTTTTTTTAGAAGTATACTAGATTATTTGTGTTTGTATTATCATTAAAGTACTGTATCTGAAAAACACAGAGCTCTATGTTTTAAACAACAAATGACAAGATTAATGATTAACAAGTAATTGATTGGTAAAGAGTATAATTTTATAGTATTATTATTCCGCTAAAATCAACAATTAAACTAAAAGTTACTTACAGCTCCACAGTTCTGTTGTTCAGGCAGCATGAAAATATACAACAAAAAAAACAATTACATTTTTATATGAAGTCTTGAAATTGTATTTATTACAATAGCCTACAGTTACAACAATATGATAAATGCATATTTAAAAATGTATAAATAATTATCAAACACTACGTGTTGTACAAATAAATATTAATGTACACTTTTTAGATTGGTATTAATACTAAGTACTCTGAAATCACCTGTAAATACAACACTCATTGATATTTCATAAATAATATCTTATATAAAACAGTAATGATTATTTTATGTTGGTTTTCTACCCATCTTAAATACAAATTTATAGGTTTGTACAGTTTGGATTTTTGGTTTATTATAAATCCTCCTATCCTCGCTGTTTTATCTTATATTATTGGTGCTAAATGCAATGGAATACATTATATTTCCTGAATACATTAACAAAAACTATGAATACATTGCCAACTACACGCATTCAAAATGATTGCTAATTTTTATCATTAATGCATATTTATTTAAAAAGTTCAAAATATCATTACTTATAGCTATAAGGTACGACTTTTAAATAATTCTTTCAATAACGTAATTGTAAGTATAGCTTATCATATCATAAAATTTAGCTCCCTTTATTTGTAAACTTTATTTTTAAAAAGAGGTGCATTTATTAAAAGTTAATTTTATTGTTGTTTTTAAAATAAAAACTTAATAATATTAATACTGGAATTAAATAATATCCAGTTTTTTTTTAGATAGCTTTACAGTAATTTTTAAAATGTTTATAGATTTTAGTTATTAATTATTGTTAAATTAGGGTTTTCATTTGTTATTTTTATATTGCAATTGTAGTTTCTATTAATGCATTTAATACAAGAATGCATATTATGTACAGAGTAAAATACAAGTCTATTAAATCAATATAACAATAAAGACTATTAATCGTACTATTTCTTGTTGTGTGGGTGGAATTATCATTCAAAGATATGTGTAGTTAATACAATGGTTAAAATTTCAAAAAGAACACCAATTATGAGAGCTTACAAACTATATGGTGAAGTCAAAGTTGTTCTGTACGGCATGATGGGTTGCTCTCTATGTTGCAAAGATATCTTCCAGACCAGTACTGTACTACCAGATACTAAAATCTTTTTTGTCGGTCA
Organism: Philaenus spumarius; assembly: GCA_018207615.1. Lineage (NCBI taxonomy): Eukaryota > Metazoa > Arthropoda > Insecta > Hemiptera > Aphrophoridae > Philaenus > Philaenus spumarius. The sequence goes on along the minus strand of JAGFPH010000258.1, from coordinate 547,539 downwards.
GGATGTTTTATGTCAAACAAGGCAACGAATATTCAAGCTTAAAGCCAATATCTGCAGGAGACTACGAGGTAGAGTTCTTGATCCTATCCTCTACTTACTATATACAAGAGATACAGTACCTGTCAACGAAGAAACAACATTGGCATCGTTTGCTGATGACACTGCTGTGTTGGCCGTTTGGAACATGGTGGAGGAGGCGGCCCTGAAGCTTCAGAGAAGTATAAATAGCATTAGCACTTGGATGTAAAAGTAGTGTATGAAACTAAATGAACCAAAATCCACTCATATAAATTTTACAAACAAAACAGTGATTAATGTTCCACTATAAACACACAAGTTATTCCATCTAAATTAGAAGCAAAATGATTCAAGGTTGAATTGGAAAGTGCATATCAAAATGAAAAGAATATAACAAACTTGAAATATGGAAGATTGTATTGGCTTTTGGGACGGAAATCTAAATTATAGTTATAAAAAAACTACATTTATATAATCTGGTGTTAAACTCAGTTTGGACAAATGGACTGAAGCTTTGGGGTTGCATCAAGAAGAACAGTGTTAAAGTGATTCAGACATTTCAGAATATGGTACTGGGGGGCATCGTTGGCGCACCGTGGTTTGTGCGTAACGATGACTTACATAAAGACCTTAAGATGGATATGGTCACCGAAGTCATAAGATCTGAATGGAAGCATGAGCATAATCTTCAAAATCATATTAATTCTGATGACCTCGAAAAAAAGAATAAAACCGCTGGACCTATTGTAGCAGCGTGAATAGTGCGTGTTAATGTGTCGAAGCTATTCATTGGAGTGACTTCCAACATTTTAATGAGAACTATGTACGCAAAATAAGCTACTAGATAAGATTGTATCTTACTTGTAGTAAAAAAAAGGGAAAAAATAAATTAAAGTTGTTCTTAAAAAGAAAGGTCAGTGTAAAATGTATACTATTGCAGACCAGTACAATGATTGAAAGTATTTTTAGAGTAATTAATTTTAACATATATAATTTTTTACTTACTCTACTATCAAGCTGGTGGATGCAGCATGGAAACAAACGCATGAATTAGAAAGTATAATCTAAAACTAAAGTGTAACAAACAATACTGTCATTTAGTTCAAGCACTTTAGATCTGGTCATAAAATATATATGTATTACAAAATTATACTATTAATAAATGGTTTTCAACGTTGTTCTTTATTAATTTTGTACTATGTATTTTTGAACATACCTTTATACATTTCATCAAATACTGTATACAATGTTTGCTCATATAAATCAGATTTACTATAAGAAAATGTGACATAATAATAACAATAATGAAGCAACTAAGTATCTGCACGAAAACCTATAGTATCCAAGTAAGCGTAATTTTAAAACCAAATATTTTCACATAGTATATAGAACTATTCTCTACACTTAAATCATAATAGAAAGATTGAAAGTGAGTATTTTCACATAGTATTGGATCAGACATAATAATACACAACTAAATATTTAATACTAATATGTCAGTGTCAACAAAAAGCAAGATTACGTTTTGTACAAATTTATGTTTTCATTAAGGGCAATTAGAATTTGTTTTATAAGAATTTGTGTTTCATTGTTTCATTAGTTTTCACATTTATTTTCATTAACCTTCATGTTTTAACACAGTTAATCTTTAAGAAAAACAAAACACAATTTTTCTCTACTTTAAGTATAGTAATCATGTATTATAGTAGAACCTTTTTGAACCTAGTGAAAGAGTATATTAAATGCATACTATAAAAACAGATTTTTAATTATACATATTTTATTATATATATTATAACAGAGAAGTCGATTTAACATTATGTCAATTGACTAAAATTGTCTAAAATGTTTATCTAAATATTTTTCACAGAATTTGAAATCAAATAACATAATATATTTGTTATAAAGTAGGCTATGTTTTAACTATTGAATAAAAACAAAGAGCCAAAAAATTAAAAGTGAACAACATTTCAGCTAACAAAATAACAGACGGCCTACTAAATAGACCTAGTATTAAAAATGTATTGATGAATTTGTTTCCTGTTAAACAGATCAGTTTAATTTGTTTGATAAATTTGTCTAAGTTACATCCTTTTGGGTAACCCAGGCAAATCTTGAGTCAATATTAATTTTGTTGAAAATCTGAATATACTCTAAATACTTACTTGGCACATCTGAACAGCATGAAACATACAAAAATACAATAAATTAAGTACAGAAAATTTATATACACAAAATTATTAAATGATGACAATAAAAAATAAACATGAACTAAATTAAAATAACTAAAAATTATTATAACTGTAAAGAAAATACCATCTTAATACATCACGATTTTGTTTTTGTTATTACTATGTTCTAAACATAATTATTTGTATAAACATGTCCTCTTATTAGATAAAGGACATTTTTAATTGTGGTTTTCATGTTTGAGTAAGAAGAAATATCATTATCTTTGTTTAATCATAAAGGAAGATTGTAATAGTTGAAAAATAATTAAATAAAAGTTCATTTAATATTGGTCTCCATTTTCAAAAATGGGAGATGGGTTGTATATGAATAAATTAAACACTTTTTTGAATTCCTTGACTCCAATGGCACTAAGATCAAGTTTTTAGGTTTAGTGGTTCTATAAAGTTCGAACAATCAAATTTTGCTTCCTCCATTTTCCAAAATGGCGCCCAGAAAAGAGGGTCCCATTCAAACACTGTGACCACCGTCACCAGTGAAAATATCATCTGTACTACCAATGAATACTTAAATGTTTAATTATTCATTGGTACTACTATGAAGGCGCGTTCTCATGGATCAAGATTAATTGACTGATTACAGTTGATCAACATAAGTTGAATGAAATGTGTAGTGAGAAACTTTATTTTAATAGAACAACTTTTTAGTAGATCAAGAAAAATTTGACCCAGTCACAGGAATGGATACACGGATGGGGGGGGGGGGGTTCCCCCAAACTTCCTGAAAAAAGGAGAAATCAGGATTTTGCTGGCAAATGTCTTAGGTACGTTTTACACATTAGACTAAATCTAAAAGTCACAAATATTGAATCGCTATTATAATATTGTTTGATATTTCCGCACGGATCGTTGGAGCGGCAGTCCGGCTCCGGCAGTTCCCATCAAGGCCTTGCGCAGTGAACATATAATGTCTACTGAGTTAATTATTAGTGAGGTGCAAAAGCATCCCAGTTTATGGAACAGGAACTACCCCCCCCCCCCCCCAATATCGCAACAGGCTGATCAGAGTCTGAGGATTGATCGGCAGTGGACTGCGGTAGCGGAGGCATTGAAGTTACCAAGTGAGTAAAATCATAGATCATGAATAATAAAATAGATCATGCATGCATACGGGGGCTGTGTGCCGAAAAAAAGGTTGTCGGGAAAATAGTGCATGATCTTGCCGTGAGATAGCGCTAGGGAGAAATCATTGGTAGCATTGGTGTTTCACACAGCTTCCATCGTTTCCCCAATAGATAGCGCCATTATCATCGAATTTCCAGTGGAACGAAATAATGCATTAGATCGGAGTTCTATTAGGTTATCCAAATACAATGGTAAAATATAATATTCTAACACTGTATGCAAAGTAATGCATTGTTTAATCAAAAACTGTTTCAAAATAGCTTATTCACAAACGACACTTACTTTGCGCATACTCATAGGCCTATGTGCATTCATATCGATAGTGTCATTGTTGTAGTATCCTGACACCCATAACTTAAATCAAACTTAAATCTTTCCAGATATATTTCATTGGTAGGCCCTCTAGTGTTGAAAGAAGTCAAAAGTTCTTCTTCGCTAGTACGCATATGACATAATAAATGATTGTATGAAGCAACATTAGCTTGCGCCTTTTCGCTACGGATAACATCTTGGCACTGAGCGAGACGCATTGGTGGGGGTAGAACAGTCGCCAGTCGGTGCGGCGAAATTCAAGCCACTGAGGACACTCCTTTCGCACGCACGCATTGACGGACGAATTTTTGCCGTCCAGCTAGGAACCCGCATTGTATGGTTTTCGGAATTATGCATAAACAATCCGTGTAGTCGGCACATTTTTTTTTTTTATTTGAAAATCTCTATTATTATTTTTACAAAGTTGAGAATATAGACATAATTAATCATGTTATCTAAAAAATATTTCAAAGATGTAAAGAGAAATATAATTTATTACAGTATAATACAATAATGCAGTGTTGCTTTGAGAATTACAATGTAGACTAATAACATTTTTATAATACAGGTCTTTGATATATTCGTTTTTTACTTGCGCTTCCAACAAATTACTGTATGTTATAAAGTATTGTAGCAACAGTGTATAATTCTTTGTAATATTATCAAAAGGAGTAGCTTACATACCTAAATTAACTACAGAAACCAATGAAAGCCTAGTCAACTTTTATCTTACATGAAATTCATGTTTTTGTTTTACCTGTTTATTTATAAATAGTATCGAGCTTGTGTTTTTTTTAAGTCAAAGTTGTACGATGTTTTTGTTAGTACTACTCTTTAAACATCTGTAGTCCTGATCAAATAATTAAAAGTTTACTATTTATTAATTGTTATACACAATCTGAATACTGTAGTAAGATTTAAAACGATTCTTCTTAAGAAGATTTGCCTCTGTGGAGTTTTAAATAAGCCTATCATAAACAATCTTGTAAAAAACATAAAATACTGAAGGAAAATTTCAACCTGAAAATCCTTCCAAATTGGTTGTTTTTATTTTATTTTTTTAACAAAACAGTAACTGTATTTACAACTTTACGCACAACTGCTTTCGACTAAATTAAATTTGCAACTGGTTTTTGTATCAATCAATATATATTGAAATGTGTGAACAAAAACTGATCCAAGTCATATTTCCCTTTTGTTGGTCAACTATAATCGGTCAATTAAACTTGATCCGTGAGAACGCGCCTAAATATAAAATCTAGCTCTTGCTAGTTAGGTTTCAGGGTGAGCCAAATTTGTCATTTTGGCAATCTGCATTCCCACTAATGTGTATATAATGTTGACACATTTGTTTGCATGAAATTAAGAAGGCCTATTAATAGCTAAAAAATTAAAGGTAGGGATAAGGTTTTTTGATGAGATTGTGCAATACCAGAATGAAACAAATCCGTACAGCTATCTGCAGTTTTACAAACCTTTCGTTCAATTTTGAAGATAAACTGTCATAATTTCCTAGCTATAATTTCATGAACTTTAAGCAATAATACTTATTCGGCTCTCTAATTTCAATGCATTTACTCAAGTCGTATTACAGACATATTATACAAATAACTTTTTAGTTCTGATAGATAATTCCACAACTATACTAATTAAATCTGTGTTTTTACCTTACAGTAGTCTACAAAAATTAAGTTATCGGTAGCATATTATATTTTTTGATTATTATATGAAAATGAAACAAAACGATCTGAGAAATATAAAATAATAATAATCTGACAGAATGAGCATTTTTCATTTATTAGTAGACTAGTTAAATAATCTTTTAAAATGTATCTACTTACCAGCTATATTATATAAAGAATCCAATTAGGTACCACAGCAGAACATGAAACAAAAAATTTTGTTTCTGTTATTTTATGAATTTTATATAGAATTTAATCATATTAATCCATACACTTAAATTATGTTTGTTACAATATATTATTATACTTTTGAAAACAAAGAGAAATAATATTCATGAGCCTAACGACTAACGAGAATGGGTATGGAGAGACATTACACTTAAATTAATCGAGGAAGTAATATTTAAAATGTTTAGTATTCATTTAATATGTAGAAGTTTGGTAAACTTAAATAAATTTAAATTATTGCTTATCATTTATCAATAATACCACAGTAATTTTATTATAAACAAAAAAAGTTTTCTTTAGTACTTTACTAAGAAACATTTACAGTATGACCGTGTGGCCTAACGGATAAGGCGTCGGACTTCGGATCCGAAGATTGCAGGTTCGAATCCTGTCACGGTCGAACATTTTTGCTCGCTGATATTTGAAAAATAAAACTAGAGAAAACTTTTTGGAACGTATTCCATCCTTCGTTTGCAATAAATTACTTAACTTTCTTTATTTAATAATAGCTGGTGTCTAACGCTATCTAAAATTAATACATTTCTTAAATTGAAAAATCTAAAAGTGCCCTTATAAATGTAATAATGAAATGAAAATTACTTTTTTAAATTGTTTGCTAATAATTACAACATTTTCTTTCAATTGAACCCACCGCACTAAAAAATCGATAGATCTCCACAAATAGGTTCTAAACAAAAACCAACAAAACTAAAAAAGTGCCCTTATAAATATACCGATGAAATAAAAATGACATTTCATAATTTTTTGATAATAATAAAAAAATTGTTTTTCATTTAAAACAAACCGCACTAAAATTTGCTCGGTAGTTCTCCAGAAATATGTGTCAATAAAGTCACCAAACGTTTAAGGGTATACTGAATTATTATATAAGTAAGATAAGATGTTTTTAAAGATGCTTCAATATTCGCTTAGCTTATAGAAATAATATGTATTTTTCAACATATTAGGCATATATTTAAATAGATTTACTAAATTCCTTCCGCAAGATTTTTCATCCCCCCCCCCTATAAATCCATGTGACAAGTTAGTTAATTATAAAATTAGGTAAATATTTAACTAAACAGACCTAACTATACTTTTTGCTTAACTACCACAATTTTCTAATTAAACTCTATAAATAACAAATTATTTTAATTACAAAAATATGAGAACATTGAAAACATGTAAAACAAATTAGTTCTGTCTGAGATTGCAAAATGAATTTAAAACAATACACAATTATAGAATACGAAACAAAAGTTGAGTACATATGATAAAAAAATAATGCTTGTTGGCTATTAAATTTGTCCTAAAAATGTTAATTGAATGATATCTGCAACCGTATTGATTAGTCTAACTGACATAAATTAAAAGACTTCAAGATAACATAAAACTAATAAATAACTACACATTAAAAGATGATTTTTATATTCTTCTAGTGTTATTATTATTAATATAGTTTTTGCTTAGAGTTGAAAACACATGACAAATTCTAGGCATTTGTGGTGAAAGCACAGAGCTCAAGACTTACTAAACCAAATATTATACTAGACCAAACCAGAGTTTGTAGTATATTATTGTAGAAAAGTTTATTTTTATTAGATGCTATAGGTTCCAAGTTTGTTAAACAATGATTTTAGATAAGCACATTTCAAAATTGTAATACTGTACTTCTTTTTCGTGAAAAATAGTTTGAAACCCGTGGAAATCGAACGCGTAATCCCTTATTTTCCAGGTAAGAAGAGTGAGGCAAATTTTTCACAAACATGATCCAAAATTTAACTCTTCAACTTAATCCGTTAACAATTTGGAGTAAAGTAGTGAACACATCATACAAAATCGGATCAAAATATTATGACAAATACTAAACAAGCGGTTACCGTGGACAAATAATTGTATTTACAAAAAAAAAATTACTAGCAAGATTGGTAAACAATATTTTCTCAAAATTACATTATATTTATTGGTAACAATAATTCATATTCTATCTCCCGGCTAGTAATTTGGAGCAAATTTCCTTGTAATTTAAACTGTTGGGGAGTAAACTAACAATTTAATTAATGTCTGTTAACTTTTTCAATAAACTAAAAAATAATATTTGTTTTAAAAGTCTTACTGAAGTTTGCAGTTAGCCTGTTATTTTTCTTGGAGAATACTTAACTCATTTCAGAAAATATCATATGTAGGTAATACAGTAATTACAAAATTATACCGCAGAAGTACGAGTTCGACTATCTTGAAATTATTTACTCCTTCAATGAAATTTTAGTCTTCAGTTGTTTTCATTAGCATTAAATTATATTTTACAATTGAATTCTAAAATATTCAGAATATGAATAAGAGATCGTATAAACTCTAAAAACAAGATAAACATGAAACTAAATAAAACGATTTTCCTATTAATAATGAAAGAGTGGACGGATGAGATAATGTAATTATGCGAACTGATTTTTGTTACTCTTTGTTTATTGTCAAAATAAACCATTATGCACTTAGAAAAATTCCATTTCACCGTTTAAAAATAAATAATAATAACATTTTCAGGAGAATTTCGAAAATATCTTAAAAACAAATAGCACACAATTTTTAAAGAAACAGCATGTTCTTAAATAAAACTATTTTAAACGAAAGTCCAAGCGACGATTCATACATGATTTTTTGGGAAGTCAAACTTTGTTGTTCTCTACCTATCATAATTCACTGTTACATATTTATTAAATTCTAATATTATTATTGTACCAAACGCGCGGTGGTAACTATTTAACTTATCTTAATTTCATACATTAAACCGAAATACTCGTTATTCGTAGGAAAACCCTATAATCGGTAATTTACATTAAACCGAAATATTTAAAAATATAAATACAGTTTACGGACATGACATTGGTTTGATTTTTTCTTAACCTAAAACATCAATTAATTAAATGAAATGGACGAGAACGGATCAGTTGAACAATTTTAAAAAGGAATGAGTTATTCCTAGAAAAAGCCTATGATCGGTAATTTACATTAAACCGAAATAATTAAAAAATATAAATACAGGTCACGGACGTGATATTGGTTTGATTTTTTCTTAACTTAATTCATAAATTAATTAAATTAAATTGAAGAGAATGGACCAGTTGAACAATTTTAAAAAGGAATGAGTTATTCCTAGAAAAAGC
>JAGFPH010000258.1:498793-534196 GCA_018207615.1 Philaenus spumarius | reverse complement strand
GCTCCCAGAATAATATAAAGAAGACACAAAGCAAATTCAGTTGTATTTAAGTACCGGACAATTACTTCTTTTCCTTAGATAAGTTTAGAATTTATATATTTTACATTTTCAGCGGTTTTTTTAGCTTAACATCAAATTTTTTTTAAGATTATGTGTATTTAAAAAAACACAATTTATCTCATTGCAAGAATTAACATTAAAATAAATTGAATTAATCTTGGTTTAACATATGGACACTTTTTTTTCTTACGATCAAAATAAATACATTTCAATATAATGTTTCAACTTACAATAGTCAGTAGTCACGTATTGTAAAACGATGGGTTTCGGATATAAGCCATTATCAAGTTATTGGAGAACACTTGTTTCTCCGTTGTCATGGAACACTTAACAAAAACACGATCACAAATATTTAAATAAATTATTTAATAAAACAATGTCCGGTGGGCCCACACTGAACTACAGCATACCTTTGTGAAGTATACTCACCGGACATGGTTTTAGTAAATGTGTTTTCGTGAATAATTTATTTAAATGTTTGTCAACGGGTTTTTGTTATTGTGTTCGACGACAACGGAGGATGTTATTCAATAACTTGATAATGGCTGAACAGCCGAAACTGCCGTCGTTTTACAATACAAGTGACTACTGACGAGGGTAAGTTCTACATTATATTAGTTTATAACAGTAACAAAATAAATTACATAAATTTTCCCGTTTACATCATTTTTAAATTCATATTTTTTTTACTGAACTATATTATGTACATTCTAAGTTACCCAATACTTTGCGTGGTTTTAAATATTTAATCACTACTCTTCTACAAATACTGTAACTAAATAATGCTGTCAAACTCACTAGACCTCCTATAGACTAAATATTCATGTTTCTTCAAATATTTATTTGTAAACTGAAATAATAATCATAATTAAAACAAGCTAATCTATTTGTGTTAAGCTATATCCACATTTATAAAGGTCTTGGCATCATTGCAATTCCACCGTTAGTGAGTACTATTGCGACTAACCCAATTGCGAGCTTTCGACTTTTTGTCCTTTCGCCTGTAAAGCAGGCTACGATTCATGTGTCTTCAGAAGTTTCAGATACTAGTAATTTATCACCTAACTACTTAGGACAATTATTATTAAGAACACTACATCAATATCTCCAGGAAGTATGATCATTTTTTGTTAATATCCTTGAGCTTTCAAATAAAAACTTCCCGATCGCGGCCATTAGATTTTAAGCTGTAGTTAAGCTTTTGTCTACATTTTTAGCAATACAATAATTTTCATGTTTCAAGGATTTACCCGAAAAGACCATACTCTTTATAGTGTCCTTAGTACGTTTTCCAAGCAGCAAAGTAATAAGTTAAAATTGAACAACTATTCTGAATATCCGCGACAGCCTAAAAAATCACGAGCTCTGTCATTGTTAATGCTATAGAGTCAAACATTTTCAAGATATCGTCGTACAACTTAATAAACATATATGTGCAAGTTAAATTTAAAGTAGAAAAAATGGTCAGTAAGGACAATTTTCAAGACATTGGCCAGAAACTCGTTATAGTCCTATGTATATGTTTTGAAATTGCATAGTGAATTTCAAGTCGACATCCTTAAATTGGCTGAAACTGTGGATGGGATACGCGTTGTTTTAGGTGTGAGCAATTACGAAACTAGTAACATCCAATAAATTGCTACAAGTGAATTGTTATTAGCTCAAATAATTTTTGCTCTAATAGTGTAATGTTTTAGTTGCTAAAATTAAAATTTTATAGAACCTACCTAGGATAAATTTCCACAGCCATTTGTATTTTATTATAACTCCCATTTTAAAGCCCCTATTGTTTTTCTTTTGACTACAACTCTTTATCAGTAACCCTAAAACACGTTAAAATAAAAAACAATACCTCGTAACAAAAAAGTGAATATTAATTTTGTTCCTTGTTTAAAAAACAAACTGAAACTAAAACATTACGTTACTAGAAAATTGCCTGCTGAAAGATGTTGGACTCTCCACATTATTTGCTAAAGTTACTAGAAAAGAGTAAAATGGTAAAAGGTAAGTTTAAATAAAAAACCTACACATTTTCGCAGTGAGTACTTTTGTAAAAAAATAAAATAGAACAATAAAATGTATATTTCGATGGAAAAATGTTCGATCTTTAATTTTTACTCTTTCGTTTTTTGTTTTTTTGTTAAAGAACACAACACGACAGAAAACGAGTTATTAGATATAAACCAAGAGTGTGGACGCGACAAAAGGGTGTGGGGGGAGGACAAAACCTACAATTATAATATAAAAAAACGAATGAGAATATTTTTGTTGAAATAGGTAAATTCGCTGTCTAACTTTACTGTGCTATTATACGGGATGGAACAGCCGTCAGAATTAATTAACAATAATTTTAAAATTAAGTTGTTTATATTTACATTTTAAAATTGTTTTTCGCACAATTGCGAGGTGGAATATGAGATACTGTTGATGTAACGAAGATCTTAAGTTATTAATGTAATGTTATTGGAAGGTCTCCACTAGAGAGTTTGTCAATTTGCATACATTGCGGAAACAGCTTCAGACAACGTGTATTAACTGCTTTGAGGCTACGTGTACTTATGTACATATAAAGTTAACGTTTATCTTATATTTACTCCATTACGGAGTCTGTTTTGTTTTTATTCTAAACTAGCTGTAACCTCGTGCGTTGCGACGGTGCGTCCGAATTTGGTTCCTGGAATAAGGTTTCTTTTAACAAAATTTAAGTTATCGTTGTTTAGTTAGTTTGTATATTTTTAAGGCATATTTAACTTGGAAACAGAACCAGTAATAAAAACACAGTGCTTACGGATATTTAATAATAATTTAAAATACATCTCAATAAATTTGGCTCCTGTCGTTGGCTCAAGTAGCAGGTTTCCTATTAAATGGTGTACTTGTCCTAGTACCTTAAAACTGGTTCTTCAGTTTTCGTGATGCAAAACGAGTTACTATAAATATAATAGTTTGCTCTTATTGAGTTAGCAAGTTGTAAAATGGTTCAGGAGGTGGTTTAAGTTGAGGAAGTTTGATTTTTCTATTGTTGCAAACAGAATCTTAGTGCTTCTTTCCACTTATATTGAATGTAAAAATGAAATGTTTAGTCATTCTTCCGATCTGTCCTGACGAGTTTATATTGTATACATTAGGGTTCTTCTCCTCCTAGTGTAAATATTGTAACATTTATATTACAAATTTGACATAATTCTAAACACTTGTACATAAAATCCTTACCTCATTCTGCCTATTGTTCCATACTCCCTCTAAATAGACATTGCCACAATGACATGCTGATTTATTATAGACGTCTAAATTAATGCAGTTTAAGTAGCAATAAGAAATTAACCTTTCTTCCTTCTCACAAATAGTATATTAACACCTTATGCATAAAATCTATATATTTTTAAATTGTATGTGCTTAAGACCACACGTTGGAAGTGCTTCTACGACCGATTTATATTTTTATCAGTATTAATATTAGAGGAGAATAAGGGTCAACAAATTACACAAGCCATTATATTGTCAAACAATATTATATTATATTTTGAAATTGCATAATTAATTATTCAAATAACAAATTATTCTTAGCTCCTAAATATTGTAAGTAATTTAAGTATATTTTCAGTTATCAGTAAATCTGCAGAACATTATATTTAATATATTTTCTCATATTATAAATTACACATTTGTATTCCATTTTATGTGTATATATAATCTTATTGTATCAAATTATAAATAATCAATATGTAAATTGACCATATTCCATTTGTTTAATTCAAAATAGAGTAAAGTCTTTAGCTTTGACTAACAAAATGTAATATGGTTTTAAATTTCCTAAAGTTTATAAGAAATTGTAGAAACTTTATTTAAAATTGTTAATTATATTTAAAAGAGTTAATTAAAAAAAATAATAATATCATTTCATTTCTGTCTATCAGATTTAAAAATGCGTAATCAAATGTTATACATTTTCCATTTAAATAGTTATAGAAAATTTATGGAAAAATCCTCAAAAATAATAAAATAAAATTGTAACTGTCAATGTACTTACCGACTTTCTGTATTAACGAATCCAACAAAGAAAATTCAACACTCTTATCTACATCATGAGTCACTTTCCATGTACATAGTATATCACGTGAAAAGAGGTGACGAAATATTTGTAACATAAATTTTAGTACTATCAAAAAATGAGACAATGATTTTAAGTTATATTTTGGACTTATTCAAATTAACTGTTAATTTATTCAAATAATACTAAAAGTATTCAAACGGCCAAATAAAAACCGTTAAAATCCTCACCGATGTAGGTACAATATACTCGAAGTTACGCCGAGTAAACAGCCTATGGGCTAGTAGTTCTCAGTAATCGCAGGTGGGTACACAACAATGTTCCCCTATGACCGCACCAACACAATATCAAATATTTAAAGCAGAATACCGTTAGAACACTCGACGATTCTCACTATATTCACACATTAAGCTGAGAATAACAAATACTACACTTTGATATTAGCCAAGAGGCCGAGAAGCGATACTATTACAAAGCACTTTGAGTAACCAGTTAAAACGTTTCTAGTCTGTAATAGCGAGAAGTTTATATAAATTGTAATTTTTTATACCGGTCGCGCTAAGAAAGAGCACGGTTTCTGGGCGAATTGCCTTCAGGATTACGTTTGAAACGTTACTAGGTAAATTTTAAGTCGGAAGCACGCACTTGTCTATATAATATGTATCGCCTATTCCCTCTCCACGCTCTGACTTGCGTCTACGCAAAAAGTTCGTGGCGCGATATTTTAGAAACATAGTCAAGCGAAAGTGCCCAACGAGCCAATAGAAGTTATCTCTTCAATAAAAAAGTTAAAATACGTTTGTCTCTTAAAACAAAATAATCAGTAGTCATGATGGCTCTGTTTAATACATGTTTAGGATTATTATAACACTAGCTGAATACTGAATACCCGTGCTTCACTACGGGGAATTGTTTTGCATCACTATGTTACATAATTGTAATATTTCTCCCTCATTTTCTTTCAACTTTTATTTCACGAAAGTGAATTATTACATGTATTTTCAATTAGTTTGGTATGTTTTGTTCATTTGCTGCCCGGCAATCGTTTTCGTCAAGGTAAGTTTGCTGAATAAATTAAATCAATTAAAAATAAAGAATTCAGAGTGAAGAGCGTCTTCCTTTTCAACCGCTAAATCTACAGACTGGTAAATCACAGTCTTTGCTGGATGTTGCAGATCGAACAGATACGACTTTAATATGCGCGTGCATAGATCGGGATGGATTTGATCAGCATTACGCATTTAAATATTTCCTTAAAATTAATAAATGCCAAATTTTAGATCTCTAGTTTTAAGGAAAGAATTCCAATTAATATTTATAGTTTTTAGAGGTTGTTATCACATTTTCACCCCTTAGCAGCACGTAACAAAATGTAAAACTGGTTTACTTTTTATGTGTTTTTCAAGAAATAATGTAAAAATTTCAGCTTTCTAGCTTTAAGGAAAGTATAACAAACAACATTTATTTTCTAGGGGTTGTTTCAACCCTTAAAGGCCAAATATTTTAAAATTATTTCTTAGTGCGTCTCTAGTGCCTATGAGCATACGTGTACCAAATTTCATGTTCCTCAACGTTATTCAATTAATATTTATAGTTTTAGGGGTTGTTACTACTTTTCAATCCCTTAGCAGAACGTTACAAAGTGTAAAATTGGTTTATTTTATATACATCTTGTAAGAAATTAACTTACAAAATTTCAGCTCTCTAGCTTTCAGGAAAATATATAAATTCATATTAATTGTTTTAGGGGTTGTTACTACATTTCCACCCCTTAGCAGAACGTGATAAAAAGTAAAACTGATTCACTTTTTATATGTGATTTTAAAATAAATGTACAAAATTTCTGCTTTCTAGCTTTAAGGAAAGTAAATAAATAATATGTATAGTTTTAGGGCTTGTTTCAACCCTTTAAGGCCATATATTTTAAAATCCTTTCTTAGTCCGCCTCTAGTGCCTGTGAGCAATATGTGTACCAAATCCACGTTCCTAGACCATATGGTTTTTAGATATAAAACAAAAAATATTTATGGTTTTAGAGGTTGTTTCAACCCTTAAATGCGAAATATTTTTAAATCCTTTCTTAGTATGCCTCTAGCAACATGTGTACCAAATTCCATGTTCCTAGGCCATATGGTTTTTGAGATTTGGGGGGCACTGCAAAGGATTTTTTTGTACATTTTTGTTTTATGTTATAGCTTATTCTTTTCCGTTTACAATGATATACAACACTTATATAATACAAACATTTAAACCTACTTTATTTATATTTGAATGAGACCATATTCTGGAGTTTTCAGCTAAAAACTGGAACTTCAGTGTCTTCTACATCGTTTTCCGAAAGTTTGATTTTTTAAGACAAATGCCCCTTTTTCTGAGGAACTGCTTGAAATTTTTTGTGCACACTTATCAAACCTACCCAGATTACTGGAAACTCAAATATAGTTTAAAAAATAAAAATACCCTTTTTAAAAAATATATATAATAATAGGATTTAAAAAAATGCAAAGCATGTTTTTTTTTAAATTAGTAAAACACCAATAATTTTAGAGTTTCCACATATGTAAAAAGGCATATATTTTCAGGGGGAAAAACAGAATTATGACATATATAAAACAGAATTAGTTGCTGAGAAAAGGGAACATATGTTAACATGGTGGAAGATAGGGCGCAGTGACCCCCGGAAAGTAAACAAATAATATGTATAGTTTTAGGGGTTGTTTCGACCCTTTAAGGCCATATATTTTAAAATCCTTTCTTATTGCGCCTCTAGTGCCTGTGAGCAATATGTGTACCAAATTTCACGTTCCTAGGCGGAACCTAGTACCTACCCCTATTATTTATAGTTTTAGGGGTAGGTACTACGTTTTCACCTCTTAGCAGAACGTACAAAATGTAAAACTGGTTAATTTTTTCTATGTATCCTGTAATAAATAAATTTACAAATTATCACATCTCTAGCTTTCAGGAACGTATAAAAATGTATATTTATTGCTTGTAGGGGTTGTTATCACATTTTCACCCCTAGCAGGACGAACGAAATGTAAAACTGGTTTACTTTTTATATGTATCTTGTAAGAAAAAAATTTACAAAATTTCAGCTTTTTGGCTTTAAGGAAACTGTAACAATCGGGATGGATTTGATCATTTAAATATTTCCTTAAAATTAATAAATGCCAAATTTCATATCTCTAGCTTTAAGGAAAGAATAACAATCCCTATTTATGGTTTTAGGGGTTGTTTCAACCCTTAAACGCGAAATATTTCAAAATCCTTTCTTATTGCACCTCTAAGGTCTTTGAGCAATATGTGTACCAAAGTCGACGTTCCTAGGTTTTGAGATATAAAACAAACAATATTTATGGTTTTAGGGGTTGTTTCAACCCTTAAACGCGAAATATTTTTAAATCCTTTCTTAGCGCGCCTCTAGCACCTATGAACAATACAATTTGTGTACCAAATTCTACGTTCCTAGGACGTATGGTTTTTTAGATATAAAATAAATAATGTTTATGGTTTTAGGGGTTGTTTCAACCCTTATAACCCAAAGAGGCAGAAATTTGTATATGACTAACCTATAGAGTTCGACATTTCAAAAATATGCGAATTTTACAAATGCTTCAAATATGTCTAAAAGTATATCATTTTGAAGTTTGAGTAACGATATATAAAACTCTTTTATTTTTGTTTTTACAACTCCCCATCCCATAAATTTACAACCAATAGAACTTATGTATTTTCAATAAAAATGATAATGTTTGTGTTTAAATTTACAAGGTACAGATTATGACTTCAAATCCTTAGGGTATATATTAAAAATAATTTCTGCAAACAATCTGAATCTAATTATTTGTATTTAATTACTCCAGATCGTAACGAATCTTATTTTTGAGAGTTTCATTGAAAATCTCCTTTGCTCAAATTTAAATGCCACTTATTGTTGTAACATATTGTGACTTAGGTCACGTTCAAATAATATATTTTTCGTTTAACTATAATCATACTTGTAGGTACTAACTTTAGTAAAATTAAATAGGGATTATTTGCTGTTTATGTTTTATTATTATCACTTTAACTCGTTATAAGTCTTGATTAATAGACGTGAGGCGGTCGACTTATTTTATCTGAAGATTTCCTTAGTGTAACCCTTCTTTCTGAACGTCATATGAGACTTTGGTTGATATGCGATTAACTAAACACACATACTAGTATTAACATTTTTAGAAAGTTTAGGTCTTTGTCTTTGAAGCCTTTAAGACAGATAATTGCCTAGGACAATCAGTAGTAATTTCAGTTATAAGACACAACAAAAAGTACTCACTGCGCGTTTAATTTGTCGTCCCATCAGAGGAAGATCGTTGCAGCAAGCTTCGTCATCCTCTTCCTCTCCTTGGTATGCTGTTCCTGGAAACAACAAAGTGCGTGACAATCAATAAATACAATAAATAGTTGTGTTGGTTTAATTGTTGTGAAACAGGAATTAATAGTGTATTTAATGGCTACCGGTCAAAATGTCAGCTGGACTGTGGTGAATACAGTTCTACCAACTGCTCTATCTTCACTCTCTCGGGTAATTAAAAAGAAGTGCGTTCAGGACGAAGAAGATTAAATAAGGACTACTAAAGTAAAGTTCAGCGATTGCGATACAAGAGTATAAATTACATCTCAATTTACAAACTTTATTTGACCGAGCGTAGCGAGGTCTCTGTTTTAACTCGACCGTTCGGCATTTCGTCTGTGTGTCTCACGATTACAGCCAAAAGCCTTCACCGATTTTGATGATTTTTGCATGAATGTTCCTTATTCCTAGGCCGAGCCATGTATATATACGGTTTTTTTCATTTTAACCCACTAAATAAAATAAAAATGGCGGCCGGACCGGTTCTCTCAGTGTAAGCTTTTTTCCAAACCATACGTTTTATACGTTTATTTTAAACCAATTCAAAAGTGTTAAATAGCTTTTTTGTAGATAAAGTTTCAAAGAATTCATATATGCCAATAAAAAAAAATGATTGAAGTAAAACTAACAAAGTTATTAGCTAACAAACAAGCATGAGCTTAGCATGCATTAGCTTGTTGTTGTTGCTCAAGAAACAACCATGTTCAGTAACGAAAGGAAAAAGTTCAACTTTAGGCCTACATAAAAAGTAGTAAACATTTTTTGTAATTTTTTTCATAAATGTAAAACAGTTTCGTAATTTAGTTCTAAATAGAACTGTATAAAAATATTGATCAATTTCAATTTTTTTATTTTGAAAACACCAGTTTTTATGTTCCTATTACAAGACTGCTTAAAAAACTAGGCCTGTTTTGAATAGTAATTTAGGAATAATATCCTTTGCCCAAAAATGACATATTATTATAAGAAAGGGTAGAGGATAAATCAAAGAATTGAACTGTATACTTGTAAATTATTATTTTATAAAAGTATTTGATAGCTTTACTTGAATTACAAAATGAGATGAAACAAATGAAACTTCGCGGCGATAAAGGACATACAAAAAATTTCCGTTGGACAGCGTGAGAAGTGTTGGTACATGGGTTGAGATCACTTTCACGACGCTTTAACATAGTTTGTTTTCATTATTTCTAATATTGGAATATGATATGGAACTGTAAATACATTGTTAAGTTTTAGTTATTTAAGTATGTAAATATTTATTCTATGTTTTCCCTCAATACTGCGATATTTGTAGCTACCTTACGCATTATTAACCTAAATAAAACACAATGCCCCCTAAAAGAAAATCTTTAGCAGTTAAAGCCCAAGAAAAGAAAAAAAACGAGTACTAGAAACCCCGGAATCGCGGGAATTGCAAAATAATGTTTCACTGGCTAAACATTCTGTTTACTTCGTTACTGGCACAATATTTTTAACCTAAGCTCGATACCACATTTGTTGTTTCAACAAGCGAGGTCTACTGATCACAGAACTACTAGTAAATTAATCTATAACTAATTAATTGTCGCACCACCAGACCATTGTAATTTAATTAAATTAAACATTTACAGCTGACAATAAACGCTCTAGTACACTGATATGAACCTGTTGCGTTTACGATGCGGTGCAGACGACATACATGAGGAGAGATAGGGAGGGGAAGCACGTTCAACAGGTTGCATTCCCGACATTTAGACTCTCAAGGGAAACAGCAATAAGGTTTTAAAGTCTTGAAGTATGCAAATTTATTTACAGCCGTTAGGAAATGTAATCACTTACATGTAGTGACACACAAACATCTTTCGTTTTAAAAAGAAATCGATTTTTTTTAAAATGGTTGATAAAAATAGTTTGATTTAGTCTAGTAGGTTAATATTTAAATTATATTCAATAAAATTAACCATGCGAGCAAAGGAATAATTTCATACACTAATTTCCAACGTAAGTCATAATATTTCGCATTTAAAGGATATGAAGAAAATTATATATTTCAATTCCCAGTGAACCAAAGAAATTAAAATTGAAACGTAGGTGAGTGTTACATCCTTTTTTCTTTAAAGTTATGGTAAGCATTTTTTATGTAATGCTTTAATTTAATTGGTTTTTATTATTTTCGCGAAAGTCAAACATACTTTTTGAAGTTGACAGATTTCTCATGAAACACCCTATGAGAGTTCGAGTGAAATACAACTCTTGGACAACACAGTTATCAAATTTATTCAGTCACTTTCACTATACAATTTCACTACCATATTTTAGAAAGATTTTTTACCATTAAAAAGTCATTTAGTTAGAAATAAAGCATTTACGCCGAATTTCTACTCCTATTTTTCGAAATTTACCTTCTAATTTGACATATCTTTCAGTAAAACCCTCGTTTCTTCTAATGGTAGAGCCTACAGAAAGTTTTTCTTCTACTGACTTTAAATCAAGTCACTTCAAGTTCGAAAGTGAATAAAACTTATTTCATTGTGAAAACCTCGATATTTCAGAAACAACATCGTATACATATGTATTTTACATAATAAGTGTCAGAACTTATTTACATGCACTAATGAACTCCTTCACCTTGTGTTCCACGCGAAGGAATTTAAGGTCAAATTTCAGAAAGAAGTGTACGTCTATATTTTAAACCTAAATGCGTTTAAAACATTCATAATTTCAAACATTTTCCTGATACTTTTATCTGCAGGAAACATTTATTCGTTTGTTTCTTTGTATGCAATAATTTAACTCAAAATATGACTTTGATAAAAAAATTCAAAAAATGTGATTGGTGTTTCAGTATTTTAAAGTGAAGATGATCGTTGGTTAATATTTTTTAAAGAAAACCCGTTGTCATTCACTCTGATAAAACCGTTTAAAGGAAATCTGAAACAATAACAGTAATTAATGTCGGCAATGAAAAGATGTATAATAAGTTTGAATTATTAGTGTTTTCTTACAATGATCAGATTAATTATTGAAAAAGTGATAATAATAACAACTTTTAGAGCGATCTCACCTGTAACAGATGCTTTAAAACAATACGCGGAAAACTTTTAGCAATAAACAAAAATACGAAATAGTCCTTGACAGCATATTATGTGTGTTTATTAAGTTTATTTTGTAATAACTATTTTTATTGTGGCGTGGTTAAATAAGTGAAGTTAGTGAATTTGTGATTATCTATTTTTCGATTGTATTGGAAAGAGCAAAACAGTATTAATTACTCATCAGATTGAAATGAAACTTTTAACAACTATGAAAATCGTTTAACTTACATATAACAAATAATTAAGAGCGGAGTGGTAGTCTAAACATAGTAAAATGTATTGGAACAAGTTTAAGAGAAACAATTAATAACTAGTTTAGTCCAAACTAGTATCTATACTGATGTTTAAATAACCATTATTAATTAGCCTTAAAAAGTTTCATTTTCTTACATTTTGCTGTCCTGGAAAATATTGCTTGTTTTTAACACACTCTGTGAACTTTAGCTTTTATAATTTCTCTTTGGAATCTTTCAAATTTTTTCATTATATCTCCGAATCCTGATTTATTATTTACTGGATTGATATCTTGACTTTGTTTACAAGTTCGTATGGGCCTAATATAACAGGTTTTAAATAAATAAATGATCAATTATTGTTAAATAACAATAACATAAATATTTACAAATAGCAATATAAATGGAAATAGTAATATAATAATAATACACTGTTGTAGAACTACAATACTCTGTAGTAGTGCATGTATACTATCAAAGTATATTGAGCAAATAACAGCTCATAAATACATATATTACAGTTTTTCAATATTTCATTTCTTTCCTCACATTTCATTTTGCATCAAATGAATTTTAATACGTCTCGATCTATATGTATTTAAAACAACATTTTTGAATTTCAAAACAAAGTTATTGGCGAAAGAATATTTGTTTATTAAATATTGCCGCAAAATAAGTATTCATATGCGACCATATTGAATTCAAATTATTGGAAATAAACCTTACAGGAAAACTGTGGTGATATCCATGTATATTTATTTACGTTTACGGCTTTCGAACTCCGAGTTCGGTCTGTTCAAAATTCGAACCGTGATAATGACGTTAGTTTTTTTCTATAAGCTCTGCATTAGTGCTATGGACACAATGCGAGGACGCTAAAAAATAACTGACTGAAATTCAAAAATATTTAAACGTTTTGCCAGAGAAACAGTTTTTAACAAGACCTGGTAACAAATGAGAAATTAAGTTCCTATCCCACTTGCACCTATGTCTATACCAATCCAGAACGAACATTTCCCACCTGATTACAACTCTTGGCTTTTAATATCTTACCAGCAAAGGTGTCGACCGAAGTGCTACGATGCGAGAGAGATTTACAAAACAGAGGACGACCGATCAAGCAGTGACGATGAAACTGTAGGGCTATTGTTTTAGTACGTTTCGAACAGGTGCTTCTAATTAACATAACACTAGTAATATCTCTTGCGAGATTGCCAATTCCATTCTGTGAAATACACTAGAATCCCAAACGCGTTATTAATGAACCTTTTCGACAAGCGATTTCATACGGCCGGCGTGGCGGTGACAGCACACCAACACTGTGGCGAACATGCTCAGTTGAAAAGAGAATGTGATGGCGCCGAGAGCCCTTGTCTCTGAGAGTTCTTGGACGGGTGTAAGAAAAACACATCAGCGGAATCCATTCTCACCAGCGGCACCAGTCTCAATTGTTATATTAAAATAAGGTTAGGTTTCCAATTCAAGACATTCATTGATTTTAATGCGAAATGGTCTTAAAGTTTTGCAGTTATAAAATGAAAATAACTACATGGTGAAGATGTAATAAAATACAATCTTTTCCCTGTAGATAATACAATATTATAGTATTTAAAATTATTTAAATAATTATACAGTATATCATTTTACAATTACAACAGTAGCGACATTATCAGGCTTTACAAGATCATAATAATTGTGGGGTGACAAAAACTATATAGTCATATAGAAATAATCTATACTCTAGCCTACGCTATATAGAATATACGCTACGATATGTATGCTTTATTATAGTACTTACGCTTTAATAATAATCTAATTACGCTTTTAACCAAACCATCCCAAAACTAAATTTTACAAGAACAACGAAATTACGTTTTGAATGTTTATCCATTGAGACATATTAATTAGACACCTCGTGCGAAGACATATTCACTGGATGAACTTTATGCGGAGGTAAGGTATGAGATTAATTCAATGTTCTATTCACAACTACTCCCCCACAACTTCGCTTAAATACTTTGCTGATTACACATACACATATATAGTCATTACTTGAATACATACTTACTAGTGCACAAACACTTAACCTGTAAACTCAACTGTTGAGGTATAACTTATGTCAGGTTTTATTTAAAATAGGTATTAACATCAACATAAATCTATTATGTTTCTACTAGTTGCCATTCCTGCCTTCACCCGTGATAATACGGAACAAATTTAAGTCTTTTTCAGAAATATTTAACAGTAGTTAATAAATATTAAATACACTGGAGCAGTACGAGTTAGAATCACCATCCTTTTTACAAAACTATATTAATAAAATTTACTCTTCGACACACTCTATACTCAAGAAACAGAACTAACCATGTAAGCAACAACCAAAACGAAAAGAAAACAATATACTTTGGTTGATGACGACTCTAAGACATACTATATATCGAGGATAAAAAAACATTTTCATTACTTTTTCATACAATATAGTTTTCCACTAAAGTGCGTAGCTATTCTAACAATATCGGTTTTATCAAAATTTGTGCTGCAGTATTTTCGGCATTAGAGGGTGATGGTGGTTTTTCCAACATATATTATTTTTTGGGGTTAAAAACTTATGCCCCCTCAAAATGTATAGTAAAATATTTATTGAGATATGATTAATGGAAAATATGTAGGTTATTATGCTATAACTATTGTATAATTGTATAACTATTGTATAACTGATGTATATAATTATCCGCGTTAGAAAATATCGTTTTGAGAGACAGACAAACAAACGTGTTATCTTACAAGCGTTCTAATATAATATTTCATCACTAGTACCAAAAGTGGATGTTTTTCTTGCGAGATCGTGGTTTTATGTTCGAGGCAACGCCGAGTGCGCCAAAAAGCACTTTAGGTGCAAGATACGAACGATACTTTGATCATACTGCACTAGAAGCACACTAACGCTTAATTAATTAAATTTTATTAATAATTTTTCTACGCGATTTAACCCATGCGCGACAGTGCTACTATCAGTTGTAAACCAGCTGAACCTTTTGAAGTTACAGCTGTTGTAATTTTAAAGCACAGCAATGCATTGTTTACACTACGTTTTGGTCCTAAATTACCATTAGGTCCTAGTACCGAAAAGAAGTCAGCTTGTTATTGAATCAGCTGACTTTTGAGCAAGTAGTGAATGACTACAATAAAGAGTCGCTTTACGGACGTACACATATAAAAACATCAGTTTATAATGCAGTATGATAATAAAAACATCATTTATAAAGTCTTCTTTGATTTATCTTTGTAAAGGTACCAAATATTCGTTTTATTCATAAGCAGTTGGTACATCATATCAGGGATCATCTCATAAGTCATCAGTCCCTGATACTCATAACAATAAAAAGAAACACATAGCCCATTATACGCATATGCCATTTCAAACATTAGTAATAAGATCTCATCATGATGTAAAAATCATATAGGCTTAAGTGTAGGCCAACATAATGTAAAAGGAAAGAAGAAATAATAACGTTGAGGAGGGAGAAGAGGAAGCATAGTTGGAGTAGAGAGGAAGAAGAAGGGAGTTAATTGTGAGAGTTTGTTACTAGCTTTGTTTGAAGACAGTTTATTATTTATTTTATGGCAGACAATTTAAAATATACCACATAAATCTACTAGATTAAGCAACAAGAAGAAATAATGTGTTACACCGATAAAGTTAATAAATAATAGCAAGTACAGTATTACAAAAATAAAGATATCAAATTATAATGTCCACCTTAAGCCATTTGGGCGAGTCAACTACAGTGTTATTCATTACAACACATCAGATCTGCAGGCTGTCTATTATAAATTCGATACCTCTTTAAAATTACCTACCAAATAATATCTCAAAACTGATCAAAGGACTATGTTATTTTAAATAGAACATTTTAGCGTAAGTTCAAAATAGTCATCATCCATCAATCATTCCATACGAATCACTCATCATTCATTAGATCTAAGTATAGACATAATTGTTTTAGTAATTAGGAATTTTGTTAATTTGTTATTGACTTTACAAAGAATTGTGTTACAAATATAACCGTTAGCTAGCCCACAAATTTATAAACATTGAACCCCGAGATAATTAAAATACTCATGTGTACTCAATTTGTATTATAAAGTGATTAAACAATTTCATAGAACCTATCTCTGTTTATTTATAAATCAACGTTACACGCAGGGAAATTAGTATAATATACAAAATAGACATAATATTATATCTTAGAATGTGTGGACTAAATGTATGTTGGGTTCATAAGTCCAAAAAGGTTTTTAATAAGTTATTCACTTGAGAACACCATAAATAAAACAGTTAGTATTTGTAAGTTTTTGAGTTTACTCTGGTCTTTAATCAACGTCTCAAGGAACTACATTACACAAGGGGGCTTTGGAACTTTCCACGTAAATTCCAAGTGCTGAAATGTACAAAATTTGAACACTCGAGTGACCATATCTGCACTATAATAACCTGCTTAGAAATGAAGAATGCACTATTTCGTAACCGAAAATTGTAAATTAGAGCCCAAGTATCATGGTTATACTACTCTTCATATATCTAGGACAAAATTTAAATATTCTCTTTATTAAAAGTTACGTATTCACAACTTAGTTACTCATTATGTGTAAACTTGGTTCATTGTTTGTTCGTTAATTATTTAAAGCATGTTTGTGATTAAGTCTTTGTGAACTCAGTAAGGCGTTGCCATTTTTAGAGCTGAAAATCTTCGATTTTAGGAAAGTGTGCTTTGTTTCGGTACATTTTGTAAAGTTAGCTTCCCACTAATTCCACCCATTAATAAAGCTAACCTCTAAATGACGGCACAAAATATTGCGGTCTTAGGAATAATTGAGTTAACGGATGAATGTTAATAAATTATACTTTCAGAAATGCGTAACTGCCTGGATATATTTACAGTAATGTAAACTGTTCTTGTATAAAGGAGTTTATTTTGCTTCGTAGTTCTTGCACATGAGTTTTTCGCGAATGTTCGCAGTAAAATATTATTAATACCACGCATTTCGTTCGTTTCTCACGTTTACATGAAATTGTCTGAGGATGTATTTGACAGAGTGGCTCTGCAATCATAGCGGAAGAAAGTTATAATAATACAAAATACCTATTTGAGCGTAACTTGTGCTAATAATTCTCAGAATCTAAACAAAGTAAATACTTTTAAAAGCTTTTAGAGTTAACTATTTCCGTTTTTTGTTGGTAAAACAAAAAATTAAGTGTATGCAGGAATCCACGCGTTTTTGAACTTACGATTGTATTAAAAAACGTGTTTTTGTTTATATTCAAAATATGTTTTAAAAAACGCTCATATCTTCTTGAACCACCCATTATCACTGACTTAAGGAGTACTAAAAATACACATTTTAAAATTTACTGTACTAGTAATTGTAAACGAAGTAACATATTTTTATTACGATTGCGTATTCAGCTATTCTTATATAAAAAAATAGTGCTTTGGTGTATAAAAGCTGTATTTTTGAAAAATAAAACACAGTCGCTTATTTTGTTGTTTCTGTATTATGCATGGTATGTAAGTGGGCCTCAGGGTAATACAGATTAAGGGAACGACAATAATACAGGTTTATCAACCTTTCGTAAAAAGAGATTTTTTATCACAACTAAGTGACAACTGTGACAAGTTGAGTTTGTTACCATTTTAGTTGTTTGACGTTATGGTTGGCACATGCACAAACCGTGCTCGAACCTTTCCAATGTAATGAATATTCGAAGATAGATCCCGTGGTAGCCAATTACAACATGCCACTATCCAAGGCTAAATTAGGTGCTAATGCTAATCACGTTTGTGTCCACAAATAGGTTACATCAAAAAAACTTTAAAAACTTTCTTCATTAGCGACAGTTATTAAAACCATCAAGTTGTTTTAGGACAACCAGAAAACCTAAAATAATATATTTCCTCTAGTAACTTAATCATCTGGATCCAATGTTTTTCTCTGGAAATTACAGGTACAGTACTTAGTAATTAGATAAATCAAACACACAGTCATGTTGTTGTTAGTGGAAAGTGTAGTTTATGTAGGCCATCGATGTTGTTTACATAGATATTGTACATTGTCTAATCCCATCGTTTTAATATTACCAATATTGTAAAGGCTTTTGTTGTCAATCAAACAGCTGATAGTGAGACATAGTATACACGTTAAATTACCGATAATGAGAACTAGATTTAGGCCTATGCTCAACTTTACAAAATGAGGCAAGTGAAAAATTTTGGTTATGGCTAAGGAACTTCTAATATTAACTATCTATATTATTATGATCGGCTATGAGTTTAAAAATATTTGAAAATGCATTTATTTTTCACAATTCTTATTATTTACTTCATGCTTGAAAACCTAAAATATAACTTAGGCCTACAAACATAAAGCTATATTTTAAACTATCACTAAAACTAGCTTGGGCTATTATTGGTCTAAATTATTCTATTTTAATAGAATTGTAAAAGTTTGTACTTCTGTTAATTTACGAATGTAGGCCTACAGATTAGGCCTACACGGCACTAATTTGTCACGGACCTGAATAATT
Source organism: Philaenus spumarius (assembly GCA_018207615.1). Classification (NCBI taxonomy): domain Eukaryota; kingdom Metazoa; phylum Arthropoda; class Insecta; order Hemiptera; family Aphrophoridae; genus Philaenus; species Philaenus spumarius. The sequence goes on along the minus strand of JAGFPH010000258.1, from coordinate 515,793 downwards.
GGAAATTTATTCAACAAATATTCTGACGGGTCCGTAATTTTTAACCGACTTCAAAAAAAGGAGGAGGTTCTCAATTCGACCTGTTTATATGCTTTTTTTTTATGTTTGTCCAGCGATTACTCCGAAACTAATGAACCGATTTCGATAAAAACAATTTTAATGAAAGAGTTTCATCTCCGGTGGTCCCACTCCAGTTTTTTAAAAATCGGCCCAGAACTTAGGTAGTATTTGTCAATAAAGTACGTCATTTTGGCGGAAAATTTGAATTTGCAATTAGAATCTATATAAAGCTGAAATACCACTGACTGACACACTCAGCACAGTATCTCGAAAACCATACCTCCTAGGAATGTGAAATTCGGTACACATATTGCTCATAGGCTCTAGAGGCGCCCTAAGAAAGGATTTTAAAATATTTCGCGTTTAAGGGTTGAATCTACCCCTAAGACCATAAATATGTTTGTTTTATATCTCAAAAACCATACGGCCTAGGATCGTGGAATTTGGTACACAAATTTTATTACTCATAGGTGCTAGAGGCACACTAAGAAAGGATTTTAAAATATTTCGCGTTTAAGGGTTGAAACAACCCCTGAAACCATAAATATTGTTTGTTTTATATCTCAAAAACCATATGGCCTAGGAACGTCAAATTTGCTACACATATTGCTCATAGGCCTTAGATTTGAACTTAGAAAGAATTTTGAAATATTTCGCGCTTAAGGGTTGAAACAACCCCTAAAACCACAAATATTGTTTTTTTATATCTAAAAAAACCATATGGCCTAGGAATGTGGAATTTAGTACACATATTGCTCACAGGCCTTATATTTGCACTAAGAAAGAATTTTTAAATATTTAGCGTTTAAGGGTCGAAACAACCCCTAAAACCATAGGCCTAAACATTGTTTGTTTTATATCTCAAAAACCATACGGCCTAGGAACATGGAATTTGGTACACAAATTGTACTACTCATAGGTGCTAGAGGTGCAGTAAGACAGGATTTTAAAATATTTCGCGTTTTGGGTTGAAACAACCCCCCAAAAACCATCAATATTGTTTGTTTTATATCTCAAAAACCATATGGCCTAGGAACGTCGAATTTACTACACATATTGCTCATAGGCCTTAGATTTGAACTTAAAAAGAATTTTGAAATATTTCGCGTTTAGGGTTGAAACAACCCCTAAAACAATACATATTGTTTGTTTTATATCTGAAAACCATATGGCCTAGGAATGTCGAATTTACTACACATATTGCTCATAGGCCTTAGATTTGAACTAAGAAAGAATTTTGAAGTATTTTGTGGTTAAGGGTTGAAACAAAACCTGAAACCATCAATATTGTTTGTTTTATATCTCAAAAACCAAATGTCCTAAGAACGTGGAATTTGGTACACAAATTTTATTACTCATAGGTGCTAGAGACGCAGTAAGACAGTGTTTTAAAATATTTCGCGCTTAAGGGTTGAAACAACCCCTAAAACCATAAATATTGTTTTTTTTTATATCTCAAAAACCATATGGCCTAGGAATGTGAAATTTAGTACACATATTGCTCACAGGCCTTATATTTGCACTAAGAAAGAATTTTTAAATATTTAGCGTTTAAGGGTTGAAACAACCCCTGAAACCATCAGTATTGTTTGTTTTATATCTCAAAAACCATACGGCCTAGGAACGTCAAATTTACTACACATATTGCTCATAGGCCTTAGATTTGAACTTAAAAAGAATTTTGAAATATTTCGCGTTTAAGGGTTGAAACAACCCCTAAAACCATAAAATATTGTTTGTTTTATATCTCAAAAACCATACGACCTAAGAACGTGGAATTTGGTACCCAAATTTTATTGCTCATAGGTGCTAGAGGCACACTAAGAAAGGATTTTAAAATATTTCGCGTTTAAGGGTTGAAACAACCCCTGAAACCATCAATATTGTTTGTTTTATATCTCAAAAACCATATGGCCTAGGAACATCGAATTTGGTACACATAGCCTATTGCTCATAGGCCTTAGATTTGAAATTAGAAAGAATCTATTTTTAGCTGTCGTACCAGGCTTAGTTCAGGTAAATAAGTAAAACTTTTTAAAGCTGTCGTGTCCGACTTCGGTCAGTTAAATAAGGAAAACTTATTACAGCTGTCATAGCCGGCTTCGGTCATGTAAATAAGGATCAGATACTTTTATTTTTGTCATACCAAATTTTGTATTGCTGTTGTACCCGTCTTCGGTCAGGTAAATAAGAGAAACTTGTTTTTCTGTCATACCCATCCTTCATGTAAATAAGTAAAAAAATTTATAAATGTTGTAAAATACTTATAGTTCAGGTAAGTAAGTGAAACATTTTTATACCAGTCTTTATAGCTTTTTAGCGGTTTTTTATAACTTTTTTATTGCAATAATAAAAAAATAATTTTAAAAAACGTATTACTTAAATCGCATTATACAGTAAATACAAATTCATAAACACCTTTTATTAAATAAAATTTTTTCTTTAATCTGCACATCGCTCTAAAAATAAAAAAAATAATAAATTTTTGAAAAAATAAACCAACTTCAAAAAAACAAAAACAACAAAATGCTGAAACTAAAAAGTAAAAAATAATTAGTAGGTATATTAAGTAAACGTAATTTATTCAAAGCCGATACAAACAAATTTATGAAGTCGGTGCCAAATTTACTTAGAATTTAACACTATTTTAGTTCTTATGAATCTACTACTCCTCAAATTTCATATCCATTTCTTCAATCGTTAAAAGATACAATGATCGCTCAGAAATACATTTTGTTCTCTTTTTTACCATTTTCCAACAGCTTATCACAAATTCACAAAACAATCACAACCAAATTTATTGAAATTTGGACAGGATATCTGTCGAGTCAGCTATTAATAAAATATTTCTTAAAGCCAGTTTATTCAAATTTGTATGATTTACCAAATATTTTTGTTGAAAATTTGAGTCAACTAGGTATAAATACATTACATAAATGCTCACAACGTCGTAAATTCATATAGGCCTACATTTACACGAATAAAATGAGTTCATAGTTGTGTCACGCATTTAATCAACTAATATAAAAGTGAGTTTACGTCCGTACATGCATGTATGCGTACGCGAGTAACATATAATATAACAGCTAATTTCACTCATAATCGGTAATACTTAAACAAACCCAGCATAGATTATACTTTGGGGTTATGTTCACAGTGACTCTAATCATTATAATTTCTTATAAAGTTGATTTATTTCAATAAATTAATAATAAATTTGGCGCTGACTTCAGAAATTTGTTTGTATCGGCTTTGAATAAATTACGTTTGCTTAATATACCTACTAATTATTTTTTACTTTTTAGTTTCAGCATTTTGTTGTTTTTGTTTTTTTTTGAAGTTGGTTTATTTTTTTCAAAAATTTATTATTATAACTAGATATCCCCGTATTTATGTTAACATTTTATAATAATTTAAAATCATTAAATAGTTAAAGACCGTAAATTTTAACTTGTTCGCTCAAGTTAAAGAAATCCACGGCTAACTTTACATTAATCTTTTCATTGGAGGCTGTTGAGAAGAATAAACTTAAATTAGCCTACATCTGACAGTTTGGTGTTATTCTTTCGTTTAGTAAATTTGGTCGTTATTAAGGAACAGACAAATATTGCAACTTTTAGAAAACATTTGGTGATTGCATTTTATAATTAAACCTGATAATTGAACTTTACGGTAATTCCAACGGATTTATTAAAATTCAATTCAATTTGCTGTTATTTGTGTTAGATTATTACATCAAATTTATACTCGTAATTAGTGTACTTGGTTCGTAGCTACAGTTTTAATTTCATACACTTTGTTGAAAAAGTATGGATTGAAAGTTATTCCATCAAGTTTTATTTTTTTATTGTATTGTATAATATAAATCCGAAAAGTGTCAGTTTATTCATTTATGGTATACATATAAAAGATTTATGGTTTGCTTTTTAGTTGAATTAATAATTTTAAATTAGTATGTTTACGTAAAGTCGTTATTAGTTGTAATACAAATGTTTTGAAACTTAAACTATGTCTCAAGAACTATATCTTCTTATAATTTCAGCAAACTTGTCTTTTTTAAACGAATAAGAATACTGTGTATTTGCAATGCTGAACCTTATGAATGTTGACTGTGAATGTAATTTGTGTTTACGCTAGGTAACAATTAACAATGTTAGTAATATTCTTGAAAATAGCAGGTGTTAATGTTTATTATTTAGTCTTAGAAAAATTTAGTAATTAATTAGCATTCCTTTGTCAATAGTAGTCTATTTTTCGGCTTTAGTGGCTACATGTTTCGCTGCCACAGGCCGCATCATCAGGTCAGCTAACATTAATACACTATTCTTCACATATCACATACACTTAACAAAAACATTCGTACTAAACAGCTCTCGTTAAATATAAAAAATGGTTTCTGTCCCCCATTACTTTAGCCACATGTTTCTTTGCTGGAGTGTACTAGACGACTTTAGTTATTACCATAAATATAAGTAGCAGTTTTTGTTATCTAATGTAAACAAATATTAAGAATTAATTATAAATGTGTCTATTATTGCTATAAAACAAATGTTTCTAACATTCTATGATCTTTACCGACAAATTTGGATACATTTATGTGTGTTATTAGCACCGATGTTACTTACAATTTCGTTTTGCTTCTCTCTAACTCTGTTATTTTATTGAAATTTCTGCTTAAATACATTTTTGTCGTCTAGATTAGTTTCCTTAATATTCAGGAGTCAGTTAATCCTAAATGAATGTATAATAAATATGTAGCTGATATTAACTTTTCATTTTTTAAAATAATTTTATGATCCTTCATTAGTTTAATTTTGTATTTAGTAACAATGTAGTGTTTACTCAATTTTTTTGGAATCTGATCAAATGTCGGTTATTATAACTTGTAGGTAGGTTTATCAAAGTGCACTTTCTTCATATTTATCTCTGATGGAATTAAGGGTTGAACATTTCTTTCAGAAACGATTTATATTTTAAAAGCATTTGAAAGAAGCCGACAAGCGGTGTTAGAGTCTGAAGTAAAGAATGGCCGGTTAAGTACTCATAACTTTCCTCACATTGGGTTTATCAAAATACTTGATCAGTATAGCTGATACAGTTCAGTATAGTATTGATATAACAGTCATTTTACAAAACAATTAATAAGTTTTTAAATATTATAAAATATAGATCGATCATAAAAAATAATACTAAGAAAAGTACAAGTAGTGAATCGTAATCATTCATAGATTTTACACAGCGAAGAAATGCTAAGGTGGTGAAAATTATGTATTTTACTTGATTTAATTGCTTCGTAAACTTAACATAACAGATAGAAACTGACGAACCCAAACATACGGTATAGCCGAACATATCCCATCTTTGTTTAGTATTTCGTAGACTAAGGATATGGGCTCGTTAGGGAAGGATTTTTGCTAATTCCATATCAAACACGAAAATTGTTGAAAAGTAATAAATATTATTTCTTCCAAACCTAAAACTAGAAATTCAGTATAGTCTATTCGTACCTTTTATGTATTAGGGAATTCAAGAATAATCTATGTAACCACGAAAATCACGAAAAATCAACAAACTTAAAACACATTATTTCATTCGAAACAGTCATCACAATACCTCCGAAGTCATCAAACCAATGGCCATGAAATTTTGAAAACAGGTTCATCTATTCTTATCTCATAGGTGCTCACTAAGAAAGAATTTCTAGAAATCTGTTTTTTAAGTACCTTAAGGTAGCTTATAATAGCCTCAAAGATCTTTGCTGCTTGTTGAACGATATAATAGCTCACTATTAAAACAAAATAAATCACACGAAACATCATCAATTTACATTTGTTAGATATTATCAGTTTATCCCCTAGAAATAATTACAGTAAGACAGTGTTTTTCAAAATACAAATTTTTACAATAGGTTTGTTTAGTTGGGGGCTTCTAACTAATGAGATAAGAGCCTGTGGACTCTTTGATGGAGTTTGAAATTGGATTGGAGTTTTACCCACTCTCAATCTTCCAGGCTCCATGATTTTCAACCATGATTTTCAATAATATACATTTTTCATGGAGATCAAGCTTCGGGTTACGACTCTGCACCGACAAATTATGGAAATCATGATATTCACAGGTTTCAGTCAGGGTGAAACCGTCTTTAGCCTACGAATTCCTCTTATATAATCAGACTACTACTTTTAGAACAAACTTCTGCAGTTTCATGTTAAGCTATGCCACGCCATACAATGGATATGCATCTTCCTTGTAAGGGGCGTGCAGTATAAAACACCTGGCAGCCTGGTCATCTACATCAGATGCCAGAACCAGGAATGTTATGTACTGATTCATAAGAAACTAATCTGATTGGCTAAGTAAATAAAAAGTCAGTGATAGTTTACACATTTATATTTTATTATTTTACTTTATACTGTCTCATAGTCACTGTAGTGAAGAACACCCTCCAGCTAATTCAATATTATAATTCATATATTTAAAAAGAAAATGGTGTCCCTTCCACATCTTTGCAAAGTTTACAACAACCACAGAACCTATGTACCTGTGTAGAACCCCAGCAAGTACGTATAGATAGTCTGAAAACACAGTGAAGAACCTTCAAAATGTGTCTAAATAAAATTTAGACATCATAGTTTAAGTGTATTTTAACATATTGTAGTCCTATTGTTTTGGTTTATATTAAGGGCGCCGGAAATAATTTGTACATTAAAGGAGCCCCTGTACATCTAACAAGTTTGGGAACCCCTGTTGTAAGGGTTTTATTAATTTGCTTTTTAACTATAGTTTGTGGAATTGTAATAATATTGGTAACGAACTTGGATTTTTAGTTTATTGGAAAAAGTTCAAACGTCCAGAATATGAGAAATATGAAAAATATATATTTGAAATGTACTTACTACATAATACAAAGGCTAATTGTACCAACAGAAAAAAATATAGACTATTTTGAAACACATAGATCGGACCTGAAGGAACCAAAGAAGACAGTAAAAGTTATGTCACAGATAAAACATTGTTAAAAACCATTGTTTAATTTTTATTAAAAATATAATGTATACAGATTGAACGGAAAACAATCTAAATGTTTGCATTGACTTAGTTGGGAAATAAAACAAGATACACAATGTACGTACTGGATCGAGATTCAAATATCCTTTTGTTCAACACAAGCCATTAGTGATTGCAACTTTACTCGTCCCACATAAGCAGAAGAATAACTTAAGAGCTATGTAAAAACGGGGAAAATATAATCACACAGTCGCTACGTACACTTACAGAAATAGATTCCTTTGTAAATAGACTTTCTTTACCATGAATTCACTATTGTTGTTTAGAATGATGGTTTTACTACCTTACTTTTATATTTAAAGTTGCACTTTCAACACGTATATAAGTCAAACGTTTGTCTTTAGGTACAATTTATGCAGCGTATTAGTAAATTTAAAATACAAGTATATTATAGATAATATTCAGCTTGACTTGGCTATAGATGGCGACTTTGACGTTAACCGCATTTGATTTACTAAACTTATTAGTTGTTAGCTTCTGTGTTCAAGTTTTATTCTATTAAACACTTATCTTTCTAGATTCTGAACAATTTGATGTTTTTTTTTCAACAAACTGGATAGTTACAGATCGAAATAGGTTACCAGTGTTATTACTACCCTACAAATTAATAAAAAAGGAAAGTATACGTTTAGGGTTCCGAATTTTAAAATTAAAAACTAAACCTTATAGGTTCTTGTTTGTGTGTCTATCACAGTAATAATTCGCTGGAAACTTCAACTTTAAATTAATTTCAAATAATGGATTTTTAGTTTCCTCTATTTTTTAGTAAGTCGCCTTCAGTAAATAGAAATTTTATAATTTTGTACAGATCTAATAAAAGAAACACACTAATGAAAACAAAATAGATCATTTTTAGCATAGAAATAAGTCTCTTTTAGCCATACAAACTTGTTTACTTCTTTATATTTAGAAAAAACTCTACCTATCTGTGTTTCCGCTGATTTCACCCATAACCTGTTCAAAACTTAGCGTAGATTATACTTTGGGGTAATGTTAACAGCTACAGTCATTATAATTTCTTGTGAAGTTGATTTTTTTAAATATGAGCTACAGAACTAATGTATGCTATAATACGTTATAATATTTGATTTGAGATTATAAACTGTATATAAATACAACCTTTTATCATCATTATATTCGTTTATACAAATTTAAAGAAGAGATACCTATTCGTTTAACTTCGGAAACATTAGTACATCTTCGTATAACATAAACATATTCCATTATTAATTTCTTAACTATAATATTATTAACTTTAAATCATTTGATCTATCAATATGAAATAAAAAACAATTAAAAGATGATATTTGTGTCTTTCTTTAAATATATGATAACGTATATAAATACAAAATTTTAACAAATGGAGAATTTATAATCCTTATAATTGTACAAATTTACCGAGTTAAAAATCCCTGTCAGCATATTATGTAGGTAGGCCTAAATAAAGTCTAAAGTCTGTTAATTTTAATAGTTTTTTTTAATTATGTTTTCTGAGTATAACTAATTAATCTGCCTGTGATTTTTCACGGGGGCTTACTGGTTAGTTTATAAACGTGATTTAAGAAGGAATTTACACACAACAAAGCTCATATCAGATTAGTATAAACCAAACCAGCGGGCACGAACGTGTCAGCTAAAAATTAAAAACTATAAGTAATGTATAGTAGATAAATTTGTTGACAGTTTGCGTTAGTAAATACAATTTTGTTTATGTTAGAATGGATTTTTTTAGAATATTTTTGAGTGCGTAGATTTGTAGAAAAATGTAGTATTTTATACAATTCATACTTTAAACGATGATTTAAAACTTTACTAACAAAATAAAAGTTCAACCAAAATAATTGAAATTAAAATTATTATTTATTAATATACTAGGTGTTTATGTTTAGTTTATTCAACTTTGTTTTTTGTTGACCATTATACGATGAAAGTATTTTTGTGTACACTAGCTTCAAACGGTTGAGCTTAAATAAAGAAAAATATGTGTACACATTCCGGTAATAAATAATTTGTCGATACATTTTTTATGTAGTTAAAATTTTTGCAATAACACCAGTCCCAAAAAATTTAAATAAACGTATGGGGCAAACCATCAAATGTATGTACATATTAATACAGGACATTCACCTTCAGGAATAGTTTTTTGGGACGTATTGTAGACAAGGTGTTCCGAAGGCGGAAGAGATCGTAGGCTACTGATGATGCCCGATTATGGGAGATGAAGAGGTTTTTGAAAGAACATGCAGAACATTGCTATTAAGTTGATATGGATCCTATTTAGAAAAAAAAACTTATATTTGTTACTATTTTTCAGGTTCTTTTGATTTATTGTAAAGAATAAAAGAAGTAAATAAGAAAGGACTTTGTTTTCATCTCTGGGTATATTAAGTTGTTTATGAAGATTGTCTTGTTATGTCTCACCTAGCCGACTTCCATTTGTCGGAATTGGTTGAGCTGTGGTTATAGCTCATATAGTGCGGTTGGTTGTGCGGCCATGCTTGCTGTCTATGTGGGTTCACTGATTTACGACACTTGAAATTATGTTACTTCTTTATGTAAATCATGTTTCTAAACATACGTTTTGGAGTTGTAATTAACTTTGTAAACAGGTTTATTAAAGTATTGGAGTTGTAAACAGTTTATTAAATAGACTGTAATTATCTGTTATCTGTTTAAAAATTAGATCGATTGGACGAAAGAAGAGTTTAAAATAACGGTTTTGATGAAATATTTCTAAAATAAAATTGTATAGAAAAAGTCTTAAAAGAGCAAATCGTTCAAAAACGCTGATAAATTACTTGCAATTGGTTTCTGTGAACAATTTTGATACACAACTTAATTTAAACTATTTTTAAACTGCTTACATTTATTTATGAATTTAACCAAAACTATTTAAATTTATTTTCGAAAAAAGAAAAACATTATTGATTACATAATTAAATATTAGACATGAATTGTCTGATTTAGATATTTCATTGTTCTGTATTGATACTTAAAAATATCTAAAGTTGATTAAAATAGCATTTTAGAAACATTTCTCCCATAGTGAAAGGTGGTGGTTGCACAGATGCTTCAGATCGTGAACTAACAAGAAGGTTTATTGTACTTTTTACCACGATAGTATTTGGCCTTTTGTCTTGTAACACTTGTACCACTTGTACAGTATGTTAGAAGCTATCCACCTAAACATTAGTAAATGTCTCACTGCGCACATTGATGCGCACAATGGATGGCTAAAGGTTCGTAACCAATGATTTAAAACAACCGTCCCTTGTATTACAATAATGGGACATAGAATAGTATTTGTTAAAAGTGATAAATCATAAGATTCAGGTCTTGATAAGGGAAGGGTAAAACATTTGGCGTAAGTATCGCGAACCATTTGACTTTTAATCCTTGTTAAAGAAGAAACACTTTTTTCTTGTGTATTTTTCCAAAATCAAATTTGTTGGTTCAAAGCAATTGTATAAATAAACAACGCTATTATTAAAATAAGTAGAAAGTTTCTACCATGGTTATTTCAATGTAGCAACTCCTACAAGCAATGTCATCTCCCACGACTTGAATTTTGAAAAACAAACTTTTTGCACAGGATTATGTCATATAAAAAAGAAAAATAATTTCCAAATCTTTACACACTTCCTCTTAGAATAAATACAATCTGCACTGGCTCTCGGACTATAAGGCTGTGTGATATTTATATTCAACGGTAAAGGTTGCTTATCCTATTATATGTCGTAATTTTCATCAATTCTAGACTTTGTTTATACAAAAGCATGATAGATTGTAACATGGTAAGAATTAAAAGTTAATGATATCATCCAGCATAAACACAAAAGTCAGGGATAAAAAACAGTGTTTTCATTACTTATAATAAATCACACAACTTAGGTTCAATTACTACTCTATGTGTGGTGTTACATGCTCGAAATAAATTATGATTAGCAGTGGGTGGTTCTTAGAAAATGCACGAGTTTCAACGAACTTGTACGAGACCAGTAAGAAAAACGTTTTTGCATTGGGTAGTACACATCGCCCCAAGTTAAGTCCTTGCATACTTTGATCTTAGTTCAGTAATTTAGAATTAACAAACCAGAAGTTAATTGCACACGAGCCTTTTGCGTTAGGCGAAAATTGTATTATGTCTGCAGTTCAGTGCTTTGACGTGAAATATAATTCAGTTACTTCCTCAATTTAAAGTAAAGAAAATTTCAAAAAATAAACTCTGGTTAAGTTTATGTATTATGTATAACAATATTTTTGTTTAGGATTTGTTTTTAAATACTTTATTACTGTGTAGTTATGTAAGAAAAATAAAAAGGTCATAATTATTTTTTAAGGCTAAGTTATAATTAGATACTTGAAAAAAGATTAAATCAAATAATTAATGGGTTTAGTTTGAACAAGTATTCTGTCATCCATTGCAAAAATGTTGTTTTAATTACCTATTTGGCCTACTATATTGGTGTTTCTGTATTGGAATCATCATTCATTAGCGATTTACCCTTAATACATACATTGGAAATACCATCTCCACAGAACTATACTATAAAATATTTATACAGTTTGTATTTTAGCAATATACTGCATAGTAAATGATTTACTAATAACACGAACTATAAACAATTTTGAGTATAAGTTCATGCAAATTTATGGGTACAAAATATATTGAATGTTAATATATGTTGGATAAAATAAATCGAATTCTGAGCGTATCAAATCACATTTTGAGAAATATTGATTTTCAATTAAACTCTTTTTTTTAATCATTTGCAGGTGTCTGAAAAATAAATAAATAAAATAAATAAGTTGAAAAGTATTATTTTTTTAGCTAGTTTTGATAATTTTAATTGTTTATATATTTTGAACTGTTTACATCTAACACAATATAATACAGATGCTATTTCAGGTCGGATACCTAATTAGTTTTGCGAAGCATATTTCTCATGTTTACAAGAAATAATACACACAAATCCTCTTTGCTTAATGATCATTGTCTCTGGAGAGCGGTATAACAATGTCCGCTGAACGTACTATTCGTGAATCTGGTCCAATGCGGTGAAATGGTTCGATCGGAGGTTATCCATGGATATTTTTATTTCAACCTTTTAACTTTCATATAAGAGCCATCTTATATCTTCTCACTTCACCTAATTTAGTAGGATCAGCTAAGAAACATTTTGACCCTTCTACATTCACTGTAATAAGATTTACTAGGTTCAGTTTAAAATTGTTATTGATAGCTCTAGAATGTATAACCACATGTTTAATTTGAACTGGTAAAATTACTTGAAAATAGTACCAGTATTTCGTGTCTTTGCACTGTATATAATATATCAGTCTACAGAGAATATGGCTTCAAGTTTGGAGGGAAAATACTGAAATGTACTAATAATTTCATCAAACAGTATTAACTAAACAACTGAGTTTTGTCTTTTTAGATTAGGGTTTTATTTTGGAGTAGGCTTGTGATATGCTGGTTCTTTTAGTAAACCAACAATAACTCATGTAAATGTGAATATTTAACTTGGACATTGAATATGATTTGTCTTGTTAACTTTTATGTTATGATTAACCATACACTTCATTAAAAAGAAGTTAAGAAACATAATAATAGGCTTTAGTAATTTAATGTGTGCTGGTAAGAAAGCGAAATGGCGCGCTAGCTGAGGTCTCCCCTAGCATTTTTAGATTTGAATACAGATGCTGCCAATCAAGTCTTCTTTTGGCTTTTTCTATTAAAAAAAATGTAAAAATAAGAGGGAAATCTCTAAATTTTCAAACTATAAAATAAGAAAAGATAAACGGTATCAGGAACTGGCACATACTTTCTCACAAACATATTTAAATTATTAAATAGATTAGTCATAGATTCTCTGTGACTTCATAATTGTAGGAGGGGTAGGAGAGGACCAGGAGAGGTGATTTATTAAAGTAGGAGATTAACTAATAAATATTTATTATTACCTAGGGATAAAACTATTCGATTGATTTCGAACAAATTTGCACCAAACTCGTCAATTAGGCCTGTATAGATGCATGGAAAAAGATTTTGAAAATTTTTGAAAAACAACCCTCTTTATGGCCAAAAACCCCCCAAAATCTGTTATTATTATTAGCTAAACGAGAATTTTTAGAAAGATGCGGTTTTTCGCATATGGTAGGGTACATTAAAGCTACAAATAAGCCAAATTTTATCAAAATCGTTAGAGCAGTTTTTTTATAAAAAAATAATAACTGATTTTTTGGGAGTTTTTTTGCCAAAAAGGGGGTTGTTTTTCAAAAAATTTCAAAACCGTTTTTCGTGCATCTATACAGGCCATACAGACAGACATTTTGTAAAAAACACTTTTTTTGGACTCAGGGGGTCCCAAAACTGATATTTCCACAAAAATCTCAACATCGATTTTTTTGCGATCAATATACTTTCTCTATACTGTAGTATAGTGAAAAAGTAAAAAGGAATGAAATACCACTAAAACCGACTAAATTACATAATATCAATTGACCAGTTTGTATCTAAACCAATGCCTAAGAAGTAACAGAGATAATAATCGTGTGACTAGAAATTTTACATCCAATATAGTTTAAGTACAATGTTGTCTATTTTTAATCAAACATTGTCTATAAATATTGTGTATAAGTGATCCAGACGTAAACGCCGATTGATGTTCATCCCATTGCCTTTAGTTGTGAGCGTGCGCACAAGTGTCTATTACAATCGTTCTATAAATTCATGATTCTGTAAGCACCGCACAGTCGGGCCAAAGCTCCGGCCCAAGTAACAGAAGGAGACTTTTCACAAAAAATGCTTAATTGTTTACGTGTTATTTATGCGTCTTGTGTGGAAAGAAAAATAAGAAATTTCCCATCTTGTAAGCGAGTGTTCATCCACTTCTACTTAACCAATTGACGTGAAATATTTGGTTACAAACTCTGATGACTTTAAATATTTCCGGAGCTGGATGTACAAAATTAAACACGACTGTGGCAAATGGTGGATGAGTGGCTATTATATCAGAATGAGGTTGAGTAGCCAATTTGATTGCATCTAAATATTTGCTCAAAAAAATGGAAAATGTCCAGGTACGAAACGTACCTACAAGTTTATAATTGAGGTTTTTAAATAACTAAAGATGATATTGTATTTATATTTAAGAAATGAAAAAGTATTTCTAAAGTAATGAATCTGTATTTAATTTTTTCCCGTGCTTCAAACACAATGGTGAATCAACAGAGTACTTCATGTTTAATAAAAGTACAGGCAAAGCATGTTTGATAGTCCCGATATTTACCAAAAAAATGTGTGTGTTAGGCGTTTTACTAACAATGATTAACTTAACTAATGAAATTTATCTCCATGGTTTTGCAAATTACATTTCAATAATTTAATTTTAGATATCTGACAAGCATTTTATTTGTTTTTTGTTGTCCAATTCCAATATATTATTCTCGATATTATTATTATATTATTCTCGATATTAGAAATACCTTTCACAAGACCTAAATCCATGCATATCATTGTAATAGTCCCTTAAACTTGTATAATCTTACCTTATTAATAAAATGTTCATTTCGTATTCAATGTAGGAAATGTTTTGTTGTCTGTATTCAATGCCTGTTGTAGTTTGGTTACTGTAGCCCTTGCATCACTGAGGATGGCGACATTGTCGTTGAAACGCGTTTGATGTTAGTAAACGTATTTATTGTGAGATTTTGTGTTCAAGTTTTATTTTTATCTATAGTTACTTTCTCACAAGTCAAGTTCATTAGTTATTTAATAGTTTTTATGATTTTTATTGTTAATTCTTTTTATGATAAAGTCAGTATTTGTCGTTCAATCAATAAACAACGATTTTTTTTAAATAATTGTGAATAGATGTGCATGAGCACATGTCGTGAGAATGTTATTTCTAATATCAAGTCAATGGTCAGAAGTTAAAAGTAGTCATTTATAATTTAGAAGTGAGCAACAGGGAAATATAAAGTGTTTGTCAGGTTTTTTAAAATTTTCATACTATATATATTTTAGGCCTAGGGGAACCCCTGCGTGCTTCGCACGCCAACCCCGTTGTATCCTTCTATACATATAATCATGTTGTTTTCTTTATAATAAAGGCGAAGGATTAATAATAAACCCCAAAGCTAAGATGGTAAATAATGTTAAATGTTCAAATGAAATTATTTCGTATATTTTATAACAGCAGTTATAATAAAGGTTAAAAGAACCAGCAAGGCTCAGGTCTACACTTTAATAAAAACCTAACCTAAAAGTTAGAAATACAAATAATTGCTTCAAAGTTTTAAATCAGCTGTTAATGGAAATATTGGAGAAACAGCTGTTTTATCTGTTATTTTATTCAATATGGTAATGAATGTAAATACATATGTTGGTTCATAAATTTACAAATATTGAAATAAAAAAAGTGTTTTTATCAAAATGAATTACAGCCTATGTTACTCAGGGATAGTGTAGCTTTTTATTAGTAAAACTATTTTGTCAATCGGTTCAGTAGTTCCAGATACTACATACAAACAAATTTTACCTCTTTATAATGTTAGTGTAGATATTTGCTTTCTGTATATACTTTAATAGAAACTGTTGCACAATACAAGTCAGAAGTGCAGAAGTACAGAAGTGCAATAATGCTAACATACTTTTCCGTGACATAACATTGTTATTCTGACATTATTTTGCTTCCCGCTTGAGATAAAATATGGAAATTTGATAAACTGCCGCACCTGACATTCGAAAAATTTGTTTCAGAATTATAGGATTATTCATTTGTTTTCTTGTCTGTCATAACCAAATTTCTCAGGAACTGATAAATATATCAAGTTGAATGCCACATAGATACAAAACATGTTAATCCACTCATTGGCCATTAATCTAAAACTCATATTTAACCATAAATTTGGTAAAGGCAAAGTTTAGTTCACTAAAATATAAATATTTTATGATACTATATAGTGTGGGTGGTTGCTTGAAAGACTTTATTTTCGGATAAAGAATGTATTTTTTTATGATATGCAGTTATTAAAATATTTTCAAAAGTAATTCTAAAAACACAAACCCATTCTATTTTTGGGTCTTTTAAAGAAGGGGGCCGCCACTCATACACAATTTTATATAGAGTCAGGGTAACAAAAACTAAGGAAACTATTAACTAGTATATAAAATATACTATTGAAGTAAAATAACACCTTACTTAATTGTACTTTTGTATATGTCAATTAAGTTATTTTATATAACAGAAATTAAAATTTAAAAAAAAATTGCATGAAGTTCTAACTTATAGTCTTTAGAACAATATGCGGTATGTTTACCTGCATTCAACATTCATGGCGGTCCTCTTCTAAAATATCACTATTTTTGAAAATATTATGGCTAAAATTTCGGGGAAAAACCTGCCTTGTCAGAGGCATTGTACATAAAAACTCCCCCAAAAAACAGAGTATCAAAACTTTTTGTGAAAAGTTAAGGGTCGGCTCCAGCTGTCGGCCATGTTGGCTGACACTCCATAAG
Source organism: Philaenus spumarius (assembly GCA_018207615.1). Classification (NCBI taxonomy): domain Eukaryota; kingdom Metazoa; phylum Arthropoda; class Insecta; order Hemiptera; family Aphrophoridae; genus Philaenus; species Philaenus spumarius. The sequence continues at coordinate 499,139 of JAGFPH010000258.1, read as the reverse complement.
ACCAATGTTAAATTAAAATCCAAATCTTTCCTTTATTTTTGATCGGAAAATTATAAACGATATGTCATTTTAAAGCTATGGTCAATGTGCATGCAAATGGCTTTTTCAAAACTAAGAAAAATATTTTGTTTAATATTTATTAACAATTTAAAACATTTATTTTTAATATTTTTTATGTTGTCACTATTAATTATAGCTAAAAACTACCAAGCCATTCGCATGAAGAATTTCGTCCCCAAGAGTTTGGTATTTTAAAAAAAAACGCTATTTTAACAATTGCGGGTTTTAAATGGATTTAAGCTGAGCAATGTCAGTGTAACCTACCGCCGCTATAGGGTGATTTTAA
>JAGFPH010000258.1:459940-493943 GCA_018207615.1 Philaenus spumarius | reverse complement strand
TTGTGCTTTTACATTTTGTACTGACTTATCTTAAATCTAAACTTTTTACTTCGATGCGTTTGTTTTATCGATAGATTTGACTTTATTGTGATAATAACAATCTCTAATTGTTATTGCATATGTCATTGAATAACGTTAAATTTCAAATGTTAAAAATATACAAGATAAACGAACATTATTTTTTATTGTTCTACTTTATTACTTACCATCATCTATGTACTATGTGCACTGAATGGGTTGCTGGACGTATAGTAAGACACTCGAGCTGGATTAGAATATGCCTTGAATTACGTTTTTACTAATGGCGAACTTACGCACACAACAGTTAATTTTGCAGAAAACTGTAATGTATAACAAAAGCAAAAAACAAAAAAAAATCAATGTAAAAAGATAGCAAAAACAGTCAAGATGTTTTCAAGTAATTCAACTGAAAATCTATGAACAACTTTCCGAAATTATAAGTTTATTTTCAAAATTCTATGAAGGTTCGTGAAACCGCGGTTATTATCTGACTGAAAAATTTCGTTCTGATATTACACACACTCATACGGAAGATGTTTTTGTAAAATCGCAATTTAATTGATTGAAAGCAGACGAGATCGATTGAATCGAATCGAAAAATATGTGAATTTTTAAATGTACGTATTAAGTTCTAAATAATATGGGAAACAATCCTCTTAAACTTTAACAAATATTATTAATAAGCAAATTTGTAAATAAAATCTAAAGTTAAATTAATGGCGCATTAAAAAGAAAAAGTAAAGTAAAAAATTAATCCATTAATTTGGAGAGACCTAACTCTTAACCGATAAAAAGTAGATGTTTGTATTTAATAAACGAATGAACATTAAACTAAAGTGGAAGCGAAGGTCGCGGCGGCTCCACACCATCATCACTCCGGTTTGGGGGTTTAGATTGGAGTATTATTTTTAAGCAACTTGCTATGTTATTAAGTAAAGATAACGTAGTTTAAAGTAAAATGTCTTATCATATATCAATACTTCACTTATCTTTTCAGTAGCCGTTTAAAAGACTTCCGAAAATAAAGCGGTTTTTTGTCAAATAATATTTGCTCTCCCGTCCCATACAATTGGAGGAGATCGAAATCCAAATTAACTTTGTTAAATTTCTACGTCCATCCCAATCAGTTTCAATCTGTCTCTAGTTCAAGTAGTTAAATAATTGTTGCGGCGTAAACGATAGTTGAAAATGTGTTTAATGTTTCATTTTAAATATTAAATCATTTGTTTTATTTATTTTGTAAATGCACTTCTGAGAGGCATCCTATCTATTATATACCGTTGATTGTCCCATTGCATATCGTAATTACATTAACATATAACCTACTTCTGACTCTTTATTACTCGACCGTATTTTTATAGTTAGATTGTAATCACGTGACAGGAAATTTAATTAACTATGTTTTTGTTTTCGGAAGTAAATTAATATCAGAAAATTTCAATAAAAAAAAAACGCTTCAATTAATATTAAATAAACCTGATGTATAAGTTGTATTTCATCTTCGTTGACAATAAATAAAATATCAACCTTATAAAATATTATTAAAGATGACAGTTCAAGAGCCAGTGAAAAATGTACATATGTTTTGTTAAACTATACAAACCTACATCAATTAATAGTTTATTGCTGACAGTAACAAAAAGTGAAATATAGCAGTCGGGATATGATATTTCTCTTGATGACATGGAATTAAAATGAAATTATTATTAGGTAGTGTAACATTTGAAACTCGATTTTATAAGTAGCCCTTTATGTTGTTTTTAATTCCATCGATATATAAAAATAAATCATTTAGGGTTTGTCATAATTCAATAATCACAAATAAAACTAACAATTGATATATATGTGTATCTTTATCAATCAATCTGTATGTTTACAGACTATTTGTATTTTAAATATTTAACATAAATAACAAGGCGATGATATGCAGCAGTGACCAGTGGGAGTTGTTAACCTGGCTTGTATTTTGGTCCAACCGATTTACGATCCCACCAAAGTAGGACCAAACTATGGTTGGACAATCCCTCATTTCAGTAAAATAAAATCTGTTAATAAAATCCTAATAAGTAGTCATCTAGGCCTACTGCGGTCAAATATTTTTCGTTACCAACATTGATTTTTCTTATTTTTTTTATCAGATCATAACAGATTATCGATTTTAAGCAGTACAATGCTCCTGAACGACCGTTTCACAGTCACAGTTTCACGTCTGAGTACTATTTTTTTTGGGGAAAACATGCTGAGTATAGTTCATGACAATGCTAACACAAAAGTGAACATTTAATCAAAATCAGGTAGGTTTTGTTTTGTAGTTAAATCGGTATTAACGAATAAGCACACCTACACACTCATCCTCTTAATAATATAGGTAGATTAGAAGTATCATATATTCAGTTATTTTAGGCATTCTAAATTTGGTAAACCAGTTTTGCTTGAATCTTATTTTGAAAACAAAACTTATCTGAAGAATGTAACTTGATATAGATAGTTGAAAATTGCTCTGTATCACTATAATAATTAATTCTTTATGAAATCTTCTATCTCCACATTAAACATAAATCATTACCAGGACTTTAACTATTAATGTTTCAATTATTAAGTTAAGTCAGTCGCTATAATAAGTCATATTATATTCCACTCTCAGGTATAGAAGAAGTAATTAAAACGTCTGGAAAAGTTTTATTTAACTGGCCAAGTGGGAATCAATGACACAAAAGTATAAAATTAATTCACAGTAGGAGCAATGACAAACAGCCCAAAGTCTCACGTAGCTAAGTACTTATTTTCTAAAAGTTCGTTTAAGTACATATATTTTTTTAACTTTTAGTGTAGTTGCATAAAATATTAAAATACAATAATTTGTCTTAAATTGCCGCTCTTTGTTTTACTCTCTGTTAATGTTTAAAATGATGCATTTTACAGCGAATCTCCAAGTAATATTTTTGTAATCGTTAGTCCTAAAGATTCATATTTCCAGAGTTCTACTGAACACATAGGCCTATTAAGTTTGAGTTGACAGCTCTTTTTAAATGAATTCACTCAGCATTCTAAATTCGTTATTTTATTAAAATAGTTTACCAGATATTCGCATAAACTACAAAATTCATTGATGCAATTCATTCACAGTTGGAGATGTTGAAAACAGCTAAACTTGAACAAATATATACGATGATTATATTTTCTATAAATATTTCAACCGACATTTGTCTATAAAAAGCTTAGGTATGTACATTATTACTACTTTCCAAGTAAAAAAATTGTTGGTGTCAGTCAGTACCAATAATTGCAAATAATGTACAATATAGCATTTGTGTTTTTATTTGTATGTCTATTTTTTTAGTAAAATGTTTACCTATAAACAAAACAAACTCATTTGTTGTGGTAAATGTAACAATCCATATCTGGTAAGAAATCATCTGAGGGGTATACAGGTGCAAACTTTTGAACTTAAATTGGTCTAAAATATTTATTTATAGATATTAGTTTCGATTTGTATTTTAAAAGAAACAGAAACACCTTGTATATTTTAATTTTTAAATTAACAAAAAACTGTTAACTAACAAAAATAAAGAATTAAAATTATGTGAAACCCAATCAAACAAACACAACTGGAAGAGATCAGAGTTTTTAACTGGGACATATAGTTTAGAATTGAAAACATGGAAATATTACATTCGAGGTTTTTTTTAAAAATGAGCCATGAAATGCAACATAAAATTGAGAAGAATGAATTAACAGTGTTAACAAATAAATGTGTTTAAGGTTAACATTAGTCTTAAGGGCGGTATGTATATTTTGTTTTACATTAGTAGAGCCTTAACCATTGAAGAAACAGTGTTGTTTCTCCAATGCCTTAACTGAATCGAAGCTGGTTTCAACAGTTGTAAATAAAAAGTGTTTGGTGTATTAGGCTACTTCGAAAAGAAATGAGGGGCCATTTGGGCATTTGGTGTTACCAATTTTAGTTTCTTTGTTCAACGATAACGAATAGTTGTTTAGATGAAAACATAATTCCTTACATAATATCTGTACAATGATTATATATTTATGTTAATTTGATTTTGATCGGAGGTGCCCGTGAGGAAGTAAATTGACTGTAGAACAATATTATCAACAACTGTGTGAGCGATCTAGAGTAGATCGATATTGATAGACAGATAAAGATAAGGAGTGTTTGTGTTAGAGAGAACATTTGCATTTTCGACTTTATTAGTGCGCAGATGAGGACATACAATGTACCTATCAACAAAATACATAACTTATTTACTCGTAATTATTAGGTAATAACAATAAGTTATGTGGAAAAAACCATTTGAAACAATAGGAAATACATAAATAGCCAGTTGAGAAATAAATAAACATAAAAGCTGGAGTGTAATTGTTACAAACAGACATAAAACTAAAAAATAAATTGTTAGAGAGAGAGCTTTGTATATTACTCAATTGAACTTAAAATTTTTACTTTATTTGCATCTACAAATATTTCATAATGACATAATTTGTTCCAATAATTGTTGCAAAAACTTTTAACTTAATCAAAACTGTTCATTGCTTACTAATACACCTTAAAGTTTTAATTTACTGTAATAATTACTAGGGGAAACGCCTGCGTGCTCCGCACGCCAACCCTGTTGGAACCTTCTGTACACATAATCATGTTATGTTTTCTTTATAATAAAGGTGTAGGATTAATAATCACCCCAAAGCTAATATGGTAAATAATGTTAAATGTTCAAATAAAATTATTTCGTATATTTTATAACAGCAGTTATAATAAAGGCTAAAAGAACCAGCAAGGCTCAGGTCTACACTTTAATAAAAAAACTAACCTAAAAGTTTGAAATAGAAATAATTGCTTCAAAATTTGAAATCAGCTGATAACGGAAATATTAGAGCAAATAGCTGTTTTATCTGTTATTTTATTCAATTGGTTGTTATGGTAATAAATGTAAATACATGTGTGGCTTATCAGTCTAGGCCTAACCTAAGATATTGTCCGATTAAATTTACAAATATTGAAATAAAAAGTATTTCATCAAAATGAATTATAGCCTACGTTACTTAGGAATAGTGTAGGTTTTTATTAGTAAAACTATTTTTTCAATCGGTTCAGTAGTTCCAGAGATTACCCCCCTACATTCAAACAAACAAACAAATTTTACCTCTTTATAATGTTAGTAAAGATTTTTGCTTTCTCTATATATTTTAATAGAAACTGTTGCACTATACCAGTCAGAACTGCAGAAGTGCAATAATGCTAACATAATTTACCTCTTTATAATATTAGTATAAATAATTGGCTAAATAATTAGTATGAATAATTATTACAAAAATATAACTCTTCGGTGTGACTAATTTAAAATGTTTGTATTCAAATCAAAAGTAAAACTAGAACATATTTTATTTACATTTATCAACAACTTTAATTTTTATAATGTAGGCTACATTTATATTGCTCGTAAACAAACAAATAAAGATCACTCGAAAATTTAATCATAAAAATACACTATATGATTAATAATAACAGATGTAAATGTACTAAAATGAAGTAATTTTACTTCAGAAGGGGGGGGGGATATAACAATTGAAGAAGTATTTTCCAGATGAATGGACAGAGGCTATAAATAAGTATTTAATTTTATTGAACTCTCTAGGGAGGAAAACGTAATTTCTTAAAAATAAACACTGTTAAACTTATTAGTACCACAAAGTAGGGTTAAAATAGTCCTTAGAAGCTTTTGAAACAAACCTCCTTTTAGTTAGTTAAATCATTAATGAAATACCAATGCAATTTTAATTTACAAGTTCTGAATTCTGAAAAATCAACATTATTTCACTAAATAGGAATCTTTCCAAACATAATAAGTTGGGTTAGTGATCAACTTTAAAGTTAAATAGATATGCTTTAAATTTAAAGTTTTCAACCTTAAGTTCTTCAAATCGAATTTTTAGGAAATAAACTATCATTTGAACTATGTTTTATGTATTATGTTTGAACTAATGTTTTGATTTATTTATTTCCTGAGTGAAATTTGATTATAACAAGAATAGTAAGGCTATTCATAGAAGACTTTCATACTTTCTTTCTGCCTATAAAATACGCCGATAAACTTGCCACGGAGAAACTTAAAATATGTTTCTTGTTTCAGTCTATATAGAGTGTTCATAAAGTCCTTTTACCCCCCTCATTATTTTTGTTACTGAAAATAATTTAAAAAACTTTGTATACATCTTGTGTTGCAAGACAGGACCAATTTTTTGACATATCTGAACCTTTATGATTTTAGGAGGCTTGAGGGGGTAGGGTTTTTTTAAACATTTTTTAAAGCCTTATGCAAATATTTGATAGCCAAATTATGGTTTGCAGTATACAGCCTATTATACTTGCCTTGTGAGTGGGCCTATTGCTAAGCCCCAATTGTTAGGATCAAACTTCTTCTGATTTAAATGGCTGCCTATTTCTTGCAAACGAGCCTAATTCTTTTTTCGGAAACCATCAACACACTCAACATAAATGCTCTACGAACTGGTATTAAATTACCTGACTTCTTCATTGAATAGTTCTAGGAAAAGTTTCTTTCTCTAATCAGATAGGTATGTACATTTTTTAATATACTTCCATATCGTAAAAGTTCAGAATTACCACTGCCACAGTTTATGAAAGCATTTAAAACCAAACTATTGAAATTATGAACAACTAGTTCTCGAAGGATTTGGAGAAGATTCAGATTCTATTTTTTTATGTAAATTTATAGGCCTACATTGTCTTTTTTACATGTATTGGGAAATGTCGGGTTGGGCTTACAGTAAGTTCACGTCCTTCTTTTGTGTTTCTTAAAGCAATTTTTAGATACATTAGTTGTTATTTTATATTCTATACAAATAACATTATAGTATTTACTTTTAGAACTTAAACTAAACTCATGAAGCATTTAATCAATAATTTTGTTCATCTTTTCTTACATATTGTATATACGATTATTTCATGTTAAGTACTTCTTTATGGTTGTATACATTTATTTTTTAAGCTAAATTACCTTTAAGTTGTTGAAAGATTTTTGAAGAAGAAATATGCCAGCATTTGACCTCCCTTGCATTTTGGGATTTGCACTTCTTTTTAACCTTCGAACGAATGATTTTCGGTTTAGGTGAACGACACCTGTACCTTTGAATTTTTTCATTATTCTACTTAAATTACGTCGCGCAAGATTGTCTTAGGTTAAGTCTTACTATTAAAAACAATAATTTTCGTTAATTTAGATACATTTTAAATCAGTGGGATTAAACAAGTTTTGTAGAAACCCTATTAAGGGCGTAGATTATTAAATATAAAAACTAATTTTCTTTTGCTACTTCTGTTTTGTTTACAATACTGTTGCAACTTTAATCAGGATAGTTTTTAATGTATCTACAATAAACACATGATATCATCTGTAACTGATTGTACTGAAATTAATCCTCCGAGAGGATAAATCATCCCTAAATTAACTCCTTCACACATGGAAAACAACCAGGCTATTCCACACCACTGAAATTACTGGCGTTAGCGGGTAAAAGGCAACGCGTCAGACTGTGCGGGTTCTCACAAAACAATTGAAATTGCATTAACAATAAGAAATACCGTATGGTGAAGTTGAAGTCATGTTTTAGTTTAATTAATGAAGCAAGTAGTATTAGGTATGCAATTAATCTATGTTGCTTAATGGGAGGTTTAGTATTACGATGCTGTATATAGGCTCCCTTAGACGCAAGAGCCAACTGATCACAAGGGAGTTCACGACAGCTGATGACATACGTTGATGCAGCTGTCAAACTCTTAAAAGTGATGCAAAGTAATAAATCTTCATACAAAACTCAAGTTTCCATTTAAAAACTTCTGGCCGGTTATAATTCAAGAAACTGATTCTTTGGTCAAAATTCGAAATTTCTCAGAACTTTGAAATAACAATGTAAATTTTAGCAATAATAGCAGTAATATATAGACTACCTCTAGTACAACCATTTTTGTTAGAATGTACACTGTCAACCATCAAACATTTACAGAAATTCTTGAACAGTTCTGTCGGAAAATATATTTTGCTTGTGATAACTTGATTCATAATTTTAATATGATCGAAAATTAACGCTTTTGAAATCAATATCAAGTGTTCCAATTATAGTAGGCCTAATGTTTTACCACTGCCATTGCATGACCAGTAAATACCACGTATTCAAGTACCAGTGATTTTGTATCAGTGCTGAGTAGGTTAAGTGCATGTTGTTGTTAAAATCATAATTATTTATGTTGGATAGTTCAGAAACAAACACAGCTTATCCTAACAGTAATTAGTTAATAATACAGTATGTGCCAAAATAAACAGTAGGCCTACTGAAAGTGTAATAGTTTTAAATGTATTATTTTTAAACAAATAAACGAAATAAAAGGAAGCTGAAAACGTTTGCTTTTAACATGCACTTGTTATTAACGCCCGCCATTAAGTTTTAGCGACTCTCGTAGCGTTGTAGAAGATTTTCGATCTCGTTGTTGGTGAAAAGGCGTTGTTTCATACTTCTTACTTATCTAATTATATATTCACGAAACTACGCAATGGTAGTCGATGGCTCATTTCGGAAGACGCATTACTTCATCATTCCCCACACATAAGCGTCAGGTTGTGAAAGGTCGAGGGAGTGGGATGAGTGTGGTTGCCCAGTACAATGTTTGATATATACTGGTAATTTGTTGTACAATTTCGGAGCAGTATACTTGTACATGTAAACCGCTCAAGTATTTATAGGTCTACATGAACGTCTGTAGCCGCACTTACAGCGCACCATACTGTTACGAGCCCAATATGTTTGGCTTCTCTAAGACATCGTCAGGCGTTGAAATCCAAGAAAAAGTCATGTTTGCTTGTTGGTTGGTTCTGAAAACCATTAAGTTTGTAGGAACCCAGGTATTTTCAAAGTTCATTACTAACATTGAGCCTCAATAAACGACTCTTTCTAAAGGATGACCAGTTGGTATTTTTTACGGAAATCATTCATCTCAAAGACGTATTACCGAGTTAATTTTTAAAGATTTCTGGTCAAGGCTTCTGCGGAGAATGCAGGATTTACTGAAGAAATCTACCGTGATTTTGACCTTTTTAGGGCGGCCTACTGCACACACTTTATGTCGAGTCAAAACACTTCTAGGGAAGAATAAAACTTGATGTTTATTTATTCAAACGCGTTTCGAAGATAAAGTTGCCATCTTCAGTGATGTACAAGCTTCAGTAATGCACGCCTTGCTATTGTAAAGTTGCCGCGTCCCTTTAAGTTTTGAAAAAAATACGGGGCGTGAAACACTGGTGAGGGTAATACAAATTTGATTATTATAGCTCGTGTATTGAACACTTTGACTTCAAAGTTGATACAGTTAATTAACTCTTATAATAAATTGTTTGGTGATGAATCTAAAAAATTAAATATGGCGGATGAGGTTGGAATAGAGGCAATTTTATTAAGTATTTGCTCTTGCAATAAACGAAGATAAACAATGTACTTCATGTTTATAATTAACTAAGTAATTATTTTTTACCTTCATGTTTATAATGTTCATACTTTTTAGCTATGTAATTGTGAACCTCTCTTGTATTTTGTTTATTTTTTTGTAATACATACATTTTTGTACCAAGAAATACATTAATTACTAAAACTTAAAGCATACGTTAATATTTCGTGAAAGTAATACGCGACTTACAAAGCGTGGTTTGGGAACACAATAAATGCTCGGAATATATGAATATTTGTGTTTAAGCCAAGGAAATTCTTCCATAAAAGTACGGTTTACATAAAACTTTCTAACTTTAAAGTTAGCTTCATTTAAATTACAACACGGAGCTTTAGAGGATTATTTCTTTAAGGTGTTACAATTCGATCATTACCATACACAACTTTATAAGATACAGTACAATAATAATCTTATTGTAATGTATCTAATAATCTTATTGTATGTTTCCTCGTATTTAAATGTCGGAGACTTACATTCATAGCGCAATACTATATTATGTGTAATTAGTTTACTACGTTTGTACTTAACTCAGTTAACTTTAGACTGAGCAAAGCCAACCCGAAATATATGATATAGGCCTCCGTGATAAGTTTGGTGTTATTATAACGTTTTGCAAAGTTTTTTTTCTGGGAATGAGGTGGGTGGAAGAAAAAATTTTCAAAAATATACACAAGTCACGCATTTGTAAAGATATTTTAGAGTTAATAAAAGAAATGAATACGTGTTTACAATAAGTAAAACCACTGCCCTAATGTATTAGAGATGTTCTCTGTAACCAAGGTCGTCGGTTCAAACCTTGTGGTAAGTTTGGTGTTTCTTACTGTATTTACAATAATAAAGAAACACCTTGAAATGGGATGAAATTTTACCCTCTTGAACAAAATGACACTATCAACCCCAAAATGTTTTTGTATTTTTTATAGTTCTCCAGGAGAGATCCTACCAATATCATTAATTTTTTTGAGAAGATTCCATCAAGGATAAATAGCATAGAAAACTGATACTACCATTTTGCTTACACAACTTCTAATTGATATGAAGGTTTACATTTGAATTCAAAAGCCCAAATTGCGTAATCAGAAACTAAACTGTATCCCGTATAAGTTCACCCTAAGTTAAAATCCAGTCATACAGTTTAATTAAGTAAAACCAGGTAAGTAGATTCATTAGAAAAAGAAAAACGAGGTTAATCAAAAGAAAGATAAAAAACGCATCAAAACCTTTAATATGTGTTTATAAGGGCAATAAATTAAACTCAATGAAGATGTGGGTATCTTCGCTTAAAGGTCAGAAGGAGTACGTTTTTTCATATTATATTCATTGGATATAAATAAAGTAAGCACGTCGTATTAAAATCGACGTTAATTCGTCAAATAATGAAATGTTTATACTAAAGTTCAGCATCATTCATTAAAATGTCACTTGGTACCACTCATTTTTGTTTTATTTCTTAAGGGAGCTGCTTTAACCTGGCTAGCAAGGCCGGAGAGGGGAGGGGGGGGGGGGGGGGGGGGGGGGGGGTCAGGACCGGGATTTTGAATCTAAACCCTTTTAACACGTTCACTGCTAAGGATGCACATGTGAGCTTGACACTGAACACTATGATAAGCGGCAAGCGGCCGACGCACAGTGCAACCCCATACTGGGAGTATTTTCAATACACAATGCATCGTGTTTTGTTAGAGTAAAGTATTTTTGTTGAACCTTCATAGTTTTCTTATTTAACAGATCAGATCAAGCTCACAAGAGAGTAAGGCTATATATAACCTACTGCATCCATGTGTATTGTAAGTTGTAGTTTAATCAAGTAGGCCTAAATCTAAATATCAGCACAATGATGTAAAATACAGTATGTTGTTGGATCTCCTTTTGTGTTGTCTATTTTATAATTTAATTTACACTTTTTAAACATATTATTAATTTTTACTACTAAATTTCGGGATTTCGGGGGGGGGGGGTTGACCCCCTCCCTCGTTACGGCCTTGCTGGCCAGGGCAACTAAGCGTGGTGTAGAGCGTCACCGCTCACCGCTTCTAGTAGGGATCGACAATTATTGAATGATTGCACTAACTCTTTTATCCTTCTCCTTTTAGATTAGTTTAAGATTTAGAACGTTTACTTTAGGAATCCTTTGTTTGTTATGCAAATGGAGTGTCAATCTGTGCAGCAATAAGATAACATTTAAACATACATCTTGATGCATTTGAAAAACATAAAAAAAGCAGTCGTGATTCAACAAGAATTCTACCAATAAATGCATTCGATATTTTTGTTCAACATTATTACGCAACAAACACCTTCTAAACAATAGTGACTTTCGTTTGCTCTGTTCGTTTGCCGCTAACTGCACACCTCCATATAGGTCCGATGCCTAAGTGTGTCAAAATAATTAAATTTATTTATTTACATTTACAAAACATATTGTTTTTATGCTTGCTGACATAGCTATTAAATTAGATTATATTTTTGAAAAATGTTTTTTCAAAACTGCATTTTAATGGCCTTTCATTTACAAATTGCTGATTTTAACAGTTAAGCTGGTTCTTGGGCGAGAAATAATATTAAATAACGGCCAATTCATTGATGCTTTGAGACAGCCCTCAACAATATCTATCTACTTTATTTAATAAGAGCTCTAATCAAATATTCCAGAAGCAATCTAACTTGAGCCAAGATAGTGTCTGAAGTGTATTTGAAGTTTGTAAACGACATTCTGTTAAAACGGTTCAGACACAGGTTGAAGTCCTAGAATCAAACAATTATTCATCAAACCTACAATTGCGTAGAACTACTAGAAACTATCAGTTAGCCATCATAGGCTATTTACTGTTTCAAACGTTATATTTCTTCTAAAAAAGTATTCAACTAAAGAAATGGCAGTATTATAAATATGTATAGACTATTCTATATTGTATTTAACTTAAAATTTATTTCAAAATGAGTTAGAACTGGTTTCGTTTAAGGGCGGGATAGTATTGTACACATGTATAGGCAAATCAACTTGATTGTAATAATTTTAGCAAAATTAATAATTGGGCTGTATAGTTCCAAAACGTGTCTTATCCACACAAATTCGAAATTGTTATTGATCTAGCGCTTCCATATCTAAATGTTCATCTTTTACCACGCAAGTTATGTTCCAAAAATCGTAGTGCTAAAATAATGTTTTTCTATGATTTCTAGATAATTATAGTGAACTTACATGCAATTTTATATTTTGTAGGTTTCCTAATTTACTTAGGATGTTCTACAGAGTTGATTTTATCCAGAAATAAAATAACTGTGACCTTTTTTAAAACATTGAATAATGTTGGACTGAAATAAAATTGAATAAAAGGGTACCATGCCTTTAGCAAATGCCTGTGATGACAAAAAGAAAAATTCCATTATATGGAAATTATTACAAAGATAGATATATAGGCTATTTGGAAAATTGCTATATTTTGCTATTTAGATATATAGCTACTTTTTCCAGTAACTTTCATGTCCACAGATCGTGTGTTTGCTAAAATTGAAAAGGATACTCAAACAAATGAATAAATAATCATATAATCAAAAAAAGGAAAAAGAAACTTTTAATTGTATAGAATTTCTAATTAACCTCTAAAAAAGAGTGATAAGTCGTAATAAGATGTCATAAATAAAGCTAAAAGGAGAAGGGTTATTGGTAAAGCCAATTTTGTAATAAAAGCAGTTGTGTTTATTGATAATATTCAGAACCGATGCAATTCTAAAGTTCCAAATTAAATACATTAACAAGCTCCTAGGAAAATATTATGATGCAACTAAAGCTGCATAAAGCTGCCATTTGAGAGACAAGGAATGACTTTAATTCTATGCAGAATTATTTACTTGATTTTCCTTCCATTCAAAGATAATCAAAACGAAGCCAATAAGTGTGAAGGTTGTATTCATATTAAGTGGTTAATATGAAGATATTAACGAACCAAAACTATAAAACATTTCTAAACCAGAAGTGATACCACTTGATTATAGCGATGAAAAGTTTACAAATTTGTTGATCAAAAATGTTTATGATATTCTGATTTTTTTTTTTTAAATACAGAAGATTATGCAACTTTCATAACATATCATTACTAGCCTATGCTGTCTAAAACCGTGTAGAGCTTATTCCATAACTTTCATAACATTAGGTGTATTCCAAATAAATGTCTTTTCCATATATTTTAAAAGTGAATTCCATAAGATGCTAGTTGGTTTCATAATGTTCCACGGTGCTTTCCCTATTATTATCCATATTAAAAATGGTGTACAATATTATCTATGTGGGTTATAATACAAATAAGATCAACTCAAATAGTTTTACAAAAATAATAGTAATGTTCCTATAGCATCAGTAATGTAGGGTAACCAAAAGTTGTCCACCGTCCAGAAAATTTTTAAAATGTGGAGTAGACACGTTTTGGAACTGCAAAACTCGTATTATTAACGGAGGAAATAGAAAATAAAGGATAATTAAAGATTTCACACATTTTCTGACCAAATTTTGTTTTTGTTGCTCATCGGATGCAGTATATACAATTAATAGAATTTAATGTATAGATTTGTTAAAATTCAAAATGACATTTTATGCAACTACATCTTTAGTTAAATTTATTGAATAGAAGTTTTACAAATTTTACTTCAAATTCCAGCAACAATAAATGTGCGTTGAAATAACCGCAATCCTTATAACCCGTGATAGTGAACAAGTAAATCAAAACGGAATCAAATACAATATACTGTATATTTAAGTTTTAAACAATTAAAATATTTTTTATATGGGTTTAAGATGTAAAATCAAATATTTAGTTTAATTGTTTGTAGTAACTTCAACGACGTCTACTTTTTTTAAAATAATCATACACATTTGTAAAAATGAGAGTTTTTAAGAGAAGGAATTGTCAAAATGGATAGCGTCTTTAATCTATCTACTATATAATATAGCCCAGTCAATAAAGGTTTTGATAGGAAAAAATTAGGGTAAAGCTGAATTTTTCCCCATCGATAAACCACTACCAGAGGATCATTTTTACAAAAGTCCCCAAAAATCCCCCTGGATCTTCCCCCCTACCCTCCTCAAAGAATGAAAATGTCAATAACTGCGGAAACCCATAAATCTACGGTACTAATAATCGGATCAAGTTTAATGTTTTGTTGTTGTGTTTGTTATAAAATAGGCTACAATAATTAATGATCCTCTTTATTTTTACTGTAAACCTAATAGTTTTTTTATAAATAAATGTAAATTCCCGAAAAAACTATTTTTTTACCCTAAAACTCTGTATTTTTGAGTATAGGCTTTTTGGATGTCATATTACAGAAAAACACACGAATAAAAGTTGTAGATTATTTAATTGTGAATTTAATAATGTAAAGGTTTGCTTATTTTCGTGCGGGCTGGCACAGTAGAGGGGGGGGGGGGGGGAGGCAGCAATTTTTGGCTGCGATTACGGGCGGCCGACTGATGACAGGTGGGCGACTATTAGCCCACTCAATAAATGTTTTGTGTCGGAACTAATTACTGAAAAGCTGATTTTTTCATGGATCTTAGTTGATTATACTGTGTAAGGAATATTTTCTGAAAATTCCCCGCCCCTCCCCCTCTTGTTTCCCACCTATCCCCTTAAATTCACTTTTGAAAGACTTCTTATTTTGTCAATATCTACGAGATAAACAGCGATAGAGTCATATTTATTTCGTTATTGTAATTCTTAAAATATTCTCTATCAAAAATGTTCATAGCGTTTAAGCTATAAATAATTATTTTCCGTGTATTTTTAAATTTAATGTTAAAATTTTAACTTTTCTATTACAATAAATACATGCTTAGCTATTTTTTATTAATATGAGGCAAGTTATAAAAAAAATTGCTCAAAAAAAAATTGTGGGGTATTTTGCAATCTTTGAAATTATATAAGTTTTATAAATGTTAAGTGCAGCCAGTTGACATAATCGGCCTGACAAAGGGAGACGGCGCCGGCACGGGGCGTACGAGTCCTCGCGGGCTGGATCAACGCGTTGGCATATCAGCGGTCAATCTGCAGCATATTCCTATTGTTTGGACTTTTATAGCTGGTCTAATAATAATTGACTGGGCTAATAGTTGATAAGTAGTATAAAAAACTACTTACCAAATTTCGATAAAACTGATGCGTTATTTATTGCCTTACTGATAATGTGGACAATATTTTGGCATGCTTTTCGAAAAGCAGCGATTAAAAACGTAGAAATTATTGTTAAAATTTGTTTTTTCTGATTGCTTAAATAGTAAAAGATAAACCAAAACAGAAAGCTGAAGACATTTTGGCAAAGAAAAGATACATCTGGTACAAGTTTATTATAATAACAGTTTTAATGTTACTGTGAGAACAGCAGTAGACTCTGCAGTGCTAACGATATGTGACGAGCAATTTTTAAATTTTATTTGTGAAAGTAATATAGTTATATTGAAATTCTAGTTTTCTTTGTTCTTATTAGGAAGGTAAGGTGCTTTTATTTACTTTTATGTAGTAAAAGTAATATTTTAATCATTTAGTTTTCCCAGTTTGTAACAATTTCATTTCAAAATACTCAGATGAAGGTTTTTAACATGTTTCATTATTATATTTTGAGTGTCTTGTTATCTAGGATTGGATCTCAGTATTCATAAGTACATAAATTCAGAAGTATTAACTGTAAATTGTAGAAATTTAATCTTTAAATAGCTATGGCAATTACAAAATGTAGATTCGAAGAAAGTCATCAGCACAAACAAATTTTTTATTTCATAATTAATTATGTAGTAAAGAATTTTGATAGGTACCTTATTTTTGTAAAATATTACTTAATGCATATATATTGTGATTTTTCAAATCCGAATGAAATAATGTAAAGTGTTTTTATAGCTAAACATAAGAAATAATATAGAAGCCAATTTGTTTAATTGAAAGCGAGATGTTTACATATTTAATCTTGTTAGTTCTTTAGAAAAAATATTAACAGAGATATTAACTACAAAACGAACCGAGTAATTTATTACAATAGCACCAGCTGGTGGAAAAATCTTCCATCATTTTAGAAGCAGAGTATTATTTTTAAACTTGAAATAATTACATAGTTTAGTATTAGAGTAATTTATTACTGCCAATTAAGTTGATTGTATCCACATTTGTCTTTTAGGGTTTTGCCTTGTTGGTGGTGTGAACACTAAAAATAACATTATTTGTAGTAATTTGTGTATGAAGAGCGAGCATTTCTAATCAGAGTTTTACAAATTTTAGACACCTGATTTTGAAAGCTTAAAGGAAGTTACACAAATCAAATGATTAAAAACATATTCGATTCGTACGTAAAAAATGTATTTAAAAGTAAAAATATCAACAGTAATTTAATTTAAGAAATATGTTTTTCCATATTTCCGAAGCGTTGGAATTTATTCTGATAATGAACAAATAATGATGAAAACCCCTATGAACCAATTACTAGGGTTCTTGTATTGCGTTTTTTGTTAATTTAAAACACAAATTTGTAACAATAACATTAAGCCAGTTATTATTTATTTAGTGAAATAACAGCAATTTGAATAATAAGGCATTTGGGTTAACAAATTTAACCCATTCAATCAGGTTTAACAAGGTGTAATTCGTATAATGTGGTTATCACTAAACAATTTGTTTTAACTATTTCTATTTAAAACGTATTTTAATGAATTATTCGTTTGGGAAAGATTGCAAGTTTAATATTTTGTAAGTACTCGTGTGATATAATTTCAACAATACGTTTAAAATATGAATCGTTTCTGAAATAAATATTTAAGATGGAGTAATAAGATTGAAAAAATGTTCAAATTTAGAAACAACTTGGTTGAATTGAATAAAAGCATTTTATTATTGAAATTGCTAATATATCTAACAAAATTAACTCCTTAAATATTAGATTTTAACTATATGTTAAAATTCTACAGGTGCTAAATGCTGAAAAGGAAACATTTTTATCATTAATAGTTTCTAGTCAGAAAAATTATAAAGTCCAACGTTTCAAGAAATAGTATACAATTCTTATATTTCTTCTCGATTTAATTGTTTTTATAAAATCACAATTAATAGGTAAAAATTATTTAATTAATTTAAAATAAAGAATATAATCATGTAATTAATATTTTTTTAACATTTTGTTTGCGATCTACAGCTTGCAAATGTTAAATACTTTAGTAGTGGCAAAGGTAAAACGTATTCAAATTGCACTTTTATCTGTGGTAGTAACGTATTTTATACTTTTTAAGTACCCACTTAATAATAAAACTTCGTTTTTTCTATAAAGGTACAAAAGTTAAAGTTTCTTCCAAAAGTAAAACCACCACTGAAAGTAATAAAATAAGCTGTTTGGTCAGTGCTGAACTACATAACTTAAGGCAATGATAAAGATTAAGTTTTAGTTCACTTTTATAATGGCTAAACTTCATTTTCTTGGAGTTTAAAAATCCTTAAATGGACATGATAAAATTCTATTGGTGGTAATTTGATGTAATTCGGCATTCTAAAATCATTTACAGAACTGCTTTAATACGATTTTGTTCATAATTAAGAAATTTAATATTTTCTCAGTGATTTTAGAACAACTGTAAAATCTATTCTTATCTATAGTTTTACATAAAACGTTACTTATATTCGTTATAAACTTCCATTCTAATTCTTTTACTACATACGTAACAAATTTACCTGCATTTTATGTAACACTTTGAGTGAGTTATGTGAAATTTGAAATAATTTTTGAAATAAATTATGAAAGTAAATTTATTAAAAACGAAATGTAAATCCTAAGAACACAACTGCACTAAATTTTAAAGTTGCGTTTTACGCGGAAGATTAAAATACTCCCAAGTCAGAGAGTAGTTACTTGATTGTTGAGGAGTATTGCGATCCAGAGATACGCTTTTGATCTGATAACTAAGTGTTAGCTAACCCATAAAGCAGTAGTATATAACAGCCATTGTCCCACATGCACGTTCAAGACAATTGTTTCCTTCGCTTTAACGTATATACGTTCTCTATTTATCACTAATTGTAAGATTAAAACTTAAGTAAACAATCTGTTGTGGCTTCAAACTCTCAAGTAAGGTCATCATTTCTAACTTTATGACTATTGGTGCTTGAATGAGTCTCTATTTTCTTTATAGTTTGCGATCATATTTGTTATTTTTGTTTGATTAACGAAATCAAATTCTTAGTTTACTGAACGAGATTTTTGGATTAATGATTGGGTTATAGTTTCGAATTTCTTAAAATTGTACTGTACCAAAGTAAAATATTCCTAAATGAGATTAAGTAGCGTCAAATCAGTGCAAAGCAACCAATGTCCGTACCTGATAGGCTATGTTTATTACTTACTTATAACTGAAATTTGCGTTAAATAATACATAATAACGATAACTTTCTATATTATAGGTATTATATAGAATTTTAAATTGTATAAGTGTTCTAATATAACTTCGTAATGTGGGAACAGATTTGATGGGTTATAGGTTATTTTGTAAAAATCGAGTTTAGAAATTGATACAGTAATAACTTTTGAAAGTATCTAAAACAGCATGTAACTATCACAAAACTGCATCGACAGATTGAGTTAAGAAAAACAACAAAAATAATAGAAACTTCTTTGAGGAATTTAGTTTTTATCGTAAATGTATTGTACGTGCTAAACAATTATAAACTACGCGCGTATAAATCCACAATTTATCGTTCTACATAATTTCATACGTACAAATTAAAAACTGCAATGCACATAGGAATCCAAGTAAATAACACTTTACAATGGTATGCCCATTTATGAAAGAAAACTGAAAGGTACGAGTCAAATATATTACCAACTTTTTTAAAGAAATATTTTTCAAAATACAATATATTGAGATCATACATAATCATTCTAGTCAATTATTAACACTTTATACAAGGTGTTAACTCTTGCGTACCAAAAGCTTATATATATCGAAGTTACAACAAATTGTTTTTGAAAATTTGATATTTTCGTAATGCATTAGCCGATTAGGATATTTTTTGTCGTATACATAATCAGCTATAACTCCTAAATGGTCAGGTTAGGTTAGGTTAGGTTTACGAGGAAAATCTCAAGAATAAGAGGTAACAAAATGTTGTGTTTTATCATGTAACTATTGTTACAAAATGAAAGCATTTTTTAACAATTTCGTAATTTTATTGTAAGTTTCAGATATTTCTAAACTTCCTAATTCCAAATTATATTACATTGTACCCTAAATCTAATCATAATCTAACAAGAAAAGAACCATTTAAATCTATTACGCGTTACAAAGTTATGCACGAAATACATAAAAAAATATTTGATAGAATAAACTTTGAACACAAAATCTCACAACTAATACGTTTATTAACTCAAACCCGTTTCAACGACAAAATCGCCATCATCAGTGATGCTCAAACGAAACGCGTTTGAGTTTATAAACGTAGTAGTTGTGAGATTTTGTGTTCAAAATGTATTCTATCAAGTACACCTTCTCACGAGTCAAGCTCAATATTTATTTATAAAAAAAATATGTTACAGCATACAGATCGAATTGATAATCTCAATCTTTTTTTGAATCGGTTAGTAAAAAGACCACAGAAACCACTTTTAACTTATCTAAATGATCAATATTCTTAAAAGAGTTTTAAAATGTATGAGTTAAGTGAGTTGTAAAAACAACAAACAATTATTATCATTGAAAAACAGCCAAAAACTTTGCTTTGAATTTTCATGAACAATTTTTAATTTTAATAAAATGGTTAAATTTAAAATCACATGTTTCTGTATGCAGGTTTGAATACTACAATATTTTAACTATACAACAGCTATTAAACATAGCTGAAAAGTAGAGAACGAATGCTTTAGGATTGCATTCTCCTAAAATTTTCCATTGATATCACTTTGATTATAGTTTATACAAAACCATAATATTATGCGATTATAGGCCTACGTAATTTTAACTTCCTCTTAGGTGTATTTGGTTTATTATCTAGAAATAAATAAAATTTATAATTTATAAATATTTGGAATATTACGAGAGTATGTAGACGTCAGTAAAGCTTAGTTACAATAATAAAAATAACAACAACGAAAATCAATTGTGCAATGTTTATTTAAAATTTATCGTTTCGAAATATAAAATGTTGGGAAATGTACCGCAATAAACTTTATTCTGTAAGACATAAAATGTAGAATCATTGCTCGCTGATTTCATAATCTGGTGGTCTTGGGAAGAACCTATGCAGAACACCCATTGTGCTCATAACTCACAGTTAACTCATAATTCACTTCACTGGATATTCTACAAGCAGGAATATAGTATTAGAAAGAAAAGGTTTCATTAATATAGAAGCTGAATATATTAAAATTAATATTTAGGTGATACTTTAAGCGTCGAAACGGTTTTATATTGCATAACTGGGAGATACTTGGAGGAAGAAACAAACGCTAATCAACATAGTTTATACTTCTTTGTAGGTTTTAAATGTTCGTCCACCATCTTAGATATTGAATATTGATTCATATTGAATCAAACTTTCTCTATAATGGCGGTCGTGTGATTTTCACGTAAAATTTGACAAGAAAAACGATGGTAAAAGATGGTTTTCGATAAACTTAATTTTCGAGTGATCAAACTTTCAAATTTAAAATAACAGAGCAATTGTTTTAAGCAATACAACGAGGTGAAATTCGCCTTCGACACTTATATATTTTGTTTTCCCTGTAGAAAAATTCAATAACAACAATACAGTACTTAAAATTGTTATGATAAAATAAACAATAACAACTAGTATTTTACAACTCAACTAAAAATGAAATGACTATGTCAATTGTTATCTTTCACTTTATGTATGAAAGTATTTAGTTTAAAAATTTAAAGCAATTCATACTTAATTTGGTAAATTACTAATACAATAATATTTAAATGCATATTAATCATAGACTTAATTAATGTTCAAGGTGCTTTCTTTCCCTCTACAGATTTGCAACCTCAATTGTTTCAAAAATAACAAACAGCAATAACCCTCTACTCGCCTACCTATCCAACCATTTGGAAATTGTTGTTCATTTAAAATTTACCGAGCTCTTATTTGTATTGTTAAACCTAAATGAATGCAAAACTTTTTAATATTTAGGGGCTTATTTATATGAAACTGAAAGGTGACTAAACCTGTCAAACTCAATGACGTAACTAAATCTGTGATACTTAAATAAACTATAACTATGATTAATGTGAAAATGAGAAGTTATAATTACGAAATGACTTTGCACGGTAATCTCCTCATACTGAAGTTGATTTTATGATGATCCTCGACCAACATAAAAACGGAATGATTACGTTTTATAGGCAAAATGGGAAGCGATACTTGAGGAAAAATTGTGTAGGCCTATATATATATATACCATTAACAATTAATTAATTGAATGAGTTTGGTAAAGAAGTACTGTTTAAAACTCTATATTTTATAAAAATAATTCTTTACAACTTAATATTTGTACACAAAAATTATCGTTTATTAATTTTTTCTAAAAAAAAACCCAAACTATTAATCTAATTTGCAAGGAAAGCTATTTTCTTAAAAATTTGTTCTTAGAAACAGATAAGACTTAGTGATTTACAATTAATTGTTACTCTTCTTAAATTTTAAAATGGGTTTACCTATTGGCTTAAAATCTAACCTAAATTATTTATATATTATTAAATTTGATGTTGCTATTTAAACGTATTTGCGAGATCCGTCTCACTGACTCATTTCATCACAAAATATCCGGAACCAAAACGCGTACAGCCTAGAAATTTGGTTGGAAGGTTTTAACTCTGGTGGTAGGTGCTTATTTGGGTTTTACAAATTCAATGTCTACAGCTGAAAATCGCGAAAAACATGTAAAACAATGAAAGTAATTACAAATTAGGCCTATTTCTCCTAAACCAAAACGCATTCAAATTCAAAATTTGGTATATATGTACCTCTTAGGTTTTCAAGTAGGAGTTATTCACAATTGGTTATATGATCACAAAAATCGCGAAGAACAGCAAAAATAAAATATATTATAACTCATATCTATGAACTAATTAATCACGAAGAAGCTATAGTTAAAAGAATAACGAATAACCACTGCGTAAGTTATAGACCAAAATTTGGTAGATTGGCTAATTGGGTTTTAGTGCTCACTAAGAATGGATTTTTGCCAATTAGAGAAAGAAATCGACATTAATCAATATCATTTCTTGCAAACCAAAATACCAACGATCCGTATAAGTGCCTTTCTGGGGTAGAATCTATGGTAGGTAAAGGTTTTTGACAAAAATCTATGTAACCACGAAATTCGCGAAAATAAAATAAGATAAACGGTATCAGTTAACTGACACAAACTTTCTCCCAACTTACTGTAGTCAAAATAATATTGTTTTCAATCATTTTATTTATTACTTTTTAGAACAAAACAAAAAAATAATATTCTACCTACGTCAATCGTATAAAAAAATTATTGTACTAGGCGGGATTCGATCGCGCGACCTTTAAATTACTGGCCGTGATCGCTACCATGGTGCTACCCCGTGCGGCCGCCGACGCGATGCTAGATTGACAACATAAACTTGTTTATTTTTAAACATTTCCCCATAATTATAAAACGCCGAAGTTTTGATAAAAGCGGGTGGTGTCATTTTGTTTGGCATCTTAAGCACTATAAATACTGAAAATTTGATCAAAATCGTTAGAGCCGTTTTTGAGAAATTTGCATTTTTGTCGTTTTTTATGGGTTTTTAGGGGTAAATTACCCTTAAAAATTAAAAATTCCAAAAAATGAAAAAAACGCCTGGAGATATTAGGGTTTAGTACCTACATACCAAATTTCATGAAAATCGGACCAATAGTGTCCTCTCTGGTCGTGTATACATACTGACAGACTGACAGACAGACACCACTCTAAAAACACTTTTTTGGGTTCAGGGAGCACCAAAACAAAAAATTCCACTAAAAATATTTTTGGGTTCAGGGAGCACCAACACAGATAATTGCACTAAACCATTTTTTGGGGTTCTGGAAGCACCAAAACAGATAATTCAACTGAAAATTCAAATTCGAACATTTTTACGAAAACAATACTTTCTCCATATACTACGTATAGGGTGGAGAAAGTAAAAAGTAAAACCACAGAAAAGCACAGATGTTCAGAGTACTTTCATAAAAGTAGATAATTTAGATGTTATTATAAATAAAAAAGTTTTATTTTTCAACGAGTTTTTGGAAAAAAATTTAAAATTATTTTTTTAAACTCTCTGTCTTGAAAGATTCTAGGTTTTTTGGAAAGAAATTAGAATATACCGTCACAAAAAAAAAATTATTCCAGTACTGAAATAACACCGTACGCAGCTGAAACTCTTATAACCCAGGCAACTACTGGTTAGTATTTTTCGCCTTTCAGTTAATTTTGTAGTACTAAAGTTAGTCTGTGGTGCACTGTTAATTTATAGCTTTAATTGCGTTATTTACGCTGTCGTTTAATTTTAAGTTGACAAATTTCTTTTGTAAATATATTACTTTGATAATAAGATCAAAGTGCGTTTCCTGTGAGAATGTTTTTGTTTATTGTTATATCTTCAGCTAAATTAGTTAAGGGGTATTAAGAAAACTGTGAATTCTAATATATGGTAGGATACAATTCAGGATGGCCTCGCATTGAGAAAAACAATATTGTTTGACCTTATGAGATCATCATAAAAATAAATTGTAATCGGTAATTCTAAATATAACATTAACTCAGCTTACAGGTTTTAAATGTTCTAATTATTATTTTTCTAAAAAAAGTTGCAATAGTAAGATTCTGACACGTAGCTTAGAAAAAAGTAGCTTAGAATCTGGCAATGGCTCATTTCGATTTCTGACTATTACATTTTTCTTATCTTGTACAGCTGGTAATATTTCTGAATAGGAAAACCAGAAAACGTAGGATGCAGAATTTCAAAATTAAACCAACAAACCGTAATCGATATATTTTAAAACAGGACTGAACATAACTGCTAGGAAAAGGAATGGAAACATTTGTAGCACTAGTTTATTTAGAAGTGGGGATTGTCTTAAAGATATAACATTTATTGTGGAGGGATTTGTTCGCATGTAGGCAGTTTACAACGAGTGTGACTACTGTCCGCGAGGCACGAGATGGTCCCTGGGTCCTAGATTTAGTTTGAAGGCGCTTGTAGCAATGTGCCGCGGCCGTCTCTAGTACAGAGCCGCTGTGAATGTCCGCAGTATAGTTATTCAACAAATGCTATTTAAAATCGAACTTGGAATCATGGTACAAAATAGGAATCCTTCAGGTTTTTTTTAATTATATATATAAAATAACATTATTAGTAGCAATTATTGGAAATATGTATGAAATTACTGCTGTCAAAGAACAATATATATATACTGTTCGTATGTACGTTTATTTACTTATTATACTAAATGGATTTTAATAGATTAACAGATAACAGCTTAAAAGTTATTATAATTCCGATTAGAAGTGTTGAAATAATATTAATAATATGTATTTAAAAAAACACGGTAACTGTTTGGCATAGTAAAACAGTTTCCCCACTTCCGCACTGTTTTTCTTCTTTTTTTTACTTTCTCCACCCTATACGTAGTATATGGAGAAAGTATTGTTTTCATAAAAATGTTCGAATTTGAATTTTCAGTTGAATTATCTGTTTTGGTGCTCCTAGAACCCCAAAAAATTGTTTAGTGCAATTATCTGTGTTGGTGCTCCCTGAACCCAAAAATATTTTTAGTGGAATTTTTTGTTTTGGTGCTCCCTGAACCCAAAAAAGTGTTTTTAGAGTGGTGTCTGTCTGTATGTATACACGACCAGAGAGGACACTATTGGTCCGATTTTCATGAAATTTGGTATGTAGGTACTAAACCCTAATATCTCCAGGTGTTTTTTTCATTTTTTGGAATTTTTAATTTTTAAGGGTAATTTACCCCTAAAAACCCATAAAAAACGACAAAAATGCAAATTTCTCAAAAACGGCTCTAACGATTTTGTTCAAATTTTCAGTATTTATAGTGCTTAAGATGCCAAACAAAATGACACCACTCGCTTTTATCAAAAATACGGCGTTTTATGATTATGGGGAAATGTTTAAAAATAAACAAGTTTGTGTTGTCAATCTAGCATCGCGGCAGCGGCCGCACGGGGTAGCACCACGGTAGTGAGCACGGCCAGTAATTCAAAGGTCGCGCGATCGAATCCCGCCTGGGACAATAATTTTTTTGTACGATTGACGTAGGTAGAATATTATTTTTTTGTTTTGTTCTAAAAAGTAGTAAAAAATGAAATGATTAAAAACAATATTATTTTGACTACAGTAAGCTGGGAGAAAGTTTGTGTCAGTTAACTGATACCGTTTATTTTTTTGTTAGTGCCAAACGCTAGTGGTAATACAGGCAGTCTTTGTCTGGGTTTGCCTATTTTTATAACTTAAGTCATATCAAGCTTTCGTTTGCTGTCAGTAGCTTTGTTTTGTGTACCTAGTACCTATTTCCTGTTAGAAATAAACTTCCTGTATAAACTCACATTCATACAACTTAAATGTGAGCTTTTAACTTAAATTTGCAGTAACTTAAATTTGGTTAATATTATTGTACTTTATAGCTTTTTGATTTTTAAAACCTCCTGTAGCTGTACTGTATATTTTGTTAACTTAATTTACTAAATTTTTTTATATGTAGTATGATAATAAAGCGCCTGTAGTAGGTACACATTTTCTTCATTTACTGTATTGTTTCTGCTGATTTTGTTGAGAATTTAGTCAATAGAATTAATTTGAAAATAATCGGTTGTTTTAATTACTAAAATCCATTTTAACATAAGCCTACATGATCAATATCAATACTTAGTTATATGACGTTCTATTTTCCACTTTCGCGTCAGTCTATTAATAGTCCCCGTTATTCGCCTTTGCGCCTGCTAAACACGCGATACCGTGTGAGGACATGGCTGTATACGGCCAGGCTACAGGGACCATTTCGTGTCTCGCGGACAGTATATAGATTACTGAGAAAGCGACCGTATTAATTTTACATAAGAATGTCACATAATACCTAAACAATTTAGACATTAAAAATTCATTAAAACAAAACGTGAAAATTATTTCCTCTTGGTCATTTTATTTTCCATATTCTCTATGTTGTGCAAATTAATTCACCACGAAAGTCGTAGGTGAATTTTAGGTTAGGCTAAATTTACAGTTTCTTTGTATAATTTGGTCCAATATCTAATTTCCCATGCGAGAATAATTACTTTTGCGCTGTTCAAATCATGACCTGTTTAAAGTAATACATTTTAAAATGGATTTAAAAATAAAGTAAAATTTGGTTCACGTTGTCCATTTAATATTCAAATTTATCTTAGCAGCTGACAGTTCAAAATCTGAATATTTTTGCAGTTTAAAATATTGATGTAATCGGTTTCGTGCCCTTAATTGCGCCTGGCCTTAAAGTTGTATGTTTTTCAGAATTTACTAAATTGTAAAGGCTTATTTTAAATATTTAACATCCATTTACTTTATAAATTAGTAGAGAATTACTTCTTCCTATGAGAAACTACTAGCAGATTTTATAAATAGGTTATCCATAATTGCAACCTAAATGGTGTTAATTTTTAAATGTTTCAGTCTTGTGGTCGTAATGTTTTAATTTCTTTTACGAAGTAGGCCATTTTAACGAATTACAATAAGACACAGAGTAGAGATCATATGCCCACAGCCAAGCTAAAAAGTGTAACACTTACATTTTTAAATCAACATAGACCACTTTACCCTGTTCGACCCTTAACTATAAAAGATAAGGGAGTCATATACTTCCTGTGGTATGTCGTTCAATGTGGTAAACATCACGCTTGTAGAGTAGATGTCTCCAGTTATACATCTGTGTAGCGTAGAATATATTTTTTCTGTGACTAAGCCAAGTTTACAAAATAGTTGGAAGATGGCAGTACTTCCGTATAACATTACTGTTATAACATTACTAAACATAAATATTTCTTACCGTATTTTACATGTAAATTTGCTATTTTTAGTAGCTTGAAATATTTTAAATTCCACATCACAACTGGAAGAGTTAATTTACATCAAAGTAGACAAATGTAATTATTACACTAACAATGTACTTGTCTAGACAAATAATAACGCAAAAAACATGCATAGCCACGTGTGCCCAAGATGATGTACTTTTTATTCCAGTTATAGACATACTTGCTGATCCTTTATCAGAGAATTTTTAGAGAAGATTTTAAGATGTTTTAAATGTCAACCCTAATAAGAGCTTCTTTTCTCGCCGTCTAAAACAAAGCATTATTTGGTTAACATCTATTTCTATTCTAAAGTGGCAAGGTAATATCAGACGGTCTAGAAGTTAAGGCTCTTCTTTACCTTGAAGAAAACTCCCGAGTGTACAGTATGATTTTAATACAAAAAGGCCTGACTCAAGCCGCAAAATTGGATTCTATTTATAAATTAATAATCTGGAAAACTACTTTAAATTATAAAGAATGCTTTATATTTTTTACGTTAGCTTAAAATATGGAAATTATTGCTTAAAACTCCCAAAAAATGCATTCAAAATAAACGATTTTTACTCAGTTGAACCGTTCATTAAAATGAGTTGCCGTCGATTTCTTTTAATTATGAGATATAAGACAAAAGCACATAGCCTTTAAGAATAATTTAAGATGTTCCACAACTTTTTAGGTTGAAAAACGGCGTCCGAAGTGCATGTTTTTGCTGTTTTACGCAAGGTATAGAAGACCCTTAAGGATAGCGTACCTGATTTCAAGTTTGAGGTCTCCTGATCGAATCTGGGTAAAGACTACGGTTGGTTGTGTGAAGGAATTATAAAAGTAGATTTTCAATAGGCGAAAGAAGTGTGTTTCGTAATTTCATTATTTTCGTGTGACAGTATAATATTGTCCTATTTCATTTTATTCTGTGCTAACCTATGTGTCTCCAGATTACTTGATCATCTCTTAATTATAAATGTAGATTAATATAAGTACATTGATAGTACAGTATTAAGTTTTTTTTAAATATTGTATAACCACTATCCAAAATAAATCTATATTACCTTAGTAAACCTATAATGAAATAGGATCTTCATTGTGGTGAAACTGGGAATAAACGCGTACATTTTTAAATCTATTTCATACTACGAAAATATTACGAAGACGCTCACTCCTAACAAATAGATCAATTTTAACAATGTTCGTAAAATAGCTCTTTTTTAATAAATCCAAACGGAACTGTAATTTGAATTTTATTTTATGAAAATTATCTGGAACTTCGAAAGAACTATCAAATTTACTACTATAGAGTTTATTGTGTTGCCTTGGACTGTTTATTATATCGTTATAATTACCTTGTATTAGTTGTCTCCAGTCCGTAATTGTAGAATAATAGCTACAGCGCTGTTTCGCCGAACACTGTCGGCTGTTGAGTGTCCTACCTGCAGCTGGACATGAACGACGTAATAATGTGGCCACACAAATTTTTATTAAATTTATACGACGAGTTTTACTCCGATTGTGTGTGTGTTAGTGTTATATGTTCGTGTATGTGTTAGTACAAGCCTGACGAAGCCGACAGTGTTCGGCGAAACAGCGCTGTAGCTATATTCTACAATTACGGACTGAAGACAGCTGATACAAGGTAATGATAACGATCAAATTTACTGTTGCAGTTCATTCTAATGTTGAATTTATCTGGAGAAACCCCCAAAGATTGAGATTCCAGGGTTAAATTCTGGTAAAGATCATTAATGTTTGTGCGGTTTTGCCTTAGAACCACAGACAAAAGTGGATAGTTTCGTAATTTCTTTAAAGTTTCCTCAAAGTTTTGATATTTTACTTCCTTTTTATATAGTTGCATTTATTATTCTCAAAATTAGAAGTGAAGAGAATTTTAAAAGTAAACTGTAAATACAAAGACAGTGGAAACGTAATATTTACATTTGATATTCTTGAATAGTTTTAATTGCATTAAGCATGTATTTTAACTTGTTTCATGTTGACGCGTTAATTGCGAGAATAGCCTACAATTTCGTTTGATGTTTGTCCCCCAGCAATTTTTTAAATTATGTAAACAAATATATTCCAAGGATAACATTAATTAAAGATATTAAAACTATAGAATATAAAAGAAACATCATTTATATTTTCAACTTTTAATTTAAAATATTTATATATAATTTCACAGTTTACAGTTGAAAATAATTGCTCACAATTTCCTTTTTACTAAACCAATCAAAAATTAAATTCAAGATGGTGGACATAAATTTGTACCTTGTCCTTAAACAGAAATTTTTCGCCATTAATGAATATCCGCAGAATTTTATATGATAATAATAGTTTCGTGTGAAATCCCGCATAGTCTTTAACGGACTTTTGGGACATCAGGTATACAAACAAATATTTGAAAACTATTTCTTTCATAAATTAAGATTACATTTTAGTTTATAGCATCGTGTGGATATTATTGTTTAAAATATAATAATGGACATTTAATATATATAGCATTGAGAGCACAATTTGGAGCTCTCCGCCTAAACACCCTCCACCAAACTAAGTGTCCACAAAACTATGACCACTAAAGCTAAACAAGATGATAATGTTGTTACTTAAGTGTTTTAAATGTAAAGTACTTAAATAACTTTAAGATTTATACCATAACAAACATTTTTATAGTGTCTTCCCACAGTTGGCTTATATAAATTAATAAAATATTGATTATTCTGTTTAATTTTGTTACGGTATTTTTATTAAAATACGTCGCTTATATTACGAGTTATAAATGTAATAACCTATTTTAGTAGTGCAATGTTGAAATTTAAATATGCTGTTAAGACAAATAATATTGATTCTTAAAATTTAAACTGTTGTTGCAAATATTTTTTGTCTGGGAAAAATAGTTTTTTTTTCGAAAATTTACAGCTCAATATAAGTAGTGTTGCTTCTAAGTCTATTAAGTGACTAATAAGATCATCTATATTAGTTCTGTGTAACGGTAATATGTTTGTTTTAACGAACACACTGACGGCCTACTCATGACTAGTACAAAGTATGTTTTAAAATGTCAAAAGTTGTATTGTCAACAACTAACGCTTTGTTGTCTTGTACTGTGTAGTTAAACTATGTAAACTTATTATTATTAACAATTTTAATTTGAAATGTGAAAAAGTTGTTCAGATTAAATAAAGTTTTATTATAAACTTGTAATAGTATAGTTTTGAATGCGTTTATTTAACCATTTAACACGTTAACTTTAAAACATATTTAAAATAAAAACATTGTTTGACAAAATTATAAACTTTGAAAAATAAAATTTTAAAACAATAATACACTTACGACTTGTTTGTTTTATTTTTAACAAATAGCACCATACCTGCTATGGAGCTTAAGAGTAGAATGAGGAGGCAGCAATGTGTTGCTTGAGGATGACCCATGATTAACTACGAGAGTCTGCTTCATCGCAGCCTCATATTTATACCTTTAGTGCGCTGAGATGCAACAATGCGCATGCCCCCCCATTCCTCCCTCATCACTTAAAATGAATACAGAACTTTGTCACTTCCTACGTCCTACACATATTTCTTAATAATTCGCAACGTGTTTTGTGTAAAGCTTACATTCGACATAATCTTAAATAGTTTGTCAATATAAATCCGATTTTGTTCCTATTCAAATATGGGAATTTAATCCAAACCACATTACAAATGTAATTTAAATGTGTGTAAATTTAATTATAGTAATTCAACACGCTACAATCTTTTTTTGTTACATATTTCCTCTCGTATTCTCGAGAAACAGTTTTGATCACAATAACATATAAAAATCTTTCTTGAAAAGGAAATAAAATAATTATGAATGTACAAAATAAATAAGTATTAGCATATATGGACAAAAAAAACTTAAATGGTACAATTGCTGTCGTTAGACGCCTTAGAGAGACTTTCCTATTGAAAATAGGCGATTTAATTTACGGTTTGGATTATATAAATTATCCACAAACAGGTTGCGGTACTGCAGCTATTTAAAAAAAAATTGTGTTTATGATATAAATTAATGATTTTTATAATTTTATTTGTAACGGGGTCGCATGTCCTTGTCGCTGTTTTTAACTAAACATTGATTTAGAATCAAGTTAAGGATAAAACCACTTAAACTAATACATAAGAAACTAAATAAAAGGTTTTATTCATATCAATAATATTTTTCAACCAGAATACTTACGATGGTGAAGAATATTTTTTACACTTTTCTTCCAAGTTTTGCGTAGCGGCGGTTGGAACCAACAATATTTTATTTAATATTTATTTATTTATTGCTCACAGTCTTTCAACATTTTACAACTTCGTGGCTCAGCTTTCCAGCCATTTAGCCTTATATATATCCCTTTCCCATAGCAAAATAACATTTCTTAAAATAACTAATAACTACAACACAACAAAACTTAACTTAATAACTTAATTTAAACAACTAATTCACGTCACACAATTTAACGATTTCTGTACATAAATTCTATACATATTA
This sequence comes from Philaenus spumarius, assembly GCA_018207615.1. Taxonomy (NCBI): domain Eukaryota; kingdom Metazoa; phylum Arthropoda; class Insecta; order Hemiptera; family Aphrophoridae; genus Philaenus; species Philaenus spumarius. Next base: position 461,794 of record JAGFPH010000258.1, on the reverse strand, counting down.
ACAATTTTAAATAATTTTATAAATAATAATGATGTACAAACGACAACATTTATCTCCATACTGTTATCCGCTAACTTATCTCCCTCATTCCATGTCTTTCTAATTATCGCCATGAACAACCCTACGTCTTTTAGAACCTTATAGTCATTGCTTCTACCAATAAATAAATAATTATTCTCCTCAGACATCCATGATTTTAAATGATTTCCAATTAATAATTATTTAATATAGCAGGGTAGACATAAGTCCCATGGACAAGCGATAAATTTAAACAAGTAATTATCCAAATCATATTAAAGCTAAAGATACAAACTACAAGTTTAATTGAACCATTTTTGTGTATTTAAAAAAATATAGTTAATAAAGTAAATTTACATGCTTTGAAAAACCATTTTTATTTTGTGTTTGTTGTTTAATAGCTCCCTTAATATTAACATTACGAAATATTTGTAAGTACAAAATATGTTTAATATGTATTAAAGAACAAATGTACAAAAAATGTATTCTCTACAATGAGTATTAACGAACTTGTAAACAATCTTGTGAAACTCTGCATTTATACAGGGGTGGGGGGGAAGGAGCACAAGCGGGAGAGGATGGGACTTTTGAGAAAATGAATGTCTCATAAGGGTCTATCACATATAAAAAATTCAGCTTTCCCCTAATTTCTTGCGACAAAAAACCTTCATTGACTGGGCTAACAGCTGTTAAATAGACAGCTTTGTACACAAGTAGTAGTGTTTTTTAAGATTAATTTTCTTTCGGTATCCAAGTCAACGTACAATTAAAGTTTACTTACTTTTGTATTTCTCACGTGACTTCTTTCTTCTCATATGACGCGTTTCGGAGATTTACTCCATCTTCAGACACGTAGTCACTCTTACGAGGTCGTCAAACATAAATAAACACATAAAACACAAACACTGAAAACATATTGAATTAGTATAGCGTGGGATGCACCCCGTATGAGTTGTCCTTGGATTCTAAATACCAAATACTAAATCATTTATTTATTAATATTTACATTATATTAAACTAATTGTTTTGGTATTTGCATACATAATTGTATTAACCAGTAAACCAGTAAAAGTAAACTACAATAAGCATTTCAATAGTTCACTTTATCAAGTTAGATATATAATATTCTTATAATATTTATTATACTTATGTAATGAATTGCACACACTCCCACGCATATAAAGTTTTTATAAGTTTAATCAATTGTTTGCTATTCTGAGAGGTTCTAACTTTAATAAGTGACCATTTGTTAAAAGACAAGTTCATAATTATGTTTTTATTACGTTTTTGCTTTATTACACTCTATAGTGTCATTTTAAGTGTTATATTATGACTTATAATCAATTTCAAATAGATAGTTACGTGTTTTTGAGTATTTTAAAAATGATTTTATTTAAATATAGAGTCGAACTTGGTTTTAACGGCCTCGACTAGTGCGTCAACTCATCATATATTGTAGCGTCATGTTTTTTTACTCCCGGTCAAATCGTTATCTTTTACGTTATTATAAACCCCTGTTTTAGCGACAGTAAATAATTTTGACCACTCGGTTGTAACGTCATAAATCTACAAAATATTATACTTTAATTTCATTAAACATTTTTTAATTTTATTGTTTTGTAAATATATCACACTGTAGTAAACGTCACCTATTGACGCATTATTGATGCGATGCCACTGAACAAATCAATTTACTGTCAGCTGAGTGCAACTAAACCCTTGCTGGGAAAGTGTTTAAAACGAGACAAAAGCGCCAGATTGATTACTTAATCATATAGCCTGGCGAGACATTTACGTAAGAGACATTTGTACTTCTGATCAGGCAGTCCCCCCCCC
>JAGFPH010000258.1:353940-451235 GCA_018207615.1 Philaenus spumarius | reverse complement strand
CTCCTATGTTCCAATTCATATATTCCTTTATGTTCTGATATGCTCCCCTACATAAACTTACATGCTAAATCCCCTATATTCCAACCCAAATGCTTGTAACTAGTGTTTATGTCCAATTCTTGCACTCCTCCCATGTGGAGGATCAAATCTTATTTTACAACATTTGTATGCCTTTATTTAACATATAGATTCCAACCCCTATGCTCAAATCCATTTGTCCCAAATAAAATTCTCAAATCCATTATTTGTCCCATATGCTCAAACTGTACTCCTTTATGTTCTACATTACATTCTAATACTCCTTCTCATCCTTGCCTATTCCTCTTTCTATATTCCATCGCCAGATATAAAATGTTCATAATATTTAAGAGATTTACAACAATTTTGAACTGACGATATGATATGTTTATTGTGTATAAGAAAGTATTGATTTGTTATCTTGGGACCTGATTTTAATCATTTCCTTTGGAAAAACTTGGTCGTTTAGAAAAAAATGGGTTTACCATAAAAGTTTTAGACAATATAAAAAAGTTCACTATAAATCAAAGCGGATTTCATACTAAGAATTCTAAGGGAGTTATGCATTGTTTATATCTTCAAACCTTATTTTAAATTTAACTTCACCTCTTGCGTTAAGGGTTGCAGTTATCAAAACTGACAAAATATTTTGGTAATAGTTCGAAAATTTAAACAATTTTTCACTGGTCCGAATTGTGTATATTAATACATTTTTTTTTCTGACAACTAATTTTAGTCATCCCTTTTAAAGGATATATCGTATCAAAAAATGTTCATCACAAAAGCTTTAGATAATATTTAAAAGATTAACAACAATTTCAAATCTCGATATTGTGTCATCTAAGGCAGTAATGTATGTATTTTTCATTCTGCGACCACATTTAGGCCACGCATTGCAGTAAGGGTTGTCGTATCATTTTTTTCATAAAACTTTTTAAAGAATTATTTGGTACTACTCTTAGGAGGTATTTCATATTAAGAGAGTTAAAGAGATTTTTCAATTTTCGAAAACCTTCCCATTTCTATCGCGTTTGTCAGACTTTGCTAATTAACTAATTCCTCCACCAAGATTTTGCATCTATATATTGTACGTACATTCTGGATGCAATTTGTGAAAGATTACGGCAGTTCTCGTGACCATAAAAAGTGATACACATACACTTTTGAGTTGACTATGGTTTTGGGGTCTAGGAACCATAAAATGAAAAATATATTTTCTAGAAATCACATCATAGGTTCAAGCTTTCTTCAAATTCAACTCTTTTCAGTTGTTCAAGCATTTCGGTTACTGTAGGACTTGCTAACAAAATTTACCGAGGTTTTCATTCTTATTGAACGTTTTTGGACGGCCTACACATCCTTCAGTCAAACAGTACACGGAACTTGTCAAAATCACTTATTACGGCATTACTTGGCGGCTGTTTGTGAAATCTTTCTTGAAACTCTACAGCAGTTCCCATCAAACTAGAATCACCTGTTCCGTATGAGTGAAAATAAAGATCTACGATAAAAAAAAATCTGGAGTGGTAAAGAACCATTACAGCGTTAAATAACCTCAAACAAGAAAAATATAATAAGCAAATGGGCCTGGCAACAATCAACAATGTAATCAGGTGTTATAAAAACAAAAGACAGCTGCTATCATTTCAGTACTGTTTGTTTTGGCGTCTACCGTATATCTAGAGGTGCGTATACACTCTCGAGCCGTGCAACCTGCGCGGTGTGCGCGCCGCGCGTTCGCGGCACGTTGGAAGTGTTTATTTCAACGAACCTCCAGTGATCCAAAGAAAACCCGCGATCATTCTGACTTTGAGAACCTGCTGCAGAATATTGGGCCTCACATTTCTAAACAGGACACTTATTTCCACCCAAGACAAGTGTGTAAATAAATTATATGTACCTTTTTCTATACCTTATATTGCTGGTAGTAATCATAGGCCTCAAAGTTGGGTTTTAATTTAAACAAATGTGAAATAGGCCTGAAGTTAAAATAGCCTTGGTAGTTATAAATAATGTAATTTTAAGATAGTTGTACAGGTTAGCTATACATTAAAGTAAAGAATACTTGAAATAATAAAGAAGTAATTGATGATAAATATTTTTACTGAACTAAAGAATTTTAAAATTCACAATCTGTTGACCAGTTCTTTATTGAAATTGAATTTACTTTCTGAATTCAGACTAGAAATAAAATATCGAATATATACAACAACAAAAATCTTAAAACTAATAGGCAACTGAGGAATGATTTTGATGATAATGAGAAATTAGTTGGATTCCACAGAAGAGTGTTTTTCCGATAGGCATCGATTAACATAATTATTTTTTCTTCTGACCACTCCACAACTCACAAAGCAATCAACAATCAGTGCGCATGAAAAACTACAAACCTCTCAAAAACACGTCCAAATCTGATCGGCGAACACACAAAGGGTTCGTTGAAAAAACCGACAGGAGATGGATCGTGATGCGCCGTGCGAGCGCGGTTCGTGCGCGGCTCCAACACCCCGTACTAACTTAGAGAACTCGTTGCGCGCGCCCCGCGCAGCGCACAAGTGTATACGCACCTTAAGAGTAGGTTTATATAGGCTTACTAAGTTAAAATTGTGTAAGAAGTTGTATAGTATAAAGGCCAACCACAAAAGAAATATAATAATTGTTTTCCAACAACCTAAAATAAAATTGACGGTTAAAACCATTAACTGTAAAACAAATTCACAAGTTTTCGAATATTACACCAGTATTCAGTCAACGGCAACGAATTTGAATACCAACAAATAAAAAATAAATTTAAACGCAATTTAAAATGCCCAGTAATACTCTTAGGTAAGTTAGTGGTTAGATATTTATTCTTTATGTAACTAAATATTTACTGTTGCACTGCCTTTAGGTCTTATCTGGGTAGGAAGTAAATTTATCAATACAATTTCCAAATGTATTCTCCATCACACGCACAATATGTTGTAAAGTTAGCCTTACTGTAAAAATCCTAGTCTTATTATAAAACATAGTATTTTTGTCAAAATACTATTTTTGTTTTTATTTGCGCTTCAACCTTTTTTTGTCAAGTTTTTTCTTTCGAAAATGCTAGTTAAATTGTAACCTTTTCACAAAAATAATAAGATATTGTAAAGTTTAAAAAGGCTAGAATATAAAAGGCTAGTAATTGATCTGTAAGTCAGCCATTAAAACCACTATCCGATTTACTGTTAGTGTGGATAAAGACCTTGCTATTTAGTTACCACAAAATATGTTTTAGAATATAAAAATGAATTAGTTAAAATAAAAAGTCAAAGCACGAAATGACTGAATGAAAGTTAGCTTATCATAGAATGTGGTCTGGCCTCACTCTCTAAATCCCTAAACATTGAGGGTTATCAAATTGCTTTCAGTTCAGAACGGAAACAGTTTGTGGCGAAGACTTTGGAGTCAATTGAATACTATATATCGAAAATCTAGGTTAGGAATATTTAAATCGAAATCCCGCGACGTCAATTTGGTCACAACTTGCAACTATGATCTGAATGTGTGATCGATGGGGGGGGGGGGGGGGGGGGGGAGGAGAAAAAAAAAGATCCAGGGGGGTTTTTGGGGGGGGGGGGGGGGGGGGGGGGGGGGGGGGGGGGAGCATTGGAATAGTCAAGTATACAGATCGAGGACTTTAGCTGTGTGCGCGGGAGTCAGGTATAATTAATTAAATGTAATTAAATGGCATAGCTTTTAATGTAACTAAGAACTATTTAACTACTCAACATTTACCGATTTACTTCAAATTTGGTATCAAAATAAACTGACGACCGCGATACACAACGTTATGTGATTTATTTTTATATTATCTTGTTATAAAAAAAGTTTGCATACGCTACTATAAAAAAGTAAAATTCAGGTAGGTGTGGAGCGGAAACCAGTCGACCGTGCTGACCCTTCCGTAGGCTTGAACTTCCGTCTCACTCTGAGTTGAATTTTACTATAAAGTCCTCGATCTGTACCTACAGGATCACTCGTTCTTGGCACTTGGGATATCGCACGAAAACCTAGTTTTTAGCCCCACCATAAGTGGCGCGTTTCTGTGACTCAGTTAGATAGAAACACCTATATTGGGATTCGTATTTCTCCCGATCTGATGTCGAACAACCATCTTGCGACATCAGAAGAAAAACAAACACTAACATGTAGTATGTAGTGAAGGTGTCTACCGAGGAAGGGGGCGGTCAGATTCGACAGTAAACGCCCGAAATCAGACGGACGGATAGACCGATCAAACATGTTTCTTCCAGTCCGATATCTGATTCCGACGGAGCGCAAAGGCAATAAAGATTGACAAATCAATGTTAATCGATCTCGTGAGAAATGAGCCTCAGCTGTGACCTGTGAGACCAGCGGATCAAAGCCTACCATGACAGAGACATTAAAACTGATCTGTGGAATTCTATTGGGGGGAAAACTATTGGTAAAAGGTATCCTAAATATCTATTATAATATTTTGAATGCATATAATTATACATGCAATATTTTTAATTCATGAAGTGCAAATCGCTACAAACTGTAATTGTATTAATAGTAGGCCTACTGCTTTTCACGTTACGTTAGTGGTAAAGTTTTCAAAATTAATATTGATTAGAGAAAATAAAACTCAGGATGAACTGAAGCATTAGAAACAGTTTGGTTAATGAATTTACATCACCAGCAGTCATACCATCAACCACTGATTCCCATTTGTCATCTTTATAATCGCCATCTCATTTATCACCATGTGCATCTGATTATTTACAACATTCGCCTTTCTTTGCCGGTGTAAATCAAATGTCTCCGCCTGTGTTACAGCTGCTGGTAAGCTGGTTGCTGGATTAGACAATTACATAACACTGGACATGTGACTTTCCATTATTTTGCAATTTGACACAAGCAATTACAATTTCGTATTTATATTTACTGTTTGTATGCCATTATGTACTTGTAATAAACGTATATTTTCGAATAGGTTTATTTTTTAAACACTTAACCTTCTGATACTGCAGTCGGATACTAATTCAGTTTTGAAGCAAACAATTATTTCATAACTACTTCAAGCTCATACGTAGGTACCTATTAACTGTTACTTATTTATTAAAAATATATAATATTACTTTTTGAAAAAATGGAAATAAAAGTTAATTATCTTCACTTACCGTGATGTAATAGTAAGTTTTCTTCGGGGCTAATATATATTCTGATGTTCAATTGACCAATTATTTAATTTTTATGCCTTCAAAAAAATAGTCAATCGTTGCTATAGTGATACGATAGTAGTCCTTGAATTTATTAGGGTAGTATTATAAGTTCAACTTACTCGATTTTTAGAATCTCGTATTTTACGCTCCAATATTAAATCCAAATGGACTCACTGTTTAGTCATTATTGTGATTCCTACTTCCTGGGCCATTATTGTAAAAAATTTTAAATTAATTTACCAACGTTCAAATGGTCCTGTTAATTTCCCCTCTACTGCGGCTGGGTCTAACTAGTTTCGACACAACTCTGTCATTGTCGAATACGAACAGTTAAAACGATGAACACATTATACAAAACACTACACAACACATAAAGTACAAACACGTAATATTCACCATTAGATTTAAAATACAACGGCAAGTTATGCAACCAACCCTACAATGCAATGACGGGCTATCTGTTTCTTTCCAGTTCAGTTCGCGTTCGAGACCACCCGCAAGTACTGTGTGGAAAGCTATGTCCCATTTTAATAATTTAACGACCCTTTAATGGTGAATATTGCGTGTTTGTGCTTTATGTGTTGTGTAGTGTTTTGTGTAATGTGTTCATCGTTTTAAATATTCGTCTTCGACAATGACAGAGTTGTGTCGAAACTAGTTAGACCCAGCCGCAGTAGAGGGGAAATTAACAGGACCATTTGAACGTTGGTAAATTAATTTTAAAATGTTTACTGTTTAGGTTTGAATCGCGTAAGTTTATTTACATGTTTAACTTTCAAATGATGAGTAGTCTGGTTTCACCATATTGGTAGTTTAGTGTTTTCTTGAATTGTAATTTTCAACTTTAAGTATTTAAGTACGTTCACTTTCAACGTATCGTGACTTTATAGACTTAGATAACTTGAAGATACAGTAGTCATATTTGACTGCATAAACTTTTTGTTATTATAGATTAAACAGTTGTTGTATTTTAACCATTTCGCAGAAGTTGCATATTTTTTTAATTTCAGGTCACTTTAATCTCCGTTATGCATAATTTAATGAAACAACTAAATGCAGTGAATATTGAAGTATTATAGCAATTTAAATTGTGAATTTGTTGTTGACAGTGGTCTAATAGCAAAAGTTAAATTTCAAAATACTTCACTTTTTTTAATATTTCTTCTAAATACATTTTGTATATTATTTTTACACCGTCTTTCTGCCTTATTACTCGCCTTGCCCCAAGCTTAACTTGTCTTAAGTTCTAGTTTTGTATTGTCTTACGATTTAAAAAATAAAATTAAAATATGTTGAATAGCATAGTTATGTTTCAATTTACTGTTTTGGCATTATAAAAAGTTGTAATTTTTAGTGTATCTTCTTAAGTTAAATGTACTTATTTTATTATTAGATATTCAGACAATTGCCATCATTTGTGTGATAAAAATCAATACACAAAGTTTCAGGAGTAAAAACCAACTCCCATTATCAAGTGTATTTAGGTACAACCAAAAACAACCAATTGAACCTAACTAACTAAACCTAGAGAACTAGGCCTATGTAAAGAAAACAATTTCGGTCAATCTAAAATATACAACAAACCTTAACCATATACATCTCAGAGCTAAAACTGAGAAGTCAAAAAAAAAACGCACACAATAACATAATACACACATCTGAAGGCAAACCAAGAGTTTACAGACTCGAGTCAGACAGACAACTGGCTGGTTGCCGAGGGAGTGGCATCCAGCTAGGGGAGTGGCCTATTCTTCATTAATTGTTCATGGCCTATTGTTCAATAACGTTGTGTATTGATTTTTAACACACAAATGATTGCAAATGTCCGAATAACTAATAATAAAATTGAACATCCATCATTAATAAATGATAACTTCAAACAGAGACTTAAAGGTACTGTGGTAACAATTCAAGTTAAAATATTAAAATGAGAACATAATGTTAAATTGACGTCTCAATAGCATCATCTGCACCCTCGAAACCAAACAAACGATATTTTTGGTTTTTGTATTCATCCCATTTTATTAAAAAATGTAACAATTTTTTTAAATATCTGTAGGCTATATTAAGTACATCTGTAATGTTATATACTAGTGGACTCAGCAATGCTTCCCTATTGCTTGATTTAATGTTAAGGGTAGTTATCCCATTTTATCCCTTTGACTTAAGTATTCGAATTAAAAATTGTTTATATCAACTAAGGATAACATTAAATAATTTTAGTTTGTAGGAGTTTAGAGCAATTAATTTTTTATTGTATAGTGGTAGCTTCCCCATTTAAATCTATTTGTTTGTAGTGACTATATTTTATAAAACATTCTGGTACTAATAATATGTGTAAATTATTAAATTTTAGTGAAATTAGTTGAGTTGTTTTTGATAATATAGAAAAAGTAAGTGGATTACTATTTAATTGTAAGGGTAGTTATCCATTTCATCCCTTTGACTTTAGTTATCAAATTGCAAATAGTTTTGTATATCCCTTAAAAATAATATTACATAATTTTAGCTTTATAGCTTGTACGTAGTTAGTGTAATTTATATGTATTGTATAGGGGTAGAAACCCCATTTCAAGCCCTTAGACTGTAGTAATTGTAACTTCTATACACTTCTGGCTATGATATGGATGAAGTGTGAAATTTTTAGCAAAATTGATTGAATATTTTTTGAGCCTTTAGAGGACGAAGAATCAAAGAAGAAAACATTCATTTTTATAATATTTATAGAGATTATTGTATAACAACTGTCCACAGTGATAAATTAGTTAGTGCAAACTATATAAATAAAACATTTCAATTATGTATTCAATTCTTCAATTCATTTTCCTGAACTATGTCGTATTTATTGTGGTAGATGCAGAAACAATGTTTTTATATTGTTACGTACAAAATGATTAAACTAAGAGAGCTAGGCAAATTTCAAGTTAATTTAAGTCGTGCATTTTTAATAAATTCCCTTGGGAGGAAAAGTAACTTGCCCTTTCCAAAGTGTACTTATTATTTTAAGTAGCTTGTAAGATACTCCGTGTATAGTTAGCCTAAAACTACTGTTGGTATTACTAGCGATTGAATGTTAAGCCTAAATATAAATAGAAAAATAAGTTTGAATATCGACTTAACAGTTTAGATAAGCTGAATTCACTTTGTATAAATATTTTTAAACTGTAGTTTTTTGATTCTTTGACCATTACAAAATGGTTCCGCCGAACACTGTCGGCTTCGTCAGGAGTAAGTACACACAAAAATTACTGACAACACTGAAGGCATAAGAAAAAAATATTCACAACAACATGATCTAAGATTATGTGTATCGCGTTTCTTATGTATTCCATTTTGATCTCTTTTGTATTTAAGAGTTGAGTGCCATACTTGATGAAGCCAACAGTGTTTGGAGAAATCATTCCATAGTATACAACTTACAAGGAATTTATACATAATTTATAAAATACAAAAGTTGTAAACATTTTATAATATTAATTACATGCTCATTTTGTTCAGTATTGTTGTTTTTATAGAATACAAATTTCACGGAGAAAATGTATATGACTGCAGGCGACTATCAGAAATTCTTTACTTTATATTGGTAGAAAGCTGTCACCATAGTTTCCAAAGTAAAAGTAGGAAAGTCACAAGCAAAAGCAGATGATATTAAATTTCATTTTCGTTTATATAGGCTTATATAGTATATTATATATTATAATGTTTTATCGTAAAGAGGGGCATTGTTCAGCAGAACATTAAAAAAAAATTGTTTCAAGTATAACGCTAAAGAAGACTGATTTTTCCAAAGTAAACATTTTCAAATAATTTTCACCAGTCCCATGTTTTACTATAAATGTAACCTTCTTTCAAACTTAAATCAACATACTGGAAAGTTCGTCAACAAAACTAACGAAAACACTATTAGCCTAGAGTTATACTGAATCATATCCGTCAGCAAATGAAAGATTCCACACCTCCTCAAACTGAAAAAGAGATTTATTTATTTATTAAAAAAAAGGAGGACAAAATAGGATATAATTTTCTACCCTTGTCCAAATCTCGTAAAATAATCTAAATTAATAATACAGTAGTGACTTTAAACAGCCACTAAATGTATTTGACAAAAACTGAATGCTTAATCATAAGAAGGTTTTCTGCATAGGCCTATTAAAACTTTTAACTTTTAAGATTATTCTAGAAATGGTGGCGAAATTTTTTAATTTGTGTAACGTTGGCCTATCTAATGGCCCTTACTTAAAATAGTGGTGAAAAAGGTCAACTATTTATTTGATACTTATAAAGTAAATATTGCATGAATAAAAGATGGCGGCAAAAATCTATCCTTCTTACTATGAACTTAATCTGGCAAACCTGGTTAAAAAAATATATATTTTATGATTGACATACCAAAATACTAAATTACTCAATAAGAGAACTGAAATAAAAGTGGTGATGAAAGGGAACATTCAATACATCGTGGTAGAAACTTACATTTTTTATGTAGGTATGAAAAGACCTGAAAACAGACTATAATTGCAAGTGAGGTTTGACGTGCGAAGTACAATCGTTACTGTACAACTGGACACTTTACAAGCTAGTTTTCTATGTTCTATTTTCAGTTTTGTAAATGCAAGTATAATACCAACTGTGCAGAAATTATGCAACAAAATATACTAATTACCATTTTGCCAATTCCAGGCACATAATCATAAACAGAATTGGTTTGATTCCTGCCATTAAAAATAAGTAAAGTAGTTGACGAACTAGGTTTATAGCACTTCCTTCTAGGCATCCCACATTCCTCATTACAGTACTCTTAACAGCCCGACTACAAAGTGTTCCAGAGATGGGGGCAACGTAATGGTTTCATTAAAGGCTACAACTTATTATTAACTCGAAAGACTCAATTTGCACATTCTACAAGTAAGTACTTGTCTGCGATACAAAAGACTTTGATACAGTAAATAGAAAACTTTGAAATAAAATCTTGGTTGAAAGGTTCTGTGTAAACTAAGTTTATGACACTTGGAGAGCGGTTAACTTTTAAAAGTCTGTTGTAAGTGAATCAAGTCTCTCACAGTCGAGTGTCGCGAGTCCCGACGGAGTTGACATGCTATTTATATTAAACACCGTTATCTATGGTTTTATTGCTTTCACGTTCCATTATACTGCGCACACATGATTTATTATTGTTGATCAAACTTTACATTTTGTAAACAACTTCATCGCCACATTTGACAGTAATGTGATGGAACACGTAAAATAATAATATACAATTAACAGGAGAAGTTTGTATTTGATTCACTTGCCAAGGTGTCCATACTGCCAGCCAGGCCCGGTCTGGCTACAATGGGGGCTCCTGGGTGTTTATCACCTCTGGCAATGAATACTTAAATAAGTATTCATTGCCTCTGGGGCCCACATACCGCTGGGTATAGAATGATCCCCTCCCAGTGAAGCGAAAAATTAAATGTATATTCTTCGTAAGAATGCATTTATTTTTGTACAATGCAGGAGTACTTAAACAAATCGAGTAATCGACCTCCAGACCCCAGATACTTTATATAAGATATTTGGGTCCAGACCCTCCGCTTTAGTGGGTGTAGCTATTTCATCCCTCCTCCACCGACCCTAGCGCTGGATATGGCAGTGGAGGGACAAGTGGCGGCTAAAAGGAGGGGCTTAGCCCCGCAAAAATTTATAAGTTAATTCACAAAAATGTTGTTACTTTAGTTTATTATCGAAAAAGAAACAATTTTACACAAATAGTAATAACAAGTTTAAGTGCATGTACTTAATTGCATAAGTTATATAATGCTATAAACAAAACTGTAGCTCTTATAAATACATACTTCTCTAGGAACAAATATCTTATGCAGCTGTGATATAAATGTCGTCGTGCAGCGGGAGCGAACTAGAAAATCCTGTGTGTGCGTTTTCCCCACTACCAAGTTTGTCCTTATGAGAACATCCCTCACAAGTCAAACATCCTTCCCTCCCGGAGGCCTTCCTCTCGCCATCAGGCCTATTAATTACTGTTGTGACGCTGTTCTGAAATAGTTTAGGTTATGTTGCATTGATAATGCATAGTTCCGTCAGTGTTGCGTTATGTTTTTGAAGCGCTGTGTTATTGACATCGTGTTTATAAAAGTTAATTTGTGTACATTGACAGTGGTGATATCAACCAATGAAGCGTGAGACTGACTACTTCAAAAATCTAACCAGTGACAATAAACTAAGAAATTACACACAGAATTACTAGCCCAGTAAAAAAATACGCTTTGTCGCAACTAATTAGGGGAAAGCTGAATTTTTGCAGGATGTTAGTATACAAAGTGTACACTAAAAAAACACAAAGTCCCGACCCCCACCCCTCTTGCTTTCTCCCCCACCCCCTCCGCAGCCTTGCAAGAGCACTACTCTAGCTAAATGCGTACAGATCAAAAACTAACTATGTTACCGGATTGATCTTTTTTTATTTTACTCCTAACAATATTATAAACAAATTATGTTATATACACTTTTTATGTAGATAGCTTAGTTTCGCCGTAATAGTTAAACAAATACAGAAAACTGTCACTGCAAAAAATAAAAAGTAACTTCAACAAATTATACCTTTTTATCCTTACGTCTTGGGAAGAAATGGTTGGAACAAAACTTATAGATAATTTAATTGGCTTTAAAATGATGTGTCTAAAACAGCATACTGTTAAAACAACGGCTCTATAGAGAGCGATGAAGCAGTAGTGGACACCGCGCCGCCTCTCTTAGCAGCCCCGCCCCGCTGAGGTATACAAACATTTATAAAGGGACTCGTCATCTTCAGTGTCCAAAGTATATTCTGTCGATTTTCTTATAAATAAACACGTCTAGCAGAAAACGTCACTGTTTTTTGCTCATGTTGGGACACGACATCTGCTTTCTATGGACTAGGAAAGTTAAAAGCAGCCGACTTCATATTTAATTCAACTGAATCTAAAGCACAGGCTGAGCTTTTCACAAAACAAGAAATTACAAAAAAATCCTTCTAGAAAGTGGAGAACAGTTTATCCTAAATATGTACAACTTATCAAAGTTCAACGCTCAATGAAGCCATATATTTTAAGGAAAAGCAATAACCGTCCTATAGCAGCCCCGCCGTTGACACTTGCCGATGAGGTGCACCGCTAAAATAACTCTTATTCGGGATCTTGAATAGCCTTCAGTTGGAATGGACTAACAATATAATAACTTTCACTTTAAGTTTTCATTACCAAAATGCAGTTTTTAGTACAAACGTTTATAGCTTTTATTACTGATACAAAGAATACAGTTTCATTGTCTAGGCACTATTTACTTGCTTGACTAACTGCCTAAGTCTTTCAGTAAATAAATCAGGAATAGTATATTTTTGATAGCTGGCTATTTCTTGCACAGAGGATACTATATTAATGTTTACTGTTACGTTTTTTTAGTTTTTTATAAAGGGTCATTTTCGTCGGTTTGTTCCGAAGTATTGTTAAAATGCATTCCACTACAGTGCCCACACATATATGTGCAATCGAACCCAGCTTTACGACAGCTACATTTTGTAACATACAATGTTTTAAAATTGCAAGGTATTAGTAGGAGAAGTTCACTTGGAGCAGGGGGAATCGTCGTGGGCTTAGGTATAAGTTTGTTATTTTATGTATATTGACAACTCTACTCTTCCGATGAAAGTTTAAATCTGGTGGTAAACCCTAAAAAGAAGTTGATCAACAGCATCTGAAATCGGTGGAAGTTTTGCTAAATCAAAATTTGACTTAAGAGACATTTTTACGGTTAATTGCTTTTCCTTAAAATATATGGCTTCATTGAGCGTTTTTAACTTTGATAAGTTGTACATACTTAGAATAAATTGTTCTCCACTTTCTAGAAGAAAGCTTCTTCAAATCAAAGCTGACTGAGTCAAAGTACGAACTCTTTGTAACGAAAAGTCTCTTCACTACAAAAAGAAAAGAGTTTTGGTCTGGCTTTGGAATGACATGTGTATAGAGCAGTCATTGATAAAATCCTTCAATTAATATGAGGTTTAATGCGCGGGAGAGGAATAACTCAGATACCATAAATAAATGGGTTTTAAGAACACCGTAATTTTCACGGATAAGGGAGGCATTTAGAAGTTTTCTAGGATTGAACACCCCGATAACATAATTAGTTTTCTATCTGCACGCATTTAGCTAGAGTACTGCTCTTGCAAGGCTGCGGAGGGGTGGGGGAGAAAGCAAGCGGGATGGGGGTCGGGACTTTGTGTTTTTTTAGTGTACACTTTGTACACTAACATCCTGCAAAAATTCTGCTAGTTGCGACACGGGCTAGTTTGGCGACGCATAACGCACGCATTTCTCTGGCCTATATTTCGCAATTTGTTTTGTTTCGTCAGTGGTTAGATCAGGGTTGATTTGTGTTCCACTCATTTGTGAATAGTATTACCATTGTATTTCACATATAATGCCTTTATTGGATAACTAGGGGCGACCCCCCTAGTTCCAACCCGTTGGAACCTTCTGAACACTTATTTTATGATTTATTTGTAATAAAGGTGTAGGATTTATGATAACCTCAAAGCTAAGAAGGGTAATAATGTTAAAAATGTCCAAATCAAATTATTTCGTATATTTATAACAGCAGTTATAATAAAGGTTAAAAGAACCAGTAAGGCTTAGGTCTACACTTAAACAAAAACCTAACCTTAAAGTTAGAAATACAATATTTGTTTAAAATTTTGAAATTAGCTGTTAATTGAAATATTAGAGCAAACAGCTGTTTGCTGTAACAACACTAAAACATATATTATGCATTGCCATACAATATTATTATTTTAGTATAGTTTGTATTGTTTTTACGCCCTACAGATCCTTTTTACAAAACCCTAGCCTAAAAGTTAGAAATACAAATAATTATTTCAAATTTTGTAATCTCAGTTATTAATGGAAATATCAGATCAACAGCTTATTACTGTACAAACACTTATAACATATTTAATTATTATTTGTTATATGGCGCGCCCATTGCGTACAGTATAGCCTAGTGTGTGTTGTTTTTACAACAGATGTCGTTATTCACAAAAACCTTAATTGTTAAAATACAAATAATTGTTTTAAGTTTGAAATCAGCTGATAATGAAAATATTAGAGGAAACAGCTGACTTCTGTTTAGAAAAATTTCTCTTACATTTTTGTTAAATATTGAGTATATTTTTTGTTGTTTTTATGTTCAATAGATTCTGCAGTTTTTCAAAAAGTATATAAAAACACGCTTGTATTCAAATGAAAGTTGTGTCAAAATTTCAAAGCAATCGGTGAAGAACTTTCGGAGGTTATCGATTTTGAACAAACGCACATTTACATTTTTATTTATATAGATGACTGGGCAAACTTAACCTTTGTTCAGGCTGTATAAGAGTTTCCTTGCTATATAATTATAATTTAAAAGAGTATAGCAACAGAAACGAGCAGGACAAGGCCGACAAGGCATAGAGGGCACTCGCTGAAAAAATTTATGCAACAGGTAGTTCCAACTCTATCGTCACCACAAATTGCTTGATTGTCCAGTGCTAAAATGGCGGAAAATGTGATTCCCAGGTGCCTAACAATAGAAATTTGTACACCCATATATTCCATTCTCCCCAGATCTGCCAGTGCGTCCATTAAATTAGCCCCCCCCCCCCCCATGAATGTTTTTCTAGAGCCACCCATGGGAGGGAGGGTTATTAGTTCACTAGGGTTAATGATTTTAAAAATGTATTTGTTCCTAGTATAGCTGTAAATGCACGTGTTACATACCTGAACTCGTGTAATTTGAATCAACTTAATCATTATTAGTTGTTGGCCTAGTTGTACTGATAAACTAATAATGACATGGCAGTAAACTCAAGTAAAGTACGTTCTTTCCAAAAGTAGTTTTTTCTTCTCTGTGTTTTTGGGCCCTGCTGCCAGCCATTCTGAAAATTTGACCAAACCGATGGACTGTATTAACATCAACATTGCATACACTAAAAGTGTAGAACTAACCACCTAAGTGATAACAATAACCATGGCGAGGATACAAATTATACAGTGAAGGAAGGTTTTGGCCTCTAAAAACAGTATTGCAGTATATATACTCCACGAATGGAAATAACATTGTATAATAGTTTTCCGTAAAGTAAATAAGCAGCCTACATCAAACACCACACGTTTTCAAATTATTTTAACTACACTACGTTCGTAGATAGAGGGAAAAATTATGTTTTGATCGAAATTTTCGGGAACATATTTTTTAATACTATTATTACTGTATTCAAAATGTTTTAATAACTTGTTTTGAAATCCTTAATAACTTGTTTAGAAACAACATCCCACACGACTGTCATAAAATTCACAGTAAAATGTATATTGAGTTATGATTGGAATAAGTGCGGGTTAAAATTTTGTTTAACCTGTTAATCTGTTTCGGAGGAAATTGTCTGTAACAGTGTACACACACAGACAAACATACAGTTAAATGAGTGAACATAATAAGGGTTACGATTTTTCTTGTGAGCTATAACAAATATTTCCTATTAATCACTGGTATAGGCTACAAGCAGAAGGCAAAGAAGTAGGCTATAACTTAATTATGTAATTGGATTTGTCATGTAGGCCTACTTAGTCATTTACAAAACAATATTGTATTGATTGTTCTTCTTGATTACTCAAAGCAATTAAATACATTTTAAAATTACAGTTTTAGGTTTCTTAATTCTGTTTGGTAAAAACAATGAGTGGTAATATTTAAGGAATTATTCATAGTTGCATGCTGAGTCGGCAATTCCAACAGCGATGGTGTGCTCAACCCATACTGTCTTGTACCAATTAAATGATAAATTTAATCAAACTGTTACTTACTAAACATTACTGGGTATGTTTGATAAGATCTAAGCCGGACACAACATACAATAATTATTAATAACCATGTAAATATTATCACTCGTTCTTTTTACCAAACAAAATAAAGAACGATATTGTCAATATTTATTTAGTTGCTTTAAACTGTCGAATTTTTTGGAAAATGTGGTAAAAACTGTTTTTTAAGTTTGAAATCGGCAACAATTTATCAAAAAAACAACTCGTTAAACATTAGATTAAGATTCGAAATTTTTAAACCTTGTAAAAACAAAACAGACTTTATACGAAGGAAAAGAAACATTTTAACGTTAATAAATTTACTCTGAAAAATAGTGAGTAAAATGACAAATTGAATTAAATTTGTTTACACATTTTGTATTTATTGAAAATCGTGTGTTTCAAAATGTACAATAATAATGCAGCTAAATTTAATTGTTTGCAGCAGAAGTGGGTTAGATTAAGATCGTGTAAATATACAATTCCATTAAAAATAGTTAAACATTATTGTTCCTGCATTTTAAAGATAAAAATAACACAATTCTTAAAAAACACTTATACTTCTTCCAAATTTAGAAAAGCTATTGTTAAAGTGTAACAGTGGTGCACCGAGGATTAGGGTTTGGTTGGAGGGGGGACTAAGCTTAGGTCAGAATATATTATATATATTCTTTAACTTATTACAAATTCTGAAACATTACATATTTTTTAAAGTGGATGGTGACTTGCTTGAGTCAGACAATAGAGCAACATAAACATTATATCCGCAACATCACGTACTGACCTTGAGTGGCGGTCTAGCCAGCACAACAGCTCGCTGCCTTATTAGGGTCATGTTATGCGAGCGCTGATTGCGCTGCTTTTTCAACGTCGGGTTAACGTCAATTAATTGGGTAAATGGAACTACTGTGGGTTATGATATACGAGTCCTATCAACGCTGGCAAATCTCCGTTAACCGGGCGTTGAGCGTGCCCAACGCGAATTGACGCGGTAACGACTCGGCGCTATCAACGCCGAACCAAGATTTGCGGAGCGCTGTCAACGAGCACTCACAGCGCAGCTACCACAGAAGCCAAGGTAGTCAGAAGAATCGACTTTGTTCTGGTCCTAGTAGTGATTGTTTATTTCAAAGTGATTATTATGTAATAATTCAAAGTGGCATAATGTTTGACACGGAAACATTTATTTACGCTATTGAATAGCAGCATAGATCATGAATAGTAAATATCCAAATACAATGATAGCAGCCACCTCTATATGAAGTTAATTCAAAGGGTTATAGCAATACACAATTGAAACATTGAATGAAACTATCTTGTTGATACACGATACAATTTAATCATAAACGTAATTTTTAATAGAATATCGACTACGTGTTCAACGATCAAGAACTTTGGGGGAGAGGGAGGGGGTACCGTTGGACAACCGAAAGCGTATAAAGGAGTTTAATAAAGTTATTTCCCAGCTGTTGGTTTCATGGTTTCATAATACACATTTAGGCCTAATAATATTTATACTTCTACGGAGATATTAAGAAAACGACAGCCTACAACTTAGGTCCACCTGTAATTATTATATTTAATAAGCTGTAGCTGCTGTTAAAAATACAATCTGGTGGAGAATCTTTTTCAATACGAGCACAATCGTAACTTTTGCCTATGTATGACTAACGTCTTCTCTGCCGTCGAGTGTAATTAATTGAGTTGTATTAATTAATTATTGTGACTAGTTACTTTGTTTTCAAACCGTTAGAATGGAAGCTGCGAAAGGCTCTGTCAGTATTTTCGTATAGTTCAGTTTCAGCTATAGTTCAAATGCTTTAACACATAAAACAAATGTTTTAAACAAACCAATTAATTAGTTCCCATCCAATTTAAAAATATTTTCGTTGGATGCTACAACTCAATAATAATTTATAATATCCATTTCAATTTCAAATATGGTATTAATAAAAAACAAAATGCGGAAAGAATAATAATTAATTAAGGGTCGGCTCTAGTAAAACAGAAAGCAACCTGCGACTCCAGCGTAGCGGCGGTAGGTTATGCGGACATTGCTCATCGTAAATCCATTTAAAACCCGCAATTGTTCAAATAGCGTTTTTTTTTTAATACCAAACTCTTGGGGACAAAATTCTTCGTCCGAATGGCTTGGTAATTTTTCGCTATAATTAATAGTGACAACATATACAAATATTAAAAATCAATTTTTTAAATTGTTAATAAATATTAAACAAAATGTTTTTCTTAATTTTGGAAAAGCCATTTGCATGCGTATTGGCCATAGCTTTAAAATGACATCTTTCATAACAGTTTTGACAGACTGCGACTGAGAGCACACGTGCTGCGACCTGTCCGTGGTATTAGGAACTGTTACAACATTGTACAGCAGACATTTTCTAAGTATTATTTTGTATTATGAAACGTAGGCCCAAAGATGTATACTCACTGGACTGGCAGCTCCGTCAGAAGCCGAGCCGACAATCGGTGGTTGCGTTCTGGATTTTGAAGGCTGAATGGGCAAAAAGCGTCTCACCACGCATTACTATAACATTGTCTCGGTAACTTTCCTAAACGTTTTATTCTTTGTAAATACGTTTTAAGGCATTTTACAGTTAATTATTATTCTTAACGACATGATCAGTTTGGAATAGTTAATACAAATAAAATAATCATTAGATAAAGATACACATGAATAATAAATTACACCTTTTATACATTGCTCACCATCTTTAAATAATATGACACTCGGTCAAAGCATTTACAATCGATGCAACGGGCTTAGTAAGGATTTGGTTTTAGGAAATGTCCATAATTTTCTTCGCTGCTAATGTCAGAACATAGCCCTTCTTCTTTATAAATTTAAGAAATCGCTGTAATAAAAAGAACTCTTGCGATTACCATACTGTTTTTTTTCAGAAGGTTTTAATTTTAGGTCATTAAGGGTCTGCTCCAGTAAAAATAAAATGGATTTTTATCCCATAAGATCAATGTTAAATTTCAAACCATTTATTTCATTTACTTTTTATCATAAAATTGTTTGCAAGGTCTCATTTTAAGCACAGTCACAATACGCATCCGTCTTGCAATTTACATTTTTTTTTAAATTTGTTACGTAATTGACATTTTGTAAGTACAAAGTTTGAATTTTTTTCCTAACACAATAAAAAAAAATAACAATGAAAAATAATTTGCAAGAGGGATCCGAAATTTTATAAAGAATATTCAGTTTTTTTTTTCAACATTCAATTACAAAAGATAGACTTATTAAATGGTTTGAAATGAGGCAATGTCAGCGCAAGAAATTGCACTGTTTAGATAGGTATATAGTGAGAGGCGCTAGCGTTTCCTGTTGATTTCTCGTTTACTGGAGCAGACCCTTAAGAACGAGTTAGGAAAACACAGTTAAATACTTGTAGCGGTTGGCTACAAACATAATTATCTTTACACATACTGTAATGGAATGGAATAATTTACTTACAAATGAAAAGAATTGTCGCTCCCTTTCCTCCATCACAAGGAGGGTTTTGCAAAGCATAAAATAAATGTAGAAATAAATAAATGCATAATGGAGGATAATGTAAAGCATGATCGCTCGGTGATCTTCGCATCAGTCGCTCCAGGCAAAACCTACCTGAAGCCTCGGCTACGATACAGCGATAAGCGATAAGCGGATTCGTCGTCGGCGATCATGAGCGATAAGTGTGGCTGCGATACAAGCGACAGCATTGAGCGGAAAGGCGCTCCCTTCCTATTCGACCATAACCTCAACAGTCTGAAATATGGTGTCGGATGACGAGGTTGTGCAACTGCTTATGTTAAGTGAAACCCCGTAAAACATTCGTTGTTGCATTGCGTGTTTCGCACTCCTACCCCCGTATTGGCAGTATTTTCAATACACAGTGCATTGCAGCTCATGCTTGAACTCTTGTAAAAATAAAATAAGTATTTATGTCAAATCAAACAGCACATAACATTAAAATATATGTTAGTGCAAATCTCTTTAAAGAAAAATACCTGACTATAATTAATAATATACATATTTTCCTTTCTTTAGGAGCTAGGGGGGGCTGTGGCCCCCCTCTGTCCATAATAATATACATATTTCCCTTTCCCTAGGACCTAATGGGTGGGGGCGAGGCCCCCCTCTGCCCATAGGTATGGGCGCCCATGGTACATCGTTGTGTAGGCTTATTGTAATTGTTTTGTAATTGTAGGCTAATAATCTTGTACTATAAAATTATCTCTCATACACACCGCCGCTTTTTGTTGTCAGATGTAGAATATTGTATTTCTTGTAGAACGAAATCTTCTTGAAAATATTTCTTATACTATTTTTAAATGCTATCAGCCTTAGTTTTTAAAAATCACTCCATATATGTTCATACATTGAACGTAACACTAATTTAATACCAAGGTTAAGTCTAATTTCATTGTAACACTTTAGAAGTTAAAAGTATTCGTTCGCTAGTAAAACTACGCAACTAAAATATACTATCAGAACTGCGTTATCAGGAATTCCTAAAATCCGGGAGAGATAACGATAGCATTAATGCCACTTTACATGTTTAAGTTTTAAAAGAAAGTAGGGTACACATTGTACTAAAACTAAAGTTGTATCTTTCTCTGTAAACCTATTTAATCAACCGAGTTAGTTACGCTGCATTCCTTTAGGTTCAAAGCCTAATTAAGACCTACAATGTTCACAAACAAATGCCTGATAAAGAACAAAATCATTTGCCCACATACATACCAAGTTATAAAAGACGTACTTTGTGTACCCTGAACAAAGAAGTTTGTACACATCAGAATATTTAGTCAGTCTTAAAATGTCTAAGAATACAGTATATTCAAAAATGTTCAGTTATAGTCATTTGTACAGGTGAATTTAAGTAGACTGGATAAAAGACGTTGGAAAAGGCGCGACATTTCAAGATAGAAGAGATTACATTATTGTGAAAATGTGTTAAGAGTGATACATTGAAGGATAAGGCTGGATTAATATTTTTCGGAATGATATATTAACTGAATCTGAAATGGTAATTAAAAACACCGATAAAATGTGCCCTTATAAAATGTACAATGACAAAACCCTATACCACTTCCATTTTTAGCGATACTCAGATAAATTAAAGATTTGATTAACTCGTTTACGTTTTTTCGGATATTAACCTTCTTTCTTAGTTCAATAATTTTTTTAGTTTTCCACTGATTTTACTTTTTCCTGGGTGTATAGCATTTATTTTTGATTGCTGTGAGTGCATCAGTTTTTATACAGTATTTCTATTGCTATATACCACATATTGCACATCCCATATACAAGAATGAAGCATTTAGTAATTCGAGTAATAACAGTAAATATTATTAAACTGCCATATTTTAATTCATCCAATATTTACTTTACAATTATCAAATAATTAGCGGACCTTTTCACCACTGTTTTAAGTAAGTGCCATTAGATGGGCCAACAGTGAAAACAAAATAACATTTTCGCCACCATTCCTAGAATAATCTTAAAAGTTACAAGCTAAGTTATGATACAGAAAACATTCATAGAGAAAATATCCAGTTTTTTGTCAAATATATTTGGTGCTGTTTAAAATTAATAGGCTACTGTATTATTAATTTAGTTGATTGTACGAAACTTAGACAAGGGTAGAAAATTATATCATATTTTGTACTCATTTTCTTTATTAAAAAGTAATCTCTTTTTCAGTTTGAGAAAAGATAGAATCTTTCATTATTGCTCTACAATAGTGTTTTGGTTAGTTCTTTTTTTAACTTTCCAGTAGACCCCTACCTATCTTGACTTAAGCGCGATAGAAGGTTACATTTCTAACAGCAACATTTTAATGCAATATTTTTGAAAGCGTTTACTTTGAAAAATTATTGTCTATATTTATCGTTGTATTTAAAAAGTCTGAATTTTTTTAATTTTTGAATGAAAAATCCCCCTCTGTACGGTAGGGTATATATAATATTATTGTGTTATATATAAGCCTACATAAACGAAAATGAAATTTAATATCATCTGGTTTTGCTTGTGACTTTTCCTACTGTTACTTTGGAAACTTTGGTGACAGTTTCTGCAAATATAAAGTAACGAATTTCTGAAAGTCGCCTGCAGTCATATAAATTTTCTTCTTGAAAAATATGTATTCTATAAGAGCAACAATACTGAACAAAATGAACAATGTAATTAATATTATAAAAAATTTACAACTTTTTTATTTTATAAATAATTATGTATACATTTCTTGTAAGTTGCAGTTGCTGGGTGCATGTTGCACTGGCTTACCTCGGGGTTATGTTTAAAAGTAAGTTTAGTTAGTTGAAGGCAAGACTATTTTAATTTTACTTAAGGGGGCACTCCACCTTTAAAAAATTTTCTTTTTTTTTAAAGTAAACCTAATTATTTTATGTTTTATAATATGAGTGTTGGTTATAGTGACTTTTCCATAAGTTTTGGCAACCCACCCCTTCCCCCGGGAGGGGGGTTAATTTTTACGGATTTAACTAGGCTTCACTGAGGCAGACATAACTCAAGTTGTATTTAAGATAGCCTCATTTTTATTTTTTTTTTATTTTGAAGAGGGCATTCCATTCTACAACCTGGAGTATGGATATTAAATTACATAAAATATTTCTGTAAAAAATATGTTATTTAATTTTTTTATGAAAAATTTTAGTAAAATCTATTTTTAATCATTTCTTAAAATCTGTATTATAGGAACTAATGTATATCCATACCACAGGTTGTACAATGAAATGTCCTCTTCAAAATAAAAAAGAAATTATGAGGCTATCTCAAATACAACTTGAGTTATGTCTGTCACAGTAAATGAAAACGTGAGAAACAAAACTTTCGGAAAACTGCCTAGAAAAAGACTGTTATTTGGAGAATATAAATGTACCCATTTCGTTTTTAGATAAAATAAACTAATTATAATCATATTATCTATACTTATTATATATCAAATTGTTCAGAAAATCACAGGGAACAAAACTAGGTGAAAAAAATTAATTGTCATTTTTTGTCATTTTTATCAATATTAAGGTGGAGGGCCCCCTTAAGGTAGACAAGACAAAACTAGAACTTAAGACAGGTTAAGCTGGAGACAAGGCGAATAATGAGGCAAAAGACGGTGTAAAAGTAATGTAAAAATTTAAGAAATATTTAAAAAAGTAAAGTCTTTTGAAATCCATCTTTTGTTATTATGCCACTGTCAGCAACAAATTCATAATTTCAATTGCTATGATACTTCAATATTCACTGCATTTAGTTGTTTCATTAAAATATGCACAACGGATATTAAACTGACTTAAAATATTTGCGTCTACTGCGAAATGGTTAAAATACATTTGTTAATCTATAGTAACAAGAGTTTTTGCAATAAAATATGACTATCTTCAAGTTATCTAATTCTATAAAGTCATGATGCGTTGAAACTACCCAGTGTGAAATTCTTAAAGTAGGAAATTAATCAAAGAAAACACTAAACGACCAATATGGTTAAACCAGACTACTCATCATTTGAAAATTAAAAATGTATATAAATTTACGCTATTGAAACCTAATTAGTAAAATATAACACAGATCTATTACGTATACAGAATCCAATGTACATATATTGCCTTCTTTAAACAGGTGACTATTCTACTTTTTACGAATTAACTTTGTTTAAACAACCATGAGAATCATTTGCACGAGCATTTTAATGTAATCATTTTGTCTTTTATGTAGCCCATTCAATCACATCAATATAATACGGAAGCTTTTACCCGTGAACACAAATTCCTTTCAATTTTATATTTGTACTAAGTTCTAAGTACAACTTACATTTTACTTAGTTCATACGCGACTAGGTTCATTGTTTCACCCGTTCAAAGGCGACAAAATAAATAAAAATTTTACACGCATAAGTAAGCATTAGATTTAATAAATATAATACAGAAGAATACATTTAATTCCTTTCTGTTTTTTAATCCATTCTATTTCAATACTCTTTGGAAATTAAAATATTATGATTAAATACAAAACTACCTATATTTAAGAGAGTCTGAATGTCAATGTCTTTAAGGCCTATCTAAACATAACCCCAAACTATAATCTACACTGGGTTAAGTGGGTTTGTTTAAGTATTACAGATGATGGGTGAAATCAGCTGTTAAACGAATAGGTAGGCCTATATCTTCTTTAAATTTGTATAAAGAAATATATTGATGATAAAAGGTTGTATTTATATATAGTTTATAACCTCAAAGCAAACATTATAACGTATATTATAGCATTCATTAGTTCTATAACTCATATTAAATTTTTGTTTAAATCAACTTCACAAGAAATTATTACGATTGAAGTGTAAACATAACCTCAAACTATAATCTACACTGGGTTTGTTACAGATGATAGGTGAAATCAGCTGTTATATTATATTATGTTACTCAACTATACGTACGTACGTACACTCGCTTTTATAGGAGTTGTTTCCCCACCTAGTGAAATAATTTCCTGCTTGACTTGTATGGGAAAGATAAGTTTGAATAAATGTTAAAATAAATCTGTGTAGGCCTAAATATACATTCGAAATTACAGTTAAGTCTTGAGCAACGTACAAGCCCTATAAAACTTCGAACACCCCGTAGGTGTTCTAAACAGAATTTTAGTCTCTTAACAGATTGAAGTAATTTTCCTCACGGACGAACTCTTGTTATTGTTTTTCCTTTTTTTTACTTTCGCTCTCTATACCCCAGCACGTCACAACACATGTCCAACCTCTAAAACCTGTAGAGACACTTTTATCTTTGTGAAGTTGGTTAACCCGAATCAAATTACCTTCACATTACCTTCACAAAAGTCTTCAGGTGAAGTTTGTTTTCAGTTTTTCTTCGTCCAAGTTTGCTCTTAAAAGTACAGCAAATATTGAAAGACGTGGATGGTTTAAATTATGTTCCAAGTTTCTGTTTGATTTAAAGGGAGAAATCTACCCTTCTTACAACTTTTACTTGGGAGGTTTCTTCCGTTTAATAAACAAAAGTTTATATCTAATGTTTACTGAGATATTTTTATTGCTCAATTAAAACGATAGCCGTTCACATTATGGACATTATAAAACTTAGTTTTGTTTACAATATGAATTAAAAGGAGTTAATATATTTTGAAACTAGTAGCTTAAATAATATAAGATAGTTTTTATTTCAAACGTCCTAGTCGGTATACAATGTAATTCACATAAATTATAACCACTAATTAAAAACCGAACATTAAAATGATAGGATATTGTAACATAAAATTTTAAAAAAATCGATGGTTTATTGAATGAACATCAGACTGAAACAAAACAAAGTGACAGATGTTAATAGAAATCCCATATTATACATTATTCTTATTAGCATAACAAACTTGGAACTAAGGACATTTTGATACATTAAAATATCTGTACCCATACGGGCTGTATACAGATATACTATACTCGAAGTAGCTTTTACTTGTAGTCATACAATATATCGGTGAACATGGAATGAAATATACTAAACAATGTTTTACAATTGTCTAAATGTCTATCAGTATTACAGAACTGTTAGATGTAGACGGGGGAAAATATGTAAAGTATTAACAACTAAGGCCAAAATATTGGTTGAAAAAAATATGTCAACCTTGTTATCTAATATCAAATTATTTAAAACATGAATAGGATGTCTATTTAAATTATTTCCAAACAAACTTTCGAAAATCCGTTTCATAGAACTAATAGATCTTAAAAAAACCGATTATGAAATAGATGGTAAAAAATATCTGTTCTCGTAACTGCTTCGCACGGTCAAGCGCCTAAAGTGTAAATAGTTTTGTTACTTTCCTTCTTTACTCTTTGACGCTAGTATCATTCCTTCGTAGAGGCAAACATTTTTCAAGCCTTGGCAAATAAATACAATATGTCTTTAAAAAAATGTCCATGAATATACAAGAAATGTTTAAATTTGTATTGTTTTCATTTCAGAAAATTCTCTTAAATTGTTACTTAAACAACATATTATTAGTCATTGGTCCAAAGCCCCTTGAGTAGACCTAAGATTTACCGTTGAAAATTTTACTAAATATATATAATTTATAAATTAAACACGACAAAAAATTTAATTGAATACAAAATTTCAAATTTGGGCTCAAGAAGTGTAATCCTACAGCTGGAACTTTCTTATAATAGAGTCGGTTCTGTTTTTCTGGGTGTTGAAGTATTGGCGATTTTTAAACTTCTGTTACTTGTTACTACTGGACTAATAAGAACAAATTATACTTGCTAAACAAACACGATTGTGGAGGTATATTGTGATAAAGTCATTAGTATTCAAGTTACGGTAGTTTCACATTTTATCAACAAATAATAACACATTTTTGCTAGCGCTAAGAAAATACAGACAGCTATCGCTAAAAAGAAACGTTTTTGTCTTAAATTTAATAGTTTTCTAAGTGAAATAATAAATTCAAACGTTAAAAAAAACTATACTTTTTGCTTGATTTAAGTTATTCATACATTAAAAATATGTGAAAATTGTTTGAGTATAAATTTAAGTATAGAATAAAAAATGAAGATCCAATGATGTAATTAATATTTTAGGGTACTTCCACAAATAAAATATAAAAGTACATATATAACTGTAACAACAACTATTGGCGAAGTTTATTTGTGCATAGTTATTCCTCGTCTTATTTAGCCTAAGAATAAACATAAGACGCATTATGCTCTTTAACTCAATGTAGGCCTAACTCTAATTTAATTTTGAAAACTCTGGGTGAAAGTGTAGGTGACATTCTTATTTTTATTTATCATTGACATAGGCACCTCGCGCACGGGTCGTTTACGTGCGCAGACGGATCGCCAAGCTATCGCCAAGGAAGTGTCAGTATGCTCCCAATTTTCAGTGAATTGCTTTCAAAATTTCATGTTTTTCATCAAGTAGTAATGATGAAGAAATATTTAATATATTACCACTGCACCAGATAGTTCACGGAAACAACTTAGGTCATGAGTTCACTTGGAGATAAATCGATTCCAAATCGATAAAGCATCTCTAATTCCAAATTTTTGGCATTTTATTGGATAACAACATAGACCTACTTTCATTTAGTAGAACTTCTTTCTAAAGTCTTCAATTCAAAAGCATGACAGCTATCCTTAATAGCTGCTATTGGCTGAGAAACGGCATTGTAAAATAGCCTTCTTATGTTAGAAGGTGTCAATGGAAACAGGTAGGGTAGACAAGTAAATAAATATGCATTGCCAAAACTAACGGAATAAAGATTCAATTTGTCGGGCTTGTAGATAATAACCTGTTTAGGCTCTCTGATTGATGACCTGCGTATTGTGAGTTAGTTTAGATGCAATCTGTGAAAACTGACAATTAGAAACGTGTCGCTATTGTGAATTGAAAATGGTGCTTTTATTTCTAACTTAAATTTGTCTTCAACCAACTACAATGCACTTTATTACTTTATACGGTCTACCCACCGTCAGTAGGGTTGGCACTAAAATACAATATTTAGTTCAAGTAGTTATCACAGTTGATCCATAATAGTATAAAGAAAAATACACCTTATTCTTAAATGAATTCATAATAAATAATCTTAACTTAAATTAAAATAGTATAACTATACATAAAGCATAAAGGAAACAGAAGACTTAACTAACATTAACTACAGAACAACATAAAATACAGCTACATAAGTGAAAGTCCGTCACAGAAATTTGTTACCCATTATTATAAAATACTGTTGCTATAAGACCCCCTTTAGAAAATGAACCTCCCTTTAAAAATTAAATCTAGACACCAAGAACCATCTATAAAACCACTTGGTATAAATTGGTATAAAACCACGCTTATGTCATGAATCTGGCAAGACTTCACCAATCCCTTCCGGATTTGAGATAGTAACGGACATACGGTAGCGAAATGAAACAGCGATTTCTTCTCTTGCAAGTTACATAGTGAACACAAATAGTTTTTATCTGCCATCTAGGGTTTACAATTCCAATCGACAGCTTCAGCCCTTGCTTTCATGACCCATCTAATTGTTGTCATGTCAAAACTATTATTAAAATAACTTCGTTCCCCAAGCTCGCTGTCTAAGCAGAGTCTAAGCTACGGCACAATGCGTGATACCTAATCTTTCTGTTTAAACATTTGGTAATATGATTTGACTTAACCACTTCAATAACCTTTTCCATCCCTTTAGGGCCATTTATCCGACCCTTCCGATAAAATTATATCGAACCTTTCACCTAACAGCTGCCATTAGCGGTACCAGTATAATTTGTTTCTAATTATTTCTTTAGCTAAAACATAAGGGGGTCTATATCATGCCATATATTATACACGCAAAATGTAATTAAAATTCATTTGTAACGTAAAAGTCACGATTTTTGTAATCCTGATTATAAAAATAATATGTAATTTGGTGTACTATTAGGCAATCTCAATATTCGTTTTTAAATATCCTCAACAATACTGAATTCTCTGAAACCTCACACTTGTGATGCATAACATAATATGGATCTAACAATAGCGTTAAACATAATAGCCTATACTTGATACTTAAAGGTACTTTATTTCTACTCAACAGGTTATGCGAAACAACTTCTTAAATCCATTGTAAGTTTCGCTATCTGTGTTTTTTCATTTAAATGAAAAATCCAAAATAATGTTGGTGTAAAAATTAAAATTTTCTAGATATTTATACCTATTTACAACTTCTGTGGGATTTCCTTTCTACTGCCATTTATCAGTTCGTCTTAAATTGCCATCTATTCTAAAAACTAATATTTTAGATTTATCTAGGTTTACTCGCAAATTAAAATTGTTACAATATTTTTTTAACTTATTTAACATCTTGAAGTCCTACTGCGGTGGTCGACGGGATCACTATATCATCAGCGTACAATACAATAATATTAATTCAATTAAAAAATAATTAAAAATAATTCAATTAATTCAATTAAAAAAAATATATTAATTCGGTTCCCACTAACTATACAACCCTCACCCAAACATTCAGCTAAATCGTTGATAAATAACTAGAATAACAAAGGACTCAGCAGGCACATTTGGCGTAAACCCATACCCGTTTCGAAATTATCTGATGTTCCGTCCTTACATCAAACTCCTGCCTGAGTCCCATTATAAAGGCTTCTCAAAACATTTAACAACTGATTTGACACGCTTAAGCAAGATAGTTTATAAAAAAATATTACTCTGTCTATTGTATCAAACGCTTCCGAAAAACCTACAAAGAAACAAAACATCTTTTCTTTTCTTTTTGTTAATTTTAAATTACCAATATTAGTTAGGCTAATATAAAAATATTGTCCACTGTCGAGTAACCTTTTCTAAACCCAGCTTGCGCCTCATTAATAATAGATTTGTATGTTAACCAGGAAGTTAGTCTATTACTTCGGCTAGCATTAAAATGCCAAAGTATTAAAATCTTGCGAAAATTCTAACAAATTTGTATTGCTTTATCGTGTTCAGAGACCTCGAAAACGTCGAGAAAAGTCATAAAAAGTGGGAGTAAAATTTTGTGTCCGTGTGTCTATCTGTGGACAAGATGTGCACTCACAGACATCGTAGAAAACTTCTGGTGGTGCCAAAATCTTCGTAATTTTATTGCGGAGAATTGAAAAGCTTTTAAGCTTTCTAGCGTGACAGCAGCGTGAAGTGCATGCCAAAAATAAGTTGAGTATTTTTAAAAAAACACGAGCCGAAGAATTGAAAAAGTATTCCATCTTTTCATCTTGTTTAGTATTATACTTGTGAATTGTTTTGCCACACAGTCTATAAACGAAATACCACGCTAGTTTTCTACACATTTAACACTCCCTTTCTTGTATAAAGGATAAATAATTGATCCTTTAAAAGTTTTCTGTACGTTCCCCTTTCCAGAACCCCGTTAAATATCACTGTTAATTTTGACAAAAGCGACACCGAGCCGTTTTTATAGAACTCGTACGATATTCTATCAAATCCTGGCGCTTTGTTTTCTTTCGCGACTTTAGTGACATTCAATTCGTCCTCTGAGATTTTTCTATCTAAGAACTCACCCACACAGAAAGGCTCCGCATAAGTAATTCAAGCAGACACAAGCGGCGGGTCTAGTAATGATTTAAAATAGTTTACCCATTTTGCCGGGCTATGCTTGATACTGACTTAATGATTTTTGTTTTAAAGTGGTTAATTATGTCCCATAATTATTTTGTATCTTTACTTTATTTAACGTAATTATAACGTTATCAAAATATAATTTCTTTTTTCTTCGACATAATAATTAAAAATAGCTGCTAGTTTTAATGTTTTCCCCTAACAATGTCTGAATGTGTACTCAACTTAAGTAATTTGAACATTTTACAACTAGAAAACATACACACGTAGTCAAACAATCTTTGTTTGCTTTTGAATTCAACAGTTTTATTTTTACTACCGGTTTGTGGTACACAGCAAGCCTAATAGCACCTGTTATACATTATCTATGTCTCTCTGATGGTTGCCAGTGATGGTCAAAAGTAATAATTATGATCTTTCCAAGATTATTTTTATAGTGAGTGTTGTCAGCTGTAGTCCATTTTAACCTCGACATAACAGGTAATGTAACAGGTAATAACAGGTAATCCATCTTTCTCCCTGCTCTAGTACTCTGCTATGCTTTACTACATTGATCATTACTTCTATAGGCAGGTGGTCAGACCCCGACTGTTCGACTATCTTAAATTTGTGTATATAATCTAAACAGTTTACTGTTACGCTAGCGAAATCCTGATGTTCCTCTGGGACTAACAAAAGTAAATTCGCCTTCCTCATCCTCGCTGCACCTACCGTTCAAAATTATCTGTCTAGAATTTTGAAAAAAATCTAAAATTTTTCGCCCTCTGGAATTAAACACCATATCTTTTGAACCCCGGTGTTCTCTTATTTTGAACGTTTCCCCTACATATTTTTCAATATTAGGTACGTTTTGTTCTCCTGCTAATCGCCCATTAAAGTTCCCAACCAACAAAAATTATAAATCATTATTTTCTCCCACAAACGAGCACATACTAGCATATTTAATTGCAACCTCTCTCAGTTGCAATCTAAATAGATTGGTAAAATTGAAGTGTAACTATTATTTACCGAATGTACAAGAATTTGTATAAATCCTAAGTTTTGTCTAGAAGAAAAAAAAACTATATAATACTAAATGATTTCTTGTTTACACAATATATACTATACCACCGTTTATTGCTCTACCAAAGTGTGCAAACTTTATTGCAAAATAAAAATTAGAAAGCTTCTTAATAACTAAATGTTTATCCTCTTCAGTAATGCAAGCCTCTAGCAATATACTACATGAAAACTGTTTAAAAAAGTTACAAATTGGTGGTCACAACCTTGTTCTTTAACCAGACACATTATAACTTAACACTTTATTGCAGCCATTCACATCAGCCTTCTCTCCTAGTACGGTATATTTGCCGCGACTTCTCCAGGATTGGCGTAGTTGTCCTACTTGATTGTACACGTGACGATATTATTTTGTTTCCAGATTTCTATGTAATAAATAATTGTACATACGGTCGCTCTTCTTGCATAAAAAATATTAGGCTCTGTAATTCATTTCACCTGATTTACCAATTCGCATTGAAAATATAATTTAAACCAAACCGATTCGAATTATTTGCAGTGAAGGTCTATAACGATCTGTTATAAATTATTACTATGCCTATTTTTGAGTCGCTTCTATCATTGGTGGATAGTGGTAATGGTTTATGCCAAAGATGTTATTTGAATTTGTAGGGCTATCTGGAGTTAAAGATTTCATATTTAAATTCATGCATCAAGATGATTTTGTACGTGTCCACATAGTTTAACACACATGTTGATTGTCATTTAAAGAGAAAACATATGATTGCAGTAGAACAAAACCAAGAAAGAAACGTAACTATAGATGGATTTATTAGACGGCGACCTATTTTGAGTACTTGTGCGAGAGAGAAGGAGATAGTGGCTAGGGAGGGTATTCCAATCTCCACACTACTTCCCCTCCCTCCTCGCACCACCACTTTCCCTTAATGTGGCAAACTAAGCAGAGCACCGGTCGGCATGTCAATGTTGGGGGGGACCTTCAACTACCTCCCTTACATGCGCCAGATTTTTCACGCAGGTCGCCGTTAAATATGCGCAGAAGAGGGGGATAGTACACAAAGATAGTGCAAGATCTACTGAGTATGAATCAGTCACAGATCATACGGAATCTCTTGAACTATAATATATAGACTACTTCAAACAAACTCCTAAAGTTTAGTTTGGTAGGTACTTCTAAAGCCGCGTATTTGCACCAAATATGAATTTGGCTACCGGTACCAACAATATTGAGCAACAAAAGTTGACAGCAAATGTTGGCAAGAAAACCAAACTTTGCGTTATTTTGTTGACGCATAGCTTGTTTACTTACCTGAATGTTTTGCAGACGGTCATAGAAATATTCCTTCGGACGGTTTTTGAGCTTTTTGTTTTTGAAGTCAGGGTCAGTTTGGTTTTCCCCGATACCGGTACAACTCTACTAAATGTACTAGGTATTTCAATCTCGAGACCACTCCATTTCACTAAAAATTATTCATATACGGTATACAAACAATTAACTAAGTCCACATACAGTGCAATATCAACACAACGATCACAATAGAATGTGCCTGACAACTATGATCATGCGACCACGTAGAAGCGTTGGTGGTAGAGGAACCAACATTGTAATTAACATTATTTTATGTTTAACGACAACCTTTGGGTAATGTTGACAACAAAAAGCTCTAAAGTTTTTCTAAAAGCTGTCAACTTTTGGTAGCAACACTATTGCCAACTCGTATGTATACGCGACTTAAGTTAGTTAAAGGACAAAATTTTATTGTTAAAGAAATTTACTGCCATTACAACTTACCATTTACAATTTACTGCCATTTACTGCGTCAACTTTTGACGCTATGTATTTGTTGTAGAATTTGTAAATAAAGTAGTCTATAACGTAAGGGATCAATTATTAAGGGAGATGAGATTTACTATATTTTGTCTCGTGAATACACTAATAAAATTAAAATATTATACTTTATGTAGTAGAACCGAATTCTTGTTTATAGTATGTGTGGAATCAATATCTCAACAGTTTGCTTCGCCTCTCATTTCTGGTTGTCTCTGTTTGGAACAAACTGTATTATCAGTCCAATATTGCATAAATAAATCAGCTGTTCTTAGTCCACATTCCGCCGTTCCGCGTTTCGTTATATCTTTGACAGTTCGGTTTACGGTAATGTTTATTTATTTCGTGATATTTACCTGTAATAAATAAAGTATGGGTACAATGATTTTGTTGTTTAAATAATTGGTTATGACAACAAGTTTATTTACAATGGAAGAAAAAAAGGAGATTTACTTGTCATGGGTACACTATACAACCAAGGTATGACACAACCTATAAGCTTAACTAATTTACAGGTGTAAATTACAGGTGTACCACTAGATAAATTTATTTTATTTTACAATCTAAATATAGCTTTGATGAAATGTACACTTACGATAAGTAGTTATTTAGGGTTTAAAGGAATATTAAAACATTTAAACATAAGCCTACATTTTTAATTACAGCTTGTAGTATTGTAAATATAAATATTTAAAGGTTATGGTACTTCATTGAAATACAGTATAGAAAATAATGAATGAAATTGATTTTAAAACATTGGAAAATAAACAAATTACAATTTCAAATTCTAAACATTATTTACACTATAAGTATTAACATATTACACACCTTATCATCTATGATCTAAATCAGGTTATATTTTGAAAACCTGCCGTTTAATGTTATTTTATGATTATTTAAGTATCGTTAATGCTCCTGGTCTTGTCAGAAATTATTTTTTTCATCCTCTCTTTAAAATGAGGTAGAACTAACTATTTAGTGACATCTATTCCTATTTAGCCTGTTACAGTTAGAAAATGATACAAATTTAAGAATACCACTACTTCTTGAAATAGGCCTAGTATCACCAGAAGACCTTTTCTTTTAGGAACTTAAAGATTGCCACCAACTTTGATATATTTACAAACTGGAAACACTGTGACTGAAGAATGTAACTTAGTAAGTTATAGGTTCTTTTTTAAGTTGCAACTAGCCGTGTGCAAACAGCAGTGGTATTCTAAAACTGTCTTACCGGTTTATACTACAGTCATCTCTTCAATATACCCATACACAACATTATATCTCAAAGATTTAATTTACTATTTTTAATACTAAATACTTTTAATATGTTAACTGCAATATTTTTATATCTTGGACATGTCTTTGGTGCGAAACAATTACCAGGATATTGCACAAAAATATCACTTCTATGTATTACAAGTAGTCGCTCAACAGACTTTCTGTAAATTTTAACTTGACATATATGTTACAAGCTAGGCTACAGTCTTGGTAACATTCAGAGGTGGTGCTGTATAGGTTCAATTTGAAGAACCATAAGGCTATATCCTCGTTACCCTTTCTTGAATATAGGTTTTCATGCTTAAAAACATTTTTATTGATTTTCACTTTTGTTCTTTTTTTAGAAGATTGCAGGTCTAGATTATAATTAGAGACAGCTTATAGGCTAATTACAGCGTGAACCTGTACCCTTTCGCAAACAATGATAAATCATTCCTTCAGTGCGGTATGAGTAACCTATTAAGCCTACTCATTAAAAAATTCATATTATTTTTAACTCTGAAAAAACTTTTCTGGGAATAAGTACAAATTTTAATCGAATCAAGAAAAAAAAAATAATTCAACATGTAATTATCTGTACGACACAGCCATTGAGTACTTACGGAGTCCGAAAGTGGTTAAAATTGGAAACGCCCCTTAGAAATGATTAATGCGCCCCCTCTTTTAGCTTCAGTGTCGTGGCTAGGTACTGTGCGCATCGTGATACCAACCTACAAATGATGACTGATTAGTTTGTTTATGTGCGTGTTATGTGTTGTGTTCATGTTTGTGTTTGTGTTTTAATTTAATTATAACGACCTCCAACGGAGTAAGAATAAACTGAAGATGGGACCACGGGCCCGAAACGCGTCTTAAAATTAAGACGAACAAAGTCACAAGACGGATATAAATTAGGTAATTATATTAATTTTATAATTATATTTAAAAAAAAAAAAATCAACATGTAAAACGCACCAGACTAAACATCTACAATTTTTCCCTTAGCAAGTAATAAATTAAATAAGCAATAGGCCTACGTGTAACGGGTTATTTGTATCTATATATTAATAGGCAAGCACAAAACTTGTCGTCCTTTTTTCTCAGCTTGTGTGCATCGTAGGAGAAATTCGCGCATACCGTTAGAAAGGTTAGTGTCCTGTAGATGAGCAAAATCCCATTATAATTTCCATCGGTCCTCAGGGATACGCCCCAGTGGCCCTCAAAGTTTCAATGTTAATCTTATGGAAGGTCAATCTTAAGGAAGAAGAAGAAAGATTTCTTTTGATTTTATCAGGGGCACAAAAAACAGCTGTTCGTATGAAAAGCTTAAAACAGCTGATTTTGATCAACAGCTGATTTTGATCAACAACTGATTTGGATCAAAAACTGAATATAATTTTAGGTTAGGTAAATCAAGCAATAGCGAAGCATTGCCGGGTCCACTAGTAACTATAAACGTATTGGGGGCTAGGTAGGTTTAAAATGAAAAAAATTCACTTTTTATGTTTTATATATTATATTTTTCCCCTTTTCTTTACGAAAAATTTAATACCAAATAATATATACTTATCAAAGAAGAAATACTAATTGTAAGCCATTATATACATGCGCGACATCAAAAAACCAACTTCAGTTGAGAGAAGCCACACAAATTTTTCAGCGGTCACTAACGAAAGGTGTTCACTATACACAATATCTGGGTGACGGGGATTCGAAAGGGTTCTCTGCTGTTGAAGAACTTGAGTTATATAAAGATGAAGAAGATAATGTGATTAAAATTTCAAAGTTAGAATGCATTGGACACGTCCAAAAAAGAATGGGGTCGCGATTACGTTCTTTGAAAAAAAATATGAAGGGCAAAAAACTAAGCGACGGTAGGTCTCTCGGAGGTAAAGGCCGTCTCACTGATGGAGTTATTGATCAGATACAGAATTACTATGGCCAGGTCATCAGAAATAACAAAATCAGTCTGTCAGATATGCAAAAAGCAGTATGGGCGATATAAAATATCAACTGATAAAGAACCGCATCATGGTCTCTGCCCCAGTAGAGTTGACTCGTGGTGTAAATTCCAGCAGGGTCGTATAACTAAAAGGCCATATCACCACAGAAACTCTATTCCTGTTATCATTATGGAGGCCATCAAACATGTATTCTCAGATCTAGCCGCCCCACAGCTCTAAAAAAATGTATCCACGGGCAAACGCAAAACCCGAATGAAAGTTTGAATAGCGTCATTTTTGGAATAGACACTAAAAACAGTTTTTGTGGGCCTAAAGACATTACATTTTGGTGTTTAATGAAGGCTACATAGTGAAGTGTGATACACTGAAGAGACTAAGGATAAATCCAGGAAAAAACATGGTTCAAGCTATGCTGAGGGCCGATAAGGACCGTGTTTACTGGGCCCAACATCATTCCCAAGATCTCTTCAAGAAGTCAAGGCAGTCCAGAAGGCAGAAGAAGAGGAAGGTAGAAGATGAAGAAGCCAATGTGAATGATCCCAGCTATGGTCCTGGACTTTTTTAAATGTAGGACTCAATAATTACTCTATAATGGCTGATTGTTAATTTTCATCGCGGTTTCCTCGGAAACTACTTTTTTTTACACATTTGCATACTTTTTTCAAGACTGGTAAGAGATAGAGCTTTGAAATTTTTACCAGAGTTATAAAATGATGTAATACATGGTTTAATGAGAGGTTTTTACAATATTACCTATAAGAAAAAATTTATTAATTTTTATAATGTAAAAAAAATTTATAAAATTTAACAATTTCAAGAAAATTAAAAAATATAAATTAAATTTTTCAAAAATTATTTCCTCTTGTTAAACTGTACAATACTATGTTGGTAACAAACTGTGAAAATTTGGAAGTGATATCTTTTATAGGTAGTCAGAAAAGTGTGCAAGAACCATGTATAATTTATCATTGCGGTAAATGGCCCTACCGAGCCCCCTTAACTTAAATTATAAGCAATTAGGCTGAAGTATAGGCCTGTCTAATGTTATCTTAAAAATATCAAAATCACAAAGTACTTTTACATAGGCCTACATACGATAATAATTATATGAACTATTTATCAGTTTTATCCATAAATAAAACTTCCTCCAAGTTATAAAACTTCCTTTAAATTACAAGTGTTGTGCTCATTCATTGTCTGCACATAGTTTTATCAATATGCTAAGTGCGTGTAAACATTCTCTTTATTGCTGAATGATCAAAATTCATACAAAGAGATTGTGAAAGGGGTTTTCAACACCTGCACATTTCTTAGACGCATAGAACATAGGATTTGACAATAGAAACCAGTCATTAACATTCGCTATTTGCGTGAGTCATTCCATTCCCCATATCTTCATTATTCTAACTGGCATTAAGTATCAAACAGGAACAACGTAGTAAAGTCACAAAGCAAGAAAAGAAAAAAATTCTTAAATGCAAATGGGAGAGTGTTTCTTTGATTATGCCCAAATGAAGTTGTCATAGGTTGTTAAGACTTAGTCTGGACTTCTTCTAGGTGGCATCATCATTTTATAGCAATGTGTAATTATTTAATGCTTGCTATAGCTTAATTTCAGAATGTTTAGTTGTAGGCGTTCACATCTAGTCCCCTTAATAAATTATAACATTATGTACATTTAACTTAAATATGCAATGGAAAGCACACCAACTTTCCTTTTCAAAGATTACATACATTATGGTTAGAAAGTCTCATTTGTCGTTATGTCTTCGTATTGTGAAATCCGGTTGCTATGTTCTTTTTGTTGTAACTGGGTTCACTTTGCAAAAAGCATCATTTACAGATAGCCATACCCCATCTGTGTTTCTTGATGGGCGTACTTTGAAAGTTGAGACTTCAGTCAACTTCATCATAATTTTTTATGTTGGCTGGATCGTATGCTAACCACCTTCTCCTACCATATAAAACAGTGATGAACCATGAAGTGATGTCTGCTAACTGTAGCTTTTCTCACATTTTACCAGTGAGTTTCTGTAGACCGTAATTTTATAAAGCGCAACAGAAAAGTTCACTAGAATTCATTGAGTTATTTTGTGAAAACTGCCTGTGTTATAATACTCCATGATTTATAAATGTTAGTATTAATTTTATTTTTCACTGGGTAAATATTTGATTTTCTTCATAAGTAAAAACTTATACATGTGGGAATAAAAGGCAAATCCCAACAAAAAGCTAACTGTAAAAAGGACGAAGTTCCAGACCTCCTTCCAAAAAAGTCAGCCTATCAAAGTAGAGCTATCTCAATTGTGGCCAAGTCTGCTCTTTCTTTAGTCCATAACCTCACTTAACTTCTACTTTTATGAGCAACACTGTTCTTTTCTTTTTATTGCTTAAGACTTGGCCAGTTTCTGAATGAGGCATAAAACATCAGGGTCATGTGTATTGACATCAGAGTTTACTTAAACCATAATACCTACCGGTACCTTCGTTCTGAATTTCACGCATCTACCTACCTATTTTTGAAGAGCCTTATATTTTTATGATGAGTCATTCACTAACGAAAATGCAGATTTTGAAATTTTCCCCTTATGAAAAGGCTAAATATTGTAGATAACATATGTTTTATACTCTAGACAATAGCCATATGTAAATAACTATTCAGCAATAGTTTTAGCACATTGTTGTTCAAGTTCTGATCGATATAGCTGAGATTAATAAAAAAAATGTTTTATAACATGTTGTTATAGTTAATTAACCAATTTAAGACTGGGAATGAATAGTTAATTAACCAATTTCTATTCAATAGGAATGACAAAAATGAAGCAATTGTCACGACGGTATGTGTGCTGGCCTGGCATAGACACCGATATTGAATGAATTGTACGAAGTTGTGAACAATGCGCTTAACAAAGTCCAACCTTCCAAAACAAGTTCACTTTTGGGAAACGCCTGAAAGTAATTGGGACATAGTGCATATTGATTACGCAGATCCAGTTGACAATAACAACAGTACTTCTTAATCTGCATGGATGCAAAATCAAAGTGGGTGGAAGTAAGAATATCAGAAGTAACTCCTGATTCCTTCAACTATCAATCTACTAGAAGATATTTTTGCTTTTAATGGCTGTCCAAGACAAATGGTATCAGACAATGCTGCTATTTTCAAAAGCGATGAATTTCGAACGTATTGCAAACGCAATGAAATTTTTTCAAAATTCATTGCTCTGGGTCATCCGGCAACAAACGGTTTTTGCAGAGAGAAATGTTCAAACCCTCAAACACAAACTTCTAGCTACCTCTAATGAACACATTCCAATTAAAAACAAATTAAGAAAGATATTGTTTCGATATCGAGCTTCCCCTTTTGCTTGTGAAAAATCACATGCAAAACTTTATTTAAATAGAAATTGTGGATAAGGTCCCCGAATTACTATCTTAATACAAGCTTAATTTATATTACCTGTTTTTTCCGTCAAGTGATCCACTAGTATTAAAAACACTACCGCGGTTTCGGACGTATCCAATCGTCCATCTTCTGGTGTAAAAGTCGCTCACATGAGGTCGTCAAACATTAAAAAACTGTTACAACACATTGACATTACAACACATACACAAAAATATACAACAAACAACGCACAACATTTAGTTCGTAGTTGCCCGCACGGGTACTGGGTTAGGACTGACCGATACAACGTCCTAAGTCAGTGGACATTGCTCATCCTTCCAATTGTGACATTATTAATTAGCTTTAAAGCAGTGTATTAATTATAGTTTGAAAAATAGTTTAGAATTAGTGGAGAAAATTAAAGATTTAAAATTTCCTAACACCCATATATTTCAGCATCGTTTAACATCGTCAACTTATACACAAACATCCCCGTTTATGAAACAATCAATATTCTGCATGAAAATTTAATAAAAAACTCCAAACTTCCAGCAATGCAATTAATGAACTAATTTTTTTAGTCACTGAGATCTTAAAACAAAATTATTTTCAGTTCAATGGTGAATTTTTTACCCAAAGTGACGGACTTGTGATGGGCTCGCCCTTATCATGTATTATGGCTGAAATATTCTTAAATAACATGAAAAATAAGTTCAAATTATGTTCCTTGGACAACAAATATCATAATAAGTTAGTTTTTTATCACAGGTATGTAGATGGCGTTATTATTTTGTTCAATGGTAGTAATAGACAATTGACCCTTCTCCACAATTACCTGAATGGATTGCATCCCAAATTAAAGTTCACTCTTGAAATTGAAGTTAACAAAAACTTAAACTATCTTGATGTCGCTATTTCTAAGATTTCCGACCGTTTTACATTCAAGATTTACAGGAAGCCTACCACAACTGATCAAACAATACACAGCAGTTCTCATCACCCCATGCAACAGAAACTTGCGGCTTATCACAGTTTTGTGCATAGGCTTCTGTCATTCCCTCTTTCTAAGGATGATTTTGACAATGAAGTGTTAACACTTAAACACATAGCGGTGTTGAATGGTTATGAGAGTTCCATCATTGATAACTTAGTCCGTAAACATAAAAACAAAAGAAATACTATAAAAACACAATTACGGGATAATAACAACGTGAATAAAAAGTTTACTTCCACTTAGTTTGGTAATTTTCTGAACCACACATTGCAAAACGAATTAGCCAAAAACAATGTTACCTTAATGTACAGAACACATAATAAGTTAGGAAACAAATTACAACCGATTGCCCACAACAAAGACTTTAGTGAAGTACCGGAGTCTATAAATTGAGTTGTGATGACTGTCCTAAATTTTATATAGGACAGACGGGTCGTTCGTTTGCCAAGAGGTTTAAGGAACACTTGCCGAAATCTAAACCGACTAAAATAGTGTCAAGTTTTGCAGCTCACCTTGTTGATTTCGATCACAAATACACTGACCTTCAGACCAACATGAAGGTCCTAAAGTTTTGTGACAAGAGCACATACATGAGTGTTTTTGAAGAATACGAAATTAACAAGGCGATGAAAATGAAACCACATAATGTCTTAAATGATAAATTGTCTTTTAGTGGCAACTCAATATACGACACTGCTTTAAAGCTAATTAATAATGTCACAATTGGAAGGAGGAGCAATGTCCACTGACTTAGGACTTTGTATCGGTCAGTCTTTACCCAGTACCCGTGCGGGCAACTACGAACTAAATGTTGTGTGTTGTTTGTTGTATATTTTTGTGTATGTGTTGTAATGTCAATCAATGTGTTGTAACAGTTTTTTAATGTTTGACGACCTCATGTGAGCGACTTTTACACCAGAAGATGGACGATTGAATACGTCTGAAACCGTGGTAGTGTTTTTAATACTAGTGGATCACTTGACGGAAAAAACAGGTAATATAAATTACCCTTGTATTAAATAGAAACTTCGGAATTCGCTTGAATGCTATCTTCTTAATCAACTCGAAACCTTCAAAACCTTCAAGTAGTCACATCAAGTCTACAAGAAGCTTGAATATAAAGGAGAGAGTACAAGTTTGATTCTTCAAAAATAACAAAAACATTTGGGAGTTTGGTGAAGTATACAAGAAAATTGGGAAACTACACTACCGTATTTGATACTTTTGGACAGTGGAAGAATAATAAACAGACACATTAACCAACCCTACTCAACACTAGTCAGCAAGAAAAATAAGAAGTCTGTTATTTTTGGCCCTACACAACGTTTTGATGTTGCACGACTTCCTCAAACTATAAATGAAGACGTTCCATTACTACCACATCCAGTTGTACCACCTAAAGAGATCAATCCTGGTCAAAACCCAAGACTTTCGGAGAGAATGAGGAAACAACCAGAACGGTTTAAAGACTATGTTATGTAAAGTTCTTATTTTCTTTGATGTAGGGGTATCCTAATTTTGTTTCCAATGGACTTTTGAATTTAAATGGGGAAGAATATTGTAGATATCATATGTTTATTGCATCATATGTTTATACTCTAGGTATGTAAATAACTATTCAGCAATAGTTTTAGTACATTGTTGTTCAAGTTCTGTTCGATATAGCCGAGATTAATAAAAAAAGTGTTATAACAATATGTTGTTGTAGTTAATTAACCAATTCAAGACACAATACTAAATATTGAGGGCTCAATTTTGTACAGTGTCCTAAGCTACTTTAACTTAATCTATGTTTCAACTTTCAAAAGCCCAGCTTAAGAGGTGTATGAGGGTGAAAAAAACTGAGTGAATTGTCTGGATCAAGTGAAGATACACTGGCATGTTTGATGGAACTTGGCCTGGCACACTACAAATAAGATTTAGTTTATACTTATAAGTAAATATCTTAGGTATTTAAGTTAGCTTACAGCTAGCTTTAACATCTGCCCTTTAACATGTTCGCTACCGAGTGTCGCATTGTTTTTTGCCACAGACTATCGTGACACTATTAAGCAATATACATAGACTGGGACAAACAGTTGTGACATTCGCCACAGAACAAGAATATGATTTTGTTCAAATGAGTTAATATACTTTTTAATAATCTAAAACGTCTATCAAGCAATACCTATTTGTTTTTTTTCAGC
Source organism: Philaenus spumarius (assembly GCA_018207615.1). Classification (NCBI taxonomy): domain Eukaryota; kingdom Metazoa; phylum Arthropoda; class Insecta; order Hemiptera; family Aphrophoridae; genus Philaenus; species Philaenus spumarius. The sequence goes on along the minus strand of JAGFPH010000258.1, from coordinate 408,357 downwards.
GTTTTTGAAGTTGTCACATATATGCGACGTTCTGTCTATGTCAAGAAATATTTATTCAGTAGACCAAGCGTCGCACATATGTGACTTATAAAAATGCGGGAAAACAACCAAGACATGTGCCATGAGAAAGGGGGGAGAAAGATTCCTGAGAACTATCTTTTGAAGTGTCCAAAGCTTGGCTTCGAACAACAGACTTCAAAGAATTTTGCTAAATTGTACTGGGATGCCAGAGGACTCATGAGTTAATTTTCACATAATCTGCCATTGGAAAACAACAACAGATTCCTGAGAACTTCACATCTTCGCATTCCCATGATCAAAAAGGCGGAAAAACAACCAAGAATTGTGGCGTGAGAATAGGGTAATTTTCATGAGAACTTAACTTTTCACGTTCCCACGGTCAAAATCGTCAAACCAAGCATCGCATATGAGCGGCAGTCCTTCTTACTTACGGATACCAATAAATCAGGTTTATAAAATATACTAGTACTTCAAAATTAGCAGTTAAATAAGAAAATAACACTACCACAAATATGCAAAATCAGTCAATTAAACCAGGCGTCGCACATTTGCGGCAGTAGTCTGTGGATAGAAACCGGCCGTCTCATATATGCGACGCTAGTATTTGTGTAAGGAAAAATTTTTGTATGGTGGTAGCAAACGTGTTAATATGACTTCGGTTAGAATTTGCAGTTATAAAACCTTGGTTTCATACTGGTGTTCCTGAGGATTTTTATTGTACACTGAATAACTGTAAGTAAAACAATTGACTTTGTAGCAAAATCTTGAGATTGGATTTATTTTCCACATAATTTTAATTTAGATTGGTGAAGCCAAATGGAAATGGAGAAATGAATTTGAATGTGTGTTACTGGTGAGTACACTGCACACATTTACAAATTAAAAACGTAAAAACTGTGCTAGCATAAATGTTCTTAAGTATGTGATTCAGATGTGAAAATTACTAGTATTGACACATCTTGGCCAAGCAAATGCATGATAGTCGGATATGAAGACACAATGATATAAAACAAATTATCGGGCGGGTTGTTTATTAGTGAACAGTGGTTGTGGTATTGCTTCTTGGCAATTCATACCATTCCTGACAACTCAAAATGTAAAGATGTTTAACAGTAGCAGTCAACAAAAAAGAAAAGAGCTTCCATTGACGAAGTGTTTGGTTAACTAATAAAAAAGATTCCCAATATTAGCCAATCTCATTCATATTAGATTAGAAAAAGTTCTGAAATAACTGTAGCTAGTATGTACGTTTTACATAACATTGCTAAAAATGTATATGATGTTTACAATCCTTGTGAAGAAACATGTAATAAAGCAGAAGATATTGTAAGCTAATTAATCAATTTTAAATTCTGTGATTGATGTAAGAGAGTTAGAAATAAGCCATAGAGTAAAATAGAAGAGACATAAAATAATGGCTGTACAGTTCGAGCAGAGTAGGAGTGTGTTTGGCCTAATGGGCGTGTCATCCCTTCTACTTCTCCTTAAACCTGCCTTGACGGTTCAACCAATTCCACAAAAAACTAGGTTCACAAATAACATTGAACTGAGAAAATGGACAGCGTCTTGCCTTCTTATAACTTTACCTACTTGCTTACAACATTTATATAAAAAAGTATTTCACCTTTTAGAGAAAACTATGACAAATATGTATAAATAACTAAGGTTTTGTTTCATAAAAAAAATTATAAAATGGTATAACTAACTGTGATGAAAAATTGTACAAAGTTTTTTTTATAAAATAAAAGCGATGACTACAAAAATGTTCAAAGCGAGAAATTTTTGTATTTTTAGGCAAAAAGAAAATGTGAGAATGTTGTTGATAATTAGTGGAATTTACTTTTTTATTTGAAACAATTTTCTTTGTTTGGTCAGGAGGAAGGTAATTCCTGTAATGAATACATTTTGTGCTTGTTTGACATTGATTTGGTGCGATCCTGGCTGTTCCGTAGGTCCACTACAATGACTACATAATACTATCTTTCTTTCATCCTGCTTTATTTAAAGTTTTAGGTTTTGTATTCTTTTAACATTGTATTGTTAGTCACAGGTTGGTGAAAGTTAGTAAATATGCATACGTAATTTTTGTGGGAAATTTTTTGTTGGGATGATGTAAGGGGAAGGATATCTCAGGAAATACTTCCTGCCTTCCTGCTCTCTTTATTTGCCTATTCCAAGAACGCAATCTCCTCATAATTTTTAACACATACGCAAAACATTTGCCAACCGTTATTATAGCACAATAAGGTTTTTTGTGACAGCCTGTATATATTTATAAATGAAACAACTAATTTTTACACGTCCTGTTCACTAAGAAAAATGTGTTTATCACTTTTATTTACCCTTACTTTACAGTGACAAACTAGGGTGTACAGTGAAGAACAGAGGTCTATATTTTTTGTATTGAGGTTGTACTGATGACATTGGACACAACAAACAAAGCCTGGGGAGACCCCTCTTTACTTCCCTTCTTGAACACATTCCCAGAGTGAGGAAACTGTACTTGTAGAATTGTTACAATAGAATATTGTCTTAATAAAACACTTATTTCATATCTAAAAAAGTACCTAAATAAAAACCTTTAACAAGGTAAATGAAATCTTGATTTATTTATTTGTGACATTTGACTTTTATACATTATACCCTACTCATAGGATATACGAAAAATAAAGGTAATAAAACAGAAGAAGATAGGTGGATCCTTTGTGTATTTATTAATGTTTATTCAGTTGTTATTATAGGTAGCAGAGAAGTTTATCGAAGAAGTATGTAACTCATATCAATTTCACTGATTTTCCCCTGTGGTTCTTATTTGGTTTGCTTCCTCTTGTATCTTTTGGACTTCTAACTTTAGAAACAACTTCATGCTTCAACTTCAATTTATCTGTTTTGAGTATTAGCTCTTTCCTTTTGTATAAAGTTGTATAAGTTTTTTTGTGCAAAGCAAGTTTGTTTTTCCTCATTAATATTATTTGCTTTGGTTTCATTAGTTTGGATTCTAGTAGTTTATGCACTTGGTAGTTTCTTGAGTACAGGTCCCCACAGATGTGCAAGATGTCAAAACTCTTGAGGTGTAATGAGAAGTATCTGAATATCATCTCAATCTCGTTTTTAAGATTGCAGTTAATTTCTCATTTGTATTTTTCTTGATTCAACCAAAACTTCTCAATATGATTTTAAAATCACTGGTTTTATTTTTAGTCTTTTTATAAAGTGTAAAATGTTAACATTAAAATATGAAAAAGGATTAGAGTTGCAAAAAAAAGACGACAAACAGAAGTTTTCCTAACAACTCAACAGAGAAGTGATTAGGATTTTTCAATATCTTATTCAAATTACCTTGTCACTGAAGAAAAATAACTTAGCACAGTAGGGAATGAGTTTGTTTTATATAACCTAGCTCTTTAAGTAGGCCTAAAATATATAATGTCAATTAATTACTTTGTTAGATAATATGTGTATAATTATATAAAAACATAAAAGTTTACGTTTGTACTAGAGTACTGTATAGAGGCTGTATTTGTTGTTTCATTACAGCTGTTTTAGGATCACATAATACCATCATCAGATGGTAAAACACTCACATACAAATTTGAGTACATAATTCACAGAAATAAACAAATATAAAAAATGGTACTACAGCCAGTATACATTGAAATTAAAGTTCGTAATTGGATCATGTGTCCACATCCTACTCTTGTAGTATTCGACTACCCACTGAAACAGTACACTGCTTATGTCATTGACCATGTCTAAGTTGTGACTAGAGTATCAAACAAACAGTTGGATGCAAAATTTAGTTCATCGTTCATCAAACTATCCGGGTTGGTTTTGAAATGTTGATAAATTTGGTACTCTTCGAATATATATACATGATTCTGGCTTTATTTAGATTATGAATGATTTCCAGATTTTTGTAATATCTGTGCATTTATGGTCATAGTCTACTAGGTGTTCAGTGTAATTGGAGATGGCTTTGGATAGGTTACTATGAGGTAAATAGTTTTTGAATCTGGTTTTAAAACTCCTTCCCGTTTGACCAGTATAGTTTGTTTATTACAATCGTCATGCTGTAGCTTATATACACCACATTTTGTGCCAGGGTTGATAGGTGTGTTATTGATGTGGTTGAGGCTCCCAGAGGTTCTGAGTGCTATTTTAAATCATATTTTCCTAAAAATGTTACGAGTAGGATGTTTACCTTAGCTGTTATATTTTAGTCACACAAATTTACATTTTGATAAAACTTGTCCTAAATTTAAAGGTTTTTTGATTTCTTATAGTTTTTTATTTATGTTTCCAAATACAATTATTCTCTACTTTTGTACAATTTATGTTTTTATTTAAAAATATATTCAAGAGTATTTTACCATGTTGCAATAAAACAATTTTATAAACCGATCTAAATTTTGGTTTTTTGATTGAAAATCTCAATTAGAATTATATTATTTTTATTTTTGCTGGACAAACAGTTTCTTCATTCTTTCTGAATTAAGTACCAGAATTTCTTTTTTTTTAAGTGTAAAAGTCTGTGTAACACTTATTATTTACATTTTCAGAATGAAGAAGTGTACTTTCGACGTTTTATCAAAGGATTTGTTGTAATATGGGAATCACAATTAACTCTTAATTGGGAAGATCCTAGAAGTTTACCCGATTATAACACAGTGAAACATGACTGCGGGCCTCATCTCTCGAGGCTTCCTGAAGAATTGCTTCCAGCTATTGGTAAATTTATATTCATAGCCAAGGACCAAGCTGACAAAGTAAGAATTTTTAAATAAAAATATTAGTTACTTACCAATTAGATTGTAAAAGCCAAATAGTACAGTTAAGTTTTAAATAAATTAGTATGAATTCTTGAAAAATAATATTACAATATTTAAGTGCTAAGTAGAGAGTGCAGAGTAATTTAACCAAATTGGTCATTACAGTTCATGGACTGTTTTTGTTAATAAGATTATTTTTTGTTTGATAGTTTCAAGTTATTATTTTACTACATCAAATATATTTGTTCATTTAGTGGTTTCAGAATTAATAGGGCCAACTAGCTAATTCACGATACAATCATCTACATTTCAAAACAATAATGTCTTAACTATTATACCAAAAGCATTGAACTACCTATTAAAAAGTGTATCTCATATATGTTATCCAAGGGCAAGTGCATATTTTTTATAGGAGTAGGAAGAAACTAAGGAACCATTAATTTGTAAAAATGTACAAACATCCTAGAGCTTTTCAACTTTAAATTTTATTTATCAAATAGTAAATAGGCTCAAATATTGATCTGTTCTCGTTTTCTAAGAACAACCACTGCTGACTTTTCCTTGCCTGAAATTAAGATCAGTACCTGGGTGACCGAGCATCGCTCAGTATTTTTTTCGAATCCTGACTTCCAAAATCCTCTGTTCGTACATGTAGGTTATGTAACCTATTCAACGAATAAGCCATATTTGATATTGTTTATGTATTTTAGAAATAATAATTATAATCATTAGATAACTTATATTTCCTTGATAGAAGTAAAAGAGCTACTTAGAGATTTTTTGCAGATATAAAACCTAGCGCATTCGAATTCTGACGTCCAAAACCGCTATAGGTAAATGTAGGTTATGTAACCTATCCAACGAATAGGCCATATTTGATATTGCTTATGTATTTTAGAAATAACAAATAATAATTATAGGCCTAATCATTAGGTAATTTATATTACCTTTATAGAAATACAAAGAATGCAGAAACTGGTGAGAAAAGGTTGTCAGAACGGTTAATAACAGGACAAAAATAATGTTGTAGTTACGTTTCGTGTTTGAATAAAGAAATAAGTTGAAAATTATACCTTGTCATTCATTGTTAATGATTTATGTTTGTTAAATAGTTTATAAACATCTGGAGCTAGAACTAACAGATTAACTTCTGTTTGTAAAACATCTGGATTGTGTCTATAATGCATCTATTCACCTATTTAGTGATTTCAAAGGTGGTATATAAAAGAAGTTCAGAGTTTACATAGGCGAAAAGAGCTACTTAGCGCATTTTTGCAGACATAAGACCTAGCGCATTTGATTCCTGATGTCAAAAAACCCCTATATTATGGGTGATTCCACAAAAAGTGATTCCAAGAAGCCAAATTTTAAAATATCTCAAAACTTATTGTTATTGGTGTCAAATTGAAAAAAATATTACCTACTTTTAGTATTCAGCATGGTTTTTTATTAAATCATGCTAAGATTATATAAAAATAATGAGAAAGTGGAAACTAATGAACTGTTGTAAAATTTCCAAATCTACGACTTCTGGTAATAACACATGTAAAAAATTTCTTTTTACAGAACTACATGTATTTAACCTGAATGACTGATTAACTATGTCTATGAACAGTAAGTTTACAAAATTTTGTGCCAAAATTGTTTCATTTGTAGAATTTGTGTATTATAAATTATTGTTTTGAAAATTGTATGTCACACACGTAACAAAAAAGTATGAAAACTTTTATAATTCACAGAATAGACATAAAAAACGATAAAATTGTATACTCAAAGCTAGTAGGTATTTAGGATACTGCATACAAATTTTCAAAATTTTATCAGTTCAATTGTTTATTTTATTAGCAAAAGTAAATGTGTCATACACATAACAAATTTGTTACGTGTGTGACGTTACGTATGTGACAGCAACATTATCTGTTACCTGTTGATGATAAAAGTTATAGGTTTATGTATTAAATAAAATTGTTAAACCTAATTCGTAAGCATACTAAAAAAATTTAAATAATTTGACAGAATTTGTTAAATTATTTTGTTTGATCTAACTATTTAGTTGACCAGCTGATTATTGAAAAAAATAGTAACAGATGACCAAATTGGTGGGAAACAGTTGACTTATGGAGGGAAATAAGTGATTGATTGTTATTAATGTTTCTGTTGAGGTTATGAGTAAACTTCAAGTGGAAATACTTTGCCACCAGCCACGGCAAAGGTGTTGTGGATGGTATTGGAGGTCGGGCAAAATCCCTTGTTCGCCAACTCACTCAAGCTCAAGGTGATAAAGAGGTAATTGTACACAACTCAGAGGAGTTTTGCAAAGTTGTATCAAGTGCTTTGAAGTCTACAGAAGTCATACATATAAGCCAAGAAGAAATTTATGCTGTTTTAGAAAAAGAATGTCCTTGGAAGTCAGTAGCAGATATCGGCACAGGAATCAAGAAAACTCATGTGATATCGTGTAAAACAGACGGAAGCGTTTCTTTGTATGAGAACAACCTAAGCAAATCTCCACTTGTTCAGCTTAATAAGACTGTAGATTTTAAAGACTTAAATGTTGGTGATTGGTGATTGGTAAAATATGACAATGACAACTATCCAGGAGAAGTATTGGAGAAAACATCAACTGACATCAAAATAAGCGTCATGGTTATAAAGCAGGAAATTACTGGAAGTGGCCAACACAACCTGACATCATATACTACACCATGTACATCATTCAAATGAAATTGTCTACTCCAGTAGTAGTTAAATTCAAGAGGACAGTTTAAGTTTGACAATTTATTACTTTAAATAAGTTACGGCCTAGGCCTGTTTTTGTTTCTCAAACTTCTTTGAAAAACTTGGTGTTTAAAAAAAAATCCTGAAATGTTAAAAATTAAGTATCCAGTTTAAGAGTATATCCAAATTTTAGTATATTTGTTTTTGTTACAAAGTGTAATTACAAGTTTTTATGACAAAATAGAAATTTATTTTGAACAATTTCAAATGTAGCTCATTTGTCACACACGTAACAGTGCTATGTCACACACGTAACTAATTTATTATTATTTTTTATACACATGTAGAGCTGAAAAATTTCCAAGACACTTTTATTAGTTATACAGCATATACTAGTGTTTAAGAATATTATAAAAATTATATTTTTACTAACCATAAATCACAGGAAAAAATAAAGTTTTAATTAATGTAAATAAAACAGTTATTTCTTTTGTCACACACGTAACACTTTTTCAAAAATTTATAAAATATACAAATAATAATATTGTAACTGATTTATATTTACCAAATAGTGCAGAAAGACCCCAGCTATCATTTACACCTTAGTTTTATGAAATATTATTAATTTACTTATTTTAGCTTAAGCTTTAAACATGAAAAAAGGCGTACAAATGTCACACACTTAACTATGGAATCGCCCCAATGCAAATTTTCATCCAAACGTTAGAGCCGTTAGCGAGATCCCCGAAATAAATTTATATACAAGAATTGCTTGTTTAATAAGATTAGATTCAATTTAAAGACATAGCTGGGAAGTTACAAAGTAACGTTAGGGCTGGAAGAGAGAGGAATTACAAAGAAACATCGTACAACTTTTCAAATTGGAGGAGGCTAATTATTTATCGCTCACTTACTGTTTTTCTTATAAGAAATTTACAATGTCTTGTATTGTCAAATTTACACCTGTTGTAATAATTAATGTATTAACAGTTTTTATATTCAATAATTTTTTAATTGTATAAATGATAATTCTGTTTTCTATAGGGCGATCTCACGTACGAAAGATTGGCAGAAGTTGAGCTGCTCGTGAGATGTCTTGCTGCTATTAGTCGCAACTTTGACAATATTCCATTGATAGCTTCGTGTGACTATGTTAGCCATCTTGTCAGTATAGCTGCAACTTTAATCCGTCAAGTAAGCAAAAATAGTCTAAAGATTTAAATAAATAATGTGAAAAGTATTATATAACTTCTGGATATGTAATAATTTTTATGATTTTTGTGCCTGTAAACTCTGTCTGTAATCACCATTATTAGTAAATGTAATTTGGCTGCTATTATTTAATTTATTTATACCTTTGACTGTTTTCAATAGAATGAATAAATGTCACATACTACTATTGCTGTGACTTGCTTGGTTGTATGCAAATGATGTTCCAGCATTAAGATGAAAACAGTTAAACTGGTTATTGAAAGAAAATTGATAGACATATATGCGCTGCAGAATCTTTTTTAGATTATTTCGTTGTCAATTTTTATTCCACTTACTGTTTTGTTTTTGTTATTGAAAGCGAGTTTTAAAAAAATTTGTACTTTTTAAATTACTGTTTAGTGCTGTTTGAAAAATCATCTTGAAACATAGCCAATGTGTGTTAGTAGCTCAAAAAATCTGAAAAAAATTTGAAAATCTTGATGGTTGTAAGTCCAATATTGTTTATAGGGAAGCATTACTGTAAGGATAAGATGGTTGTATTACATGTATAGAAGTTATATAAGATTTGTTAGAAGTTATTATACCTAATACACAACAGAGCTCCAATTTTATGTATTAGTAGAATGCGTAGATGATACATGTTTGCGTGTATCGGTGTGAAATCATGGGCACAGCTAGTACTAACTAAAACTTTTCTGTTTTCAGTTGGTTGATGGAACCTGTGAATATGTAGAAGCTAGTACAACATTTTGCATAAACGTATGTCACTTCTTGGAATGTTTATACGACCCTTATCTGACATGGAGACACTTTACTCCTGGAGTATATCCCTCCCAAGACAGGTTGATATTTCATCCTGCTCTGCTTCATGTTGAAGTTATTCCATTTATTTTTGGTAATTTAATTGTATACATTTTAACCATTGATTATTTTGCAACTACCTATAGACGAGAATAAATTTAACAAGTAAAGTTGTGTACTATTATAATTTTTGTAATGCTAAGTAGAATCCCAATGATTTCAGCATCTATAATCTGAACTTCGGGTTAAGATGGACTAGACTATTTTCTTACATTAATGCATGGCTAAATAAAAGGGCTGAAATAATAATCAAATTTGAATTTTTGCGAAAAAAATGCATTGTACAGATATCGGCGCAAATGCTGGCACTTGTCCTTGCCCGGGCGTGATGGGCGAGGGATGTGGGGAAAGGGCGTAAGTGGAGACGAAAAACATTTTCCCACGCCGCTTTCTAATGTGATTCATTCTTTCGACGAACTGGTGGTGTCACCTCACCCTTGAAATTGTTACAAAAGTAATTTTACATTTAATAACATTATTTATGTTCGTTTTTCTAGAGATAATCGCAAAAAATTGGAACATGGAACTGGTTTATCCACCCGCGCCGAGAATACTGATGTTTTTAGTATGGTTAGTAGCCCATAGTCCAAGAGCCAGCATTCGCGCCGGGATCTGTACTAACAGATTTAATTGTGTGTTTTTGTATTTATTGCTGTGTTGTTTTTACTGAACTGGATTTTCTAATTGAAATTGTGTAGTTTACAAATAATTTTATACAATACTTTAAAGTTATAGAATATATTTATTTGTTTTACTTTTTCATACCTAGATGTGACATAATAGTACAACAGTAGAACCTTAATTAGTAGAACCTTAGAATTTGAAAAAAAGCACTAAAAATTTCAAGTTATTGATATAATTTTTATAATAATGTTTGAACTATAAAGAGTAAAATATTTTAACTTTAAGTTATAGAGGACAGAAATATACAATATTTTGTAAATTTCAGACTTCTACATTACAAACCATTTGTGCTATTAATATTCCTTTGTGCATAGTAATATATGTGGATACAGTAGTATTGGAATTCTAATCTTTGATTTAACAACCCTTTGCTATCTTACGTGGTTAAGTGTGCCCATGTCATTCTTCTTACTTATCTGTATCCAAACTCAAAACTTTATAGTTGCTGTTATTGTTTTATTATTACTATATTATGTGGTTTGTACTCATATCAACAGATCTTTAATTAGTTTTTCCTTTTAAACTATTGAAATTTCAGAAATTCTTCATCAGATTATATAAAAATCACAGGTACAAAACAAAACACACAAAATTCACTTCACTTGGAGGTCGTAAGAATTCATGAATGAGTGAGTACAAATCACTTACAATATAATAATTATAAAACTGATCCATGGGCTATAATGACTGAATTGCTTTTTCCTTTCATTTATATTTTACTTTTCCATTAGTTTTACATTTCTGTAACAGTTAATGTTTTAAAGTTTATTTGAACGACATTGAATAAGCCTTGAATATTTTGCTGTGCTTCTAAAATAGAAAATGGAACTGACCTGAGCATTAATTTCACAAAAAACTTGAAGTTGAGGATTTCTTGTATGCATCAGAATCTGAGTTAGAAAGACATTTGTATTCCTACTTTGACTTGTAATGTACTAACTTTATACTGTCTAACATATACCTTCTCGTAATTGAAGATTAAACAGCATGTTAAGAAACAACACAAGTTGGTATTATAAAGATTTTTATTTCATTGTTAAATTTATGGAGGTGAAAGTTAAGGTAAAATAGGATTTAATGCAATACAAGTTATATAGATTCTGCTGTATCTCAAAACTGTATTTTAAACTTAATCATAATCAATATTATGAAGTGGAAATTGATTTTGATTTTGTTTGCCTTTGTTTCAGATTGTTTTCATTTAAACTTGGTAAATAAACTGCCACATATTAGTATTAATCTTATTAATATTCTTGGAGCAATTGTAAGTGGAGCTCAGGTAAGGAAACGTAATACCCAATTAATTGTGCTTTGTACCTATGAAGTAGATATTTGTAGTATGTAAAACCATTGCTATTTAAGCAATAAATGAACTTGTTTACTTTTACTTTAAAGAAAACATTGAAGCTTAAAATTTGTCTAGTAGTTGTTGGCAAATAATTCTAAGACATTTTCTGTTATTTTTTAAGTTATTTCATTCATTATGAAATACATAACTAGGCAATAATAATAACTAATACTCTTGGGATGGTAAGAATAAATTAAAACTCATTTTCTGAAAGAATGAAAACCTTTTTTTTTAATTTGTATTACCCATGGGTATTTTAATCTTGTCTTCATTTTCAAGTATACTGAATCAATAGGTATAATATACTTATGCATAAGTAAGTGTACAAATTGCTAGCCACCAAAAAATAATTATGAGCCATTAATAAAATACTGCTACGAAGAACTTTACTTAAAATATATTAAAATACAGGATATTATATGATGTTTTAATTGTAAAATCTTTTTATGGCATAAGAACTAAATTACAGCTCTATATTTAAATGGACAATAATATGTTAGCTAAATAGTTAGAAGGAAAAGGTCTGCTTCATAGAAGTAATAATTTGTAATATATGCACATATTTGTCTAATATTATCCATATCTCCAAATGTTTAAAATTTGTTCGGAGATAATTATTATTGTATAGTATTAGTTGAATATATTACACACAGTACTATAATTTAAAAAAGAAACCCTTAGACGTACATCTAGTTCTTGGAGTAAGTAATGTTTGTATGTGATGTAGTTTAAGAGTGAAGATAAACAGTTTCAGCCATTTTGTTTGTTAAAATGATGTATTTTGCAGAGCACTGTAATAATTGAGAAAGAAAACATTGATGAGAACAACAAAAGGGAGGTAGAGGGGGTGAGTGATTGTTGAGCATGTAGTAGCCCCCTTGTAGTATTGATTCCTGCATGTCACGGCAGAAGGATTAGTTGTAGTTTTATCAATCAAAAACTGATAAGAAAACTGATAAGAAACTGAAGGATCAGTTCTGTTGTAGTTTAATAAGTTGTTAAAAAAACTACTTTCTTATAAAATTTATATAGAATTCAAGGCATGCAGTTATCTTGAAAATAAGTAGTAGAACATTTCACATTCTCCATAAATTTGCTATTTGGCCATGCATAATATGAAATAAAAATGCACATTTTTTATATTAAGCATGCATTTTATTATACGTAAAGAGTATTAATTTTGAAAAAAGTTTTAATTGGTTATTAATGGTTGTTTGATTAGTTTCAAATTAGAATTGTACTATTCTTGTAACATTAATTACACAATGAAGTAATTAGTTTTTATTAGAAATATATTACACTTGCCTAAACAAAAAGAAGACCAATATAATGACCACTTTAAAAAAAAATATAACAAAAGTGATTCTTGTTGTTGAATAGAAATGTATATTTTTTTCATTGTGGGAAGATCCCCCCGAATTACTGAATCTATTACAATTTGACAAATTACTTGTTATAGTTCCGTCAAGTGATCCTTTTTGAGTTGGAAAACACTTCTGCTGTTTCGGATAACATCTTGCATCCATCCTCAGGTGTTAAAAATATCTCCCGCGAGAGGTTGTCAGAACATTAAACTTATCGGCAGTTCAGGCCCGGCTCTTGTACCGACAACAACTAATGTCTGACAAATTAAATCCAATGTTACTTGTGTTTGCGTCGTGTTTTTTAAATGTTTTATTTAATGTTCTGACATCTTCTCGCGTGATATTTTTAACACCTGTAGATGGGTGTATGTTGTCATCCAAATCGGTAGTGTTTTCCAATACAAAGAGGATCACTTGGCAGAACTATAACAGGTAATTTATCAATCTATAATAGAATAAAGATAGTCAAATGTGTTAAAATACTTTAAATGTTATTGTTATTTGTACATTGCTTTTAAAATAAAAACGTTGAGGTTACTTGAAGAGTAAAATACAAAAGTGCAAATACAGATAAAATGGAAGTTTAGCTACTGGAGATAAATAATGATAACAGAAAGAGATTATCAGAAGGTAATAAAAGTATAACTGTAATGTTGTACAGTTTAATATTTATAACTATTAAATTTTAACTGTTAATTTCTGTGATCCATATGGCCATTGAGACAAATGTTCTATAGGCAGAAAAATCCACTAAAAATTAACAAAATTAGATAATAATTTTGAAATTCGAGGCTTCACTACAATGTGAGGTTGTTAAGTAAAAAATAAACACTGTTTATTATATCACAACCAGTTTTGACCTTTACAAATCATTGACAAGTGAAATAAAATGTAGATACTCAAATAAAGCTATTTCAAACCACATTCCACACGTCACTATCATAATATCATAAAATATTTTTTTTTCTAATACTAAACTTTGACCCTATTAAATTTTTGTAGTAAAATGTTTTTTATTTCTGTTTGTTGGGTTAGCATGCTTTATTGCTACCATTATACTAAGTGATACTATTATACTTTCTGGAGAAAATCAACTGTGACAGATGGACAGAAAAATAACAGTGTATCATCTTACACCATTTGTTTGCTGAAAAAATAAGTGATGATAGTTGGAGAACTTTTTTAATTGCTTTATTTTATTGTTTTTTGATTAGATTATTCTGTTAATAATTATAATGAATTATGTAATTATCACTTGGCTAACTAATTTAATTGTCAACAGCTGTAATAAATAAAATGAAGTAAACAGCAGCTAGTATCAAAGGTGTGAGATTCTTAATATACACATCTTTCTAATTTCTTATTCAATGTGTCAATCTACTAATAACAAACTTTTAATAGAACTATCTAACCTTTCCTTTCTAATAGAAATAAAGACCAGCTCGTACCAGTCGCTACAAGACAAAAGTTACAAGAGTAGTGTCTTATAGTAGAAAAATTTTAAAACTGCAATGTGTTATGTATAAGTTATTACATTGAAATATTTAGGAAGAACTATGTGTCATTTATACATAACTTCACCTAAAATAATAATAAAAGTACTGTTTGAGCTATTTATATTATTTTAATTTATTTGTTTTTTAATATAGGCTAAAAAGTTTCATCTAATTGTTTCTGTCTTCGTACTACTCTAGTTAAGTTTAAGTAGTAAACAATCATTGAATATTATAAATAGTCTGATTTATTAACAGATTTCTTACAGTTTTAATATCTAAGATCTGTATTACAAGAACATTTTTATGTATCAATAAAAGGAATGTTTTAGTTTGAGTTGTTATCAAACATTAAATAAAGTTAATCAAATATTAAAAACCGATAACATATTTCAGCACAATGCACTTCGTGGTATTTGTCCAGCGACCGTGAGTCTACTTATGCGGATAATTTCAACAAACACCACAAGTAAAGAAATCAGAGCAGTTGTGCTGCAGTGTTTTGTTGCTATGATTATGATTCTTCATATTTCACCTCCTCACCAAGTAAGTACATTAATATATTTGTTAAAAAATAGATTTGTGTGCCGTTTCTACCTATGAAGCTATCCCAGTATATTTTTGTTGTTTCATACTAGCCTGAGAGTTAAGTTTAAACCATATAAAATGATTTATTTTCTGTTTAATCAATAGATGATTGATTTATAATGTAATAACTAGCCAATAACTCATTTATTTTTTAACAAATTTATATTAAATTATTATTTTTACATTTATATTATGTTATAAATTATATGTATGTACGATATGAATATACCGCTGTCAAGCGTGTTTTTAATTACTTTTGATATCTTTAAAAAGCCTATTCAATCTCTTCTGATAATAAATGTTATACTGTTTATTTAAGATGGCAGAGTAGGCTAATTAGGAAATAATTTGTAACATTTAAGTTCAGATTAAAATGAAGTCCTATTTTAAAATTTATGTTAAGATAAGTTTTTATTATATTTATAGTTTTATTTCAATATAGAACAATTAACTAGTTATTGTTAATTATTAAATTTAATCTTTTGTATTAAAAAGCATAGCTGGAAAAGTAGGCCACATAGGCACATGTGACCATGTGTTTAAGCAATCACATAAATAAACTTTTAAACTAGGTTTTAACTCCACTTCGGCAAAATCAAAGGAAGGGAATTGTTTCATTACAATCTTTTAATTGGCTTTGTCAGAGTCATAAACAATGTCTGTGTCTTATATGAATAGTACAAGTTCACTTTTAGTTATACAGTAGCTTAGTTTTGATTGACATATTTTAGAGCCATGGTTGAACGTTTTTTCAGTAGAAAAACTTTGGTAGGTGTTGAAGCGGAACATGTCACCATGGCTCAATTCGTTTAAACTAAAGTATTAATCTATTTTGCATGACATTTAAAAGTAAAAATTGAACATAAAGTAAACTGTAATGATTATTACCCAACTAACTAAAAAAAAAAAACGGTTGTCTTCTATGAAGTTAAATTTTGTTTGTAATTTTGGTATTTATAGTTGATCTTTACATCTTACCTTACACGGCATTTGTGCTGTAATTATTGTTAGTTTTTCCTTTTATTTTTTTTAATAATTATATTTCCTTTTTTTACAAAAAATATTAAGTTAAATTTTCATGGTTTCATATGATATGGGCTTCTGTCAACCAAATTAAAGTATAAAATATTAAACAAACAATTTGTTTTAAAGTAAGTGTTATTGCTAGTGGTTTAATTATAAGACACAAAATTGTATTAATGTATGCTTCTTCAATCTCAAGAATAATTTGAGACAGTTGTTTCCTTTATTCGGTGATACTCATATAAATAGGTAAATCAATTGAACATTAATATTATGTAATTTGAAAGTTTATTATTATATCTTTAAAAAACAAAACTCTGTAATTTAAATTTTATTTATAGAAATTCATTCTAGAGTATATAATTTTAAACTCTGGTCTACATCACTAGTGCCTGGTCAGTTGTAAAAAGATTTATATTAACCTTTCAAGCAAAATTAGACATTGTTTTCAAGATAGAAAAATAAATGATAAAGTTGTAAGTAATTTATGAATTATTTAAGAAATCTATCAACACATATGATTAGTAGGCCTTATCTTGGTTGACAAATGGGCTGTTTCATTGGTTGAAAAACTGCCCAATCGCAAGGTTTGCAGAAATCTTTGGAACAAATCCTGTAAAATAGTGACATCTGATTGGAAGGCACCATTAGAAAGATAAAATCTTGACGAATCCAATATTAGCTTTATAATCTGGATAGAAATACTTCTGTAGATGGTGTTGCCTGTTAAAGAAGTGGGAAATAACAGTACAATTGTATGCAGATTCGCGTGCGGAACTAGCTGTAGCCCTATATGCATATGTTAAAACGATAATTACGTATGTAAATATACGTTTTACGAAAAAGTTGTAAATACAAAAATTAAAGTTTAATTAATTTCCTTTCCAATAGTGCCAGTTTTATTACGATTGGATAATTTGAAGTGGATTAAATTATCGATTATGCAAATTCCCGCTAAGATTCGAGCGGGTTGCATTTGCGCTCGATAGACTGCAGTCTGCCACTTTGAGGGTTACTTTTTTGTTGTAATAACTATACAATTTTTGTTTTATGAATATTTTTAAAATTATATGATTTTATTTGATATAATGAATTAAATTTGTAAGAACTAATTACTTTAAAAGTAAGTTATTCTAAATAATTTTAAAAATATTTTGTTTTCATTTTAGAGGCAAATAGAAGTAATTTCACTCCTAGAGATGTATCGTGATGTGATGATTACTTTGATAACAACAGAATTGAATGAAGAAAGGTTGGCAACATTGGTTCATCTAGTCCAGACATTGAATATAATAATGTTGACTCCAGGTTCTCTACATTCTTTGATTGTTGAAGCTCACATTATCGATGCACTTCTTAATATGCTCCAACAGTCAGCGGTAAGTGTTGTTTGTTATTTAATGCTTTAGTTATCTAAGCGTAACTATTACAATTTTCAAAGATGTACGCTATTGAAAAATATCATTCTATTTCTTTTAATTAATTTAAAATCCAATTACAGTTATTGATAAAAATACAACAGAGATTTCATACAAATTAAATTCTTGAGGGATAGTTAAATCTGATTCTGAAAATCAGAAGTTAACCTGGTAAGATGTTTTTGTAGCTTAATACATATATTTCTCTGTTCATGTATTGTTGTATAATTTATGTTAACCATATTTTACGTTCAGAAGATAATGTCGGGGGTTTTACGTTCATTATACCCTTATAAGGAAGAGATGGACAAATATGTAGTTAATTATATGGTTTAATTAGTTATAATTAATTTGTTGCAGTCAAGTGTCACTGGAGATGTCGACTTGGTCTTAAAATGGGGTTTGTTTGTAAAACATTGATTTTAAATATATTTTGTATGGGAATTTGTGTTAGTTTAATTATTTTTATATAAATGTATCACTTAATTTTATAAACACACTGTGAAACGGGATTTTAAATTTACATTCAAGATCTTCTTTGGAGTCACACAAATTGCAACTATAATACCAATTTGCAAATATAGTTTTCCTTGTAAGTTTTGTTTTCTTTTATTAACACTTTGAACCCTAAGTCCGCGTATAGGTCGGGTCGGGTACGCGGCGCCAGATACCAATGCCCGAGTATACCTCGGGCGTCTCTATTTAATTCTGCAGCTCAGCTCAAACGGCATATATTCGGGTTTAGGCATTCTTGTTATCTTTATTAGTTCGTATGTCTTTGACCTTTGGAATTTTTATAACACTGGCCAACAAAAATATACAAATATCAGATGGTTGTACTACAAGCGTGTCTGATCACCTGTATGCATTCTGCAATCGATGTTTGTCTGCTTAGCAATGTAACTCGATGTGTGTTGTCATTAATTCTGATTGTGTTGTAAGTTTTTTCATTTATCAGTGGTTTATTATCGATGGAAAGTTTATTTCGTTAGTGTTTTTTTAGTGTTTGTAATTATAAAGTGTAAATAATAATAGTGTTCCACGCACTAAACGGAGAAAAGACAACTGAAGAAATTGTGAAATTATGTGAATTTTTACTTGTGTTTTTATTGTTTTTTTTTTTACATTTATTTTATAGTTATACTTTATTTTAGCCGTAGGATTAATTTGTCAAACTTTATTTGTTAGTTTATAGAAACATACGATGGGTGACAAACTAAATAGCTATGTAGCTATTTTTTTGTATTTTTCATAATTTTTCATCATTTGTTACCATTTTGTTCTTTTAATAAACCTTTGAAGTATATACATTTTCTTAAAGCTCATTCTTTTACCTTTAAAATGATATACAATATGTTATACTTTAAAATAAGGTAAGTACCAGAGATTTTTTTTAAATACTACCAGGTAGCTAAGCATGACAGTGTGTTAAGGGTACATGGTTCAAAGTGTTAAAAAGATTATAAATTAATACAAATAAATAGAAATTAAGAAAAATATTTTACTAGGTTGTTAATAGGATTTTGTTATTTTTTCTAAGAGAGTGCACTTTTAAAATTTATAGTGGGTTTGAATTGATTGAAAGTAAATATAGAAAAAAATATTTCACGTTCAATATAATTTTAGTTGTTTTTTAAATTATATTCTGTTTTTAAAATTATTGTTATTGATATATTTTTGTTCCCTTTCAAATCATATTCAAATTACTTCTTTTTTGAAGACTTTTATTTGTGCTAGATTTTATTTTTGTAAAGTATTCAAAAATATTTTTTTGAATTTTCCATCCATTTGACCTTCTTTCTTTAAATCATTGTGTAAAAAAAGCCAGAATACTACTTTCTTTATCAGAACCTTGAATAGATTTTATAATTCAATCCTTTTCTACAATAAACATGTACAGTTATAATTTATGTGTAATAATATTGTTTTCTTGTTGGACTTCTTTTTTTGCATTTAATAGCCACTGTGATATTCTACTCCCTATCTATAACATGGCTGTAATGTTTCTGGTATAGAATCACTAGTTTGTCAAACAAAAATTATTTAGATATTTACAATATTTCTTGAGATGTAATATAACTTGAATACCTGTCAAAAGCCATTATATATGTGTAGCTGACCCAAATAGTGTAATAATACAAATGATTTTTAAAATGCCATTCTAATTTGTAAATTCACATATTATTTCAGTATTAACAATTAATTAATTTGAAACATAAATAATGAATTTCATTATGTAAGCTACCAGATTGGAGTATAATGACAAATGTTAAAATAAGTATAAGTTTACCTGTACACGTCTATTCAATCCTTTGTCACATCAATAAGAAAACAAGGATTGAATCGATGTGTACAGGTAAACTAATACTGGTTTTAACATTAGTCTTAAAATGAATTAAATAATTATTTTATGATTCAGAGAATTTATGTAATTACAGTAGAACCCCTCTAATCCATCACATTTGGGACTGGGGGTATGGTCGGAACACAAAAAGGGTCGGAGTAACATAAAATACAAATATGTATGGATTTACATTTACAAATGTTGTTGTTTTGCTGGTCTTCGATCTGACTCTTTGATAGCATCTTTGATGTTGAGGGATTTCATAGCTTCAAATGTATTAAAACCTTTGGACTAACCAACGAACAGTAAGCACTAAAAACTGCACAGTACAGTACAAAAAACACGCACAACGATAGAAACGATACGAGAGATGATGGAGCAGAAGTGATTAACGCAAGTAAACAACAATGGCGAGATGGGTGGTAAGTCACCAAGTTCGGCTCGAGCACGGTCAGATCAACCAGAGAGGAGGGCCGACGACAGGGGTTCTACTGTTTTTGAAAATCTCTGGTTAAATATAGGTTTTACTGTGCAATTTTTTATTAATGTGTTCTAAGCTGTAATTGTATTTTTGTTTACAGAAATATTCCTTAGATAGAATGGAACTTGCTACTGAAGCTGTGAAGGTTGTTACTGGCCTAGTTACAGGAGGACCTGCAGGAAATGTAAGTTGAGTTCTGAATTATTAGTACATTTCTAAAGCAGCATTATTTGTGTTGTTATTTCTTGTATTTAAAGTCTATAACCTTTTAGAAATACTTGTAATAATTATTGTTTCTGTACCTTTTTTTATATGAAGCATTGTTTAGTATTTTTGTTCCAGGATTTTATCAAGTATAGAGCATTAAAACAAATACAAATTTGATTTATCTACTTCCTCTCTTTAAAGTGTTTGCAGAACTTTGAAGATATTGCTGTTCTAAAACACACCTTTAATTTTAGCTAAAGAAATTGAGCAGAATAAATAATGTTTGAATTAAGTTATCGCTTAACAAAAGCTTAAATTAAATAAATTACACAATTTTTCCAGAAATGTCCTCTACCTTTAAATACTTTGGCAAGATGCATAAAGTTTAAGCTCTACATTTATTTAAACTTCTGAACATTAATTTTAAATTAAATGTACAAAACATTATCTGCCTCCTACATATTTTTGTATTATTACAAGGTGCTTCCTGTATTATTTTTTTTTAGGACAGAATGTTGAAAATAGATGGATACAATAGGCTGTTTGTAGAACTAAGATCACTGGGTCAGCCATCAAGACAAATGCTTGAAGCAGTAGTTGCTATGGCAATAGATGGCGGTGACAGTTCATCAGAAAACCAAAAATTGAAGGTAAAACTTATAAATTAGCTAAAAGCAATAGAAATTAGTGAATTGGAGATGTCAACAAATTGTATGATGCTATAACTAAAATTTAGCCAAACCACATATTGTAAATTATGATTGCTTAGTTAGTGCTTTGATTACAACTAGTTTTTAGATTCTTTTTCAGTGGATCCTTGATTTTATTGTTAAAATTGGTGATAAGTTTTGCATTAGTTTAAAAGTACTATGTATAATTGAATGACTACCTACAATGATCTAACTTAATTCATGCGATGTAATTTCAAAATAGAATTTTAATAAATAGTAAAATTGTGCTTTTACAATGAAGTTTATCTATTCAGTCTCTCCTTACTAGGTGCATTTATTTGAGAAGGAAACTATGAATATATTTTCTAATTGTATGACCAATTGTTTTCAAATTTCTTGCCATGTATTTTTTATTTCATGAACTGTTTATTTAATAGTAAAAATGTTGTTCTAAACTTGATGCCTAATATTATATTTTTAGATGTCAAAAATTATATTAGGTTTTATTGGACTAAACCGTTTTTATTTAACAAAATTTCAAAATAAAATTAATATGATTGTAATCCCAATAAAATACATTACGATTTTAAACCATGAATTTCCTTTTTTAAAAGTATGACTTTTTGAAGTCATATTTTTAGTATCGCTGAGTTTATTTTTCCTAATAAAGTAGTTACTTTAGATATATTTTTAATATAAAACAGTGGCTATTTAAATTACTTAAATGTGCAGCTTGAATTCACTTTATTTGTTACGAATGTTATATTGCTCATGTTTTCAGAATGTTGAGCCGTTAATGCCTCTGATACACTGGATAGGAGAAGTGGATGATGACAACCAGTTGTGGTTATCCAATACACTCTCTAACATTTGTACATCCTCTTTACAAAGGTCGGAGTTACTTTTATCATTTAGATTTACATTTTGTTTACTCATCTAGCTTTTATTATTATTTGTATTATTTGAAGTAAAACCTTGGTTTAACCATTTAACACAGACAGTGAATTTTGGTAAGCACTAATGCTGCTGTGTAGTCTAAGCTTTCACATTCCTTGATGCAGACTTTGTCATTGGGATTTTTGAGGAATGCTTTCGAAAAATGTTAAAAAAAACGGATAAACATATATATGGTAGTTTAAAATGAATTATAAACCTAGTTTAGAGGGTTTGTTTTGTTTTCTTTAGAGGGTGTACACATGATTTTTGTATGTTTTTAGTAGGTATTGTCAGGACTATAGTTGTGTTGCAAAGTAGCTTTAATATTTTTAGGTCCTTTAGGGGTTTTGAGAAAGAGTTTTGATTTGATTATACAGCATCCATTTGGAATAAGTTTGAATTTCTCATACATTTGTCGAACTAATTTATGTATATGGACAGTTTTTTCTCCCAATATTTGTGGTTTGTTAACATATTAAGTTCTATTAGTATTTAATGATTAGGATTGATTTGATCAGTTGATATAATTATTATTATACATTAATTTGTCAGTTAGGGAATTTTTCTTAATTTGAAATTAGAGTTGCTTTCTAGCTGTTGGGTTATTGCGGATAGTTTTTTTTATTGTTCAGCCCATTATTACAAAGTTGTATAATTTTCCCAACAATAACAGTCTGAGCTTCTTCAGATTTGTTAGTGTGTTCAGGCTGTAGTATTTTCTTCCACCCAGTTTTCATGTTTGGCACTGTAAGGAACCTGAGGAGGACGGATCTTGAAAAGAAAACAAGCTCCATGAAAGGACACAGAAGATCTGGAGAAGAGATCAGATGGTCTTATGAAGGCCATTGTAGGTTCTTATGAGATACAAGGTCCACTGGCTTGTTTCAAAACAGTAGGAGCTGGAAGGTGGACCCATGAACTGTCTAAACACTAGTTTCTGCCACTGAATGTGCTCATTTTAAAAATATACAAATGGGTTTATACATTTTTGTGGAAATTGTAATCTCAAAGCAAAAAATCTGAATCACTGAAAAAATAATTTTTGTTTGCTGGTAATGTTAATAAACTTTTAACTAACTAAATTACAAGTATAAAAACTGACATAACAGGACTTTTGGTTTTAAATGTTAATGCTTTTTAGCTAAGCATCCTGATTACACTATATCCTTGGTTATAATCTTAATCTTGGTATATGTTTTTCCATTCTTCTAATTTAGTTAATTTAAACATTGCTGAGGAAGGGTATAAGCCTAAAATTATTACAACTTAAAAATAAATATACAATTTAATCTATAGATTGTTTTGTTGAAGAAACTTATCCAAAGGAAGAAAGAAACAATTAGCAAATCAAAGAAACAATTAATATATAATCCAAAGACCCTGACACAGAAATAAATATTATACATTTACTTCTTTTTATATATAATTCTTCTGTACGTATATATGTCACTGAACTCCTCTTAAATGGCTGGACCAATTTTGATGAAATTTTTGTGTGTTTTTGAGTGGGTCCCTGGATGGTTTAGTTTCGCAATTGGACCCGGTAGGTGGTGCTGCGGTCTGGTTCTAGGAAATTTGTTTTCTATAGGCATTTAAAAATCAATGTTTCTTTCTTTGTCGTCTATAGACTCAAAAACTATTTACCAATTTTGCTAAAAAATGCATACTTTATCCATATTATTGCCAGGAGTGTTTGGACGTTACAATTAATTTAGTCTAAGGGGTTGAAATAGGGTTGTTATCAGTATACAATACATATAAATTAAACTAATTTCTTACAAACTATAATGCTAAAATTATGTAATATTATTTTTAAGGGATATACAAAACTATTTACAATTTGTTTACTTAAGTCAAAGAGATGAAATGGAATAAATACCCTTAAAATTAAGTAATATTGAATAATACTAACTTTTTCTTTATTCTCAAAAACTACTCAACTAATTTTACTAAAATTTCACAATTTACACATATTAGTACCAGGATTTTTTAGAGAATATGGTCAGTACAAACAAAAAGATTTAAAAGGGCTATCCCTATACAATAAAAATTAATTGCACTAAATTCCTACAAACTATAGATCTAAAATTATTCTTAATTGTTGTACAAAATATTTGCAATTCGATTACTTAATTCAAATCGATGAAATGGAATAATCACCTTAAAATTAAATCAAGCAAAATCGAAGCATTGCCAGGTCCACTAGTGTATGTATAAAATTGTTAATGATTAGGTTCAAGATCAGTGGAAATTGCAAGCATAAAGCTTAGTTTTCATTTTAGTTTCCAACTGTAATTAATTATCTACTCCTCTTCTATGATATACAATTTATAACATTACTTTACTTTGGACACAAGTATAATCCTCTAGACATCTCACCCTATAAAATGTTTTGAATATGCTATTCACTTCAGTATTGAAACAGAGAAGGTTAGTGTGGCATGAGAATCAGTTTTCAAATAAATTTCAGCAGTAGTTCTTTGTTGAAACAACACAATTTCCATTTATCTGAAAATTATAACTGTTAAATGTTATGATAATTAATGTTATGACAATATTGAGTTATTGTCACACATTATGATGTTACCTTTATTGCCTGGAATTTACGATGTAGAATGTTAAATCAGAATGTATACTTTATTTTGTTGTTATTTTATTGATGCTTATTATTTTAGAAGATTACAAATGCCTTTTATAATTTTTCAGTAAAACATTAGCTTGTCAAAATGGAACCGTGAGTGCTTTGTGTGAGATTCTATCATCTTGCACATTAAATGCTGAGGTAGCTGCACAACTCGTATTGTTGCTAGAAACTCTTGCTAGTCATTCTCTAACTGCTCATGAACTAAAACAGCTGTTCCTCTTGCTAAGGACGGAAGACAATGTTAAGGTAAAGTTTTGTTCAAAAATTTCATAAATAATAAATAGGATTCTATCAAGTAAAAAGCATGTGGGTAAATTATTATGAATATAATTATATGCAATATTTGTTACTAATAAGCAATGTAATGGAACTAAAGCTTCTACTTCTGATAATATTTTGAATTGAAGAAAGGAATTTATAGATTCATAATATGTTGTTTGTCTAATATGATAATCTAAAAAATCTTGTTAAAATTTTAATCATGTATGTAGAATATTGCTTCATCCAGAGTTGTAAAGACATATATTTTGGTAATGTTAGTACTATAAAAAGATTTAAAAATAATAGCTTCTATAATGTTATCTCCTTGTAGTGTAGTGTATTATTTTGAGGTATTAATATTTATTTGTTCAAAATTTGAACAGCAGTTTTAACCTCTTGTTTTGCCTCTTGTTTTTTTATCAACAGCCTCGAATTGACTTTCATTTTGAGAGAAGGAAATAAGTATAGTTTTTTAGGAAAAAATATAAAATTTATCATTGCTAAAAGTATATAACTCAGCTAAGGAACAAAATAAGGGTAAGTTTAGTCAGTTAATTTCCTTTCAGTTTTGAATGTATTTTTAGAACTGGAGTAGTCTTTTGACTATTTCTGTTTGAATATGTTTAGAGTCAGCATAGAAGTTTGGTGCTTCAAGCAGTTTCTATGATATCGAGGAGAGCCAGTCTTCAGTTTGATTGTAACTCATACTTTGATATTGAAGAGGAAGAAGGTTAGTGTTAGCACATATAAAATTAAAAAAACTCTTTTAATTTTACTTTCTACTTGGTCTTATTATGCAAAATGATTAATATAGTTTTTCAAGGTATATACTTTGTATCAATAACAGAATCCTCCCCAGGTGCGTCATATTAGAGATTTCTCTGCTCTAAAGTTTACTGATAAGATTTAATATTCTCTTGGCGAGCATATTATTGTTGAACATGTTTATCCCTTCAACATATTCGCTTCGAGTAAATATGATGATTTTGGAATTACTTGTACGGGCTTAATACTTCTCTGGAATTCCAAAACATCATTAGCCAAGGAAGAGAAGCAACATACAAGTTTACAAGTTATACTAATTTCACTTGAATAGTAAAATTGTAAAAATAACTTCATTAAATGTAAGGTCATTCTTTAAATGTCGCTTTTGATTATGCCACTTCTCAAATTTGTTTTACTCAAAGGCACTCAAATTATATTTTTTTTTTTAAATTACTAAAACATCAGCGTTTACATTAGAAAAACTTGAATCATAAATTGTATAATTCATATGTTGAATTCTTGTTAACAAGATCTTTAGACTTCATCTTCCACAACAAAGATTGTTGTGGGAAAACTTCAATACAATCTAGTATGGATTCTTTATTCATTTCACTTTAAAAAAAAGGACCCCTTTGTTAAAAACGGTCTACACCCATAGTTTAAACAATTTAACATGTTAAAAATTGAGTACGAGTTTAACAGGAATAACTTAGGTCTATGGTTTCACTCAATCATATTTGTCATGTTCAAATCTGCAAGAAATAAAACTAGCCTGTGATATGGTTTGTCATCAAATATAATCGGACAAAATACTCCTTCAGTTAAAATACAACAGACTTGCTTGTGTTTGCCTAACCAATGGATCCAACATAATATTGTTGAATGATTAAGTTTTTTGTTATTGACTTGTTTGAGTTTTGCTAAAAAATAATAGCATTAGGAAATATATGCATTTTAAAGTTCGTTTCCTTGTAAAGTTTGTGAATGCAATTAATTTAATGGTGTTGATTTCTTTGTGTTTATACTGTTGAAAAGCTTAAAAGTTGATAAATGGCCAGATATGCCTTTCTAACTTTATACAATTAAACACAATTTTAATTTGATTTTATCTTTATTCTAGACGGAATCAGTATATCAGATATGAAAAAATGGTCAGGTGCAGTGTATGGATTCAGTTTTCATTGTTGGTTAAGGTTAGAACAAGGGCAACAACCTCAAGTTGCTTTGGGAATGGCATCATCTTACAGAAGGCAACTCTTTAAGTGAGTACTGGAAATCAAACAATTTTCTAGCTTTAGAGTAAATAAATAATATCTAACAATGTAGTAAGTTGATTGTAGTAATACTAATTATAAAAAATGTACAATATTATGTAGGTTTTATAGATGTAACTGGAGTGGGTGCTTTTCAACAATTCTCAGTTACTCTATGCAATTATAAGAGAGCTAAAGAGCAAAAGAAAGAAAGTAAAGTTTACTGATTTAATGTAATAGATTTGACACAACTATATTCAATAGAACTATTCTTCCTAAACTAACTATCCTGTTCCGATGGCCTCGTGTTATAAACTTCATCAGATCAGATAATATAATCCTTGAATGGGGAAGTAAGATAATGTCCAAATTGATAAGATATCATTCATTTAGCTTGGAAATTTATTAAAATATTTAGAACACAATTTTTACAAATAATTGTTTAAAAATAACCCTAAAGAATGGAATATATGCTGAGACTGTTATTGTAGATAATGTTACATTTTGAAATTCAAAAAGTGATTTCGTTAAGGTACTAAGTTTAAGGTGTTTCCTTAAAGTAGGTCGAGGTGTCTTTAGCAGGTTCTTTATACTTATTATACGATAATTCTAACAAGTAAGGAAAATTAATCCAAGTCCATATTAATGTAAAGTTGGATACTTTTAACTTTTAACCCATGTAACACTTCTTGTTGATTGTAAAATAATGAAAATTAATTATGAAAATTATGAAAATTAATTATGTGCATATTTGATACATTTTTGGCTAGTGAAAACAAATTTTCTTGTTTCAGTTTTTTAACTAGTCATGGCACCGGGATGGAAGCGTTTGTTGGATCTGATGGAGCTCTTGTGATTGGTGTTAATACAAAGAAGGAGTTTTTAGCTGCGACTGTACCTGATTATTCACTTCTTGATGCACAATGGCACTGTTTAGACATCTGTTACATGGCTGCTAGGTAGGAATATGAAGGAAATATATTCATAAGAAAATATGTATGATATAAGTCCCAATAATACAAATAACAAACAAGTTTTTAATTCTTATTTTGGCTTTAAATTATAATTTTTATCTTTTATAAATTGTTTGTTTGGTTTTGCAACTGCGAACAAATAATTAATTTGACTAATAACTGTATTATAACTAATTGTATGTTGAATTATGTTTCTATAGGAGACCTTTTGGTCATAATCAGCTGTCAGTATTCATAGATGGTCAGCAGAAACTGGCAGCTTCTATGAAGTTTCCAGCAATGACAGATGTAAGTTATTATATGGATCTAATTATTAGATAAATTTATACACTAATTACTAAATTAGTATATTCTCCTTAGACCTATCTATGTTGGTTGTGATTGATTATTAGTTATATCATAAGAATTTTTTAAGCAGCTGCTTTAGAGACGTAGTAGTAAAAAATACAGGTTTCATATCTTTATTGATTATAATGGTGTAAGACATATCAATAAGGTTTTCGTTTGGTTTTAAATGGCAATCTATGGTTTCTAGTTTCAGTTTTAACCACCAGTAAGCTTCAGTAACTCATATGCTACAAATTTAGATGACATGTCAATTAAATACAACCTTTGTGAATGTCTGAATTTGTTTACAAGTTTTCAATTATGTTTGTTTGTTCAGAAATGGCTTCCACAAGTAAAAAAAGTGATTTTGTATTTCTGAAAGTGTTTTAGATTATAATAGTAGTTTTTAATATCTGTTTTTAGTGAAATTCAAGTTAAGCTTTTGTTTTGCTTGCCTGAATAATTCAGTTTTGAAAGTTGGCTTAGGTTTTTGACTATAATGTAATGCCAATTTACAAATTCCCTAAGATATTTTAACCAAACTGATCTTGTAAGTGCTTGTTTTTTATAAACTCTTCTGCTCGTTTGATGTGCCTTTTCAATATTTTACATCTAGTAAGTAGAAACCCGTATCTTTATTATAAAATAATATTCTGAAACTTTAAAGTATGTGTTCAAGATTGTTTATTTAATTTGAAAACAACTAAACTGATAACTTGTGCTTAAACAGATATATTATTTTAATATTTATTTGAATGTATTTTTCAGCCATTTGTGACATGCACAGTGGGCTCTGCTGCAGAAAAAACTTTCCAAAACTCTCAAACAAACAAATCTGACTCCAAGTCTGAAAAATCTTCCGGCAGTATAATGGAAAAAGGGTTATTTCCATCTCTAATATCACAGGTATCCAAACCAAGATAAATTGATTGTCTCTTCTTAATAAAACATAATTTTACTATAATTTAAAAGAAAGTTTTACATTTTAAATTGTATAGTTTATGTGATTATAGTTTAAGAAAGTAAATATACTTACAATAAGGTTTGTTTAGCATTTGTTTAAATGTATTTTGGAATTGAATTAATTGAATGCAGTACTAGTATCAATAAACAGGTTAAAAAAACCATGGATAGATAGAAATTTAATGCTGCCCCTTATTATAGTCCTTAAATTGTCATTTACACTTTAATTTCAGTTAGAATTAAGTAGGCCTAATGATTTTCACATTGGGTAATAAATGATATAATCCTTAAAATATTGAAACTTCATGTTTCATATTAATTATAATATTAATATTAATTTTAGTATTACAAATTGAGACAAACTATTAATATAATTATTTTTTAAGACATAAACTGTTTTGACAATTATTTTGATGCTGAATGAACTGTGGTTTAACAGGAAGGTACTAAAATTAAATATTTAGACACTAAAATTAAATGTTTAGCCACTACAATAATATATAATACATCAATATTCAAAATATGTTTTGAAATCCTTCAAATGAAACAATAAAAATGGCATCAAAGCAACAAAAAGATTAAAATTAGCTTTAAGAATGGTATTTTAAAAATTGCAGTTAATGAAGTGTGTTATAATCTTTTGTAAAACATTGATTTATATTTCCAGGTACCAAATTATTTTTCCTTACCCTTAAGATCGTCGACTCCATTAGATCCACATGTAAAAAACTTCCCTCCAGGAATGCAGGATACATTATTTGGCCTTCCGACTTGTTTACAAGGACAGCTTGGATTAATATGTCTTTTTCATGAGACTCTTTCACAACATCAAGTGAAAGCACTATTTGACGGAGGTTTGTAATCATATTGGTCTTTACGGTCTAAACAGTATTAGTTAGTATTGTTGGTTTGAATCTGTGTGTTAATGTCGATAAAGGTTAACACACTATATTTTGTCGATTTTTATAAAGATTTCTTACTAGTGATATATTACTTTATGAATTGAGATAAAGGTGTAATAAATGGTGTAATAGACATATTTCCCACTTAATAACAGACAAGTGCTGGGTTTTAGATAATATTTAAAAAAATATTACCACAAAGGTTTATACAAAATCTTTGGTCTAGCCTACTTGTACTTGTAAACAAGTTTTAAACCTAAGTAAAATTGCAGTTCAAATTACCAGATTAAATTTAAATAGAAATTTAAAACAAAATTACATTTTTATTCTAAGTATTGATTAATAAACTATTTTAACTAATTATAAATGTTTACAAAAACTTTGCAATAGTTATGTGAAAATATTAATTTATTTTGTAAATTCCCAATAGTTATGCTATTATCCATACCAAACATACTGAACATTTATATAAATATATTTTAGCACCTTATAAAATGTGAACAAATTTTAAACCCCTGAAGAGATTCTAAACAAAATGCATAATGGTTTTTTGTATACAATCACACAAGAAAAAATATACACACAGTTTTTTTAAACTAAATGTTATTTTCATAGTAGTAAATTCAGGTGGAGAAGTTTTTGTATCTGACTCCAAAGGTCTCTAGTTCGAATCAAGTTAAGACCAAGGCTGTTTGTCTTGTGGAAAAACTAAATAGGTGCTAAGTGATGATTGCCAATTGGCAGTAGAATTCCGGAATTTCTTCTATAGATAAATAATTTGCACAAATAGAAGCGTCTATAGTGGAACAAATATAAAGAATCACGAAAATAAGAACAAAATTAGTAATTGTACCGATCCTTGCAGTATACATTGTATTCATACTAATTGGTAAATGTTTTTTGATAAATTTACCTTATATTTTCAGGTCCAAATTGTAGGCTTTTGTTCTCTCCCGAAGACAACCCAGATATGTTGGTACTTAACAGCAAGTTAGTTTGGTGTTTTTCCCCTGCAGCATGCTGGGATGGAAGTTGTTTGGATCTTGCTACTCTGAATAAGTTTACAGCCAAAGTAGTTGCTCGACAATGCCATACGCATACAATTAAAGTAAGAATATTTTATAATTTTAAAGCGAATTAAAGCGAATACAATTCATTCAAAGAAAATGTTTTTATGCTTCAAATTTATCGTCCTATGGGATGATTTGTTTTATACTTTTATTGTGAAAGTATTTTGGATGTGGTTTGCAAATTTCTACATGTTAAAAATTTGTTGCAGCACCTGTTTTGCAACACTATTGGGTTAGTCCTACACTTATTAAATTGAATGAAATTTACCTGTGAAATGTTATTGAAATATGCATAACTTATATAAAAACCAAAGTTTTATTTCCTTTTCTTTCTTAGTTATCTTTGCATACTGATCTGATGCCTCACTACTGTTCTCCATCCCTGAATGGTCTACAATATCTAGAATCAGCCATTTAATTCAAAATTCTCATATAAATTAGGCAACGAAAAAAAGGGTTGATGTATCTAAAAATATATTTACTGTATTATCTATATCTATACTAATATTATAAAGAGGTAAAGTTTGTTTTTTTGTTTGTTTGTTTGTATATTATTATGTTGTTATTGTATGTTTGTATGAGGGGGAAATCTTCGGAACTAATGAAGCAATTGAAAAAATATTTTTACTAATAAAAAGCTACACTATCTCTGAGTAACATAGGCTATAATTCATTTTGATAAAAACATTTTTCATTTCAATATGTGTAAAATTAGTCAGAAAAATTCTTACGTTAGGCCTATCCTGATGAACCAACACATATTTCTTGAATGTATTTACTTCGTTACCATAGCAACCAATAGAATAAAATAACAGATAAAACAGCTGTTTGCTCTAATATTTCTATTAACAGCTGATTTCAAACTTTGAAGCAATTATTTGTATTTCTAATTTTTAGGTTAGGTTTTTATTAAAGTGTAGACCTGAGCCTTGTTGGTTCTTTTAATTATAACTGCTGTTATAAAATATACGAAATAATTTGATTTGAACATTTAACATTATTTACCATCTTAGCTTTGGGGTTATTATACTACACCTTTATTATAAAGAAAACATAACATGATTATGTGTATAGAAGGTTCCAACGGGGTTGGCATGCGGAGCACGTAGGGGTTTCCCCTAGTAAAATCATATGTATGATTCAGAATATGTTTAGTTTTGTATTATTATTAATGGCCTTACTTGGCAAGTTTGATTCAATTAATACACTAATTAATAGAAACTCTCATCAATATTTTTGTCTCCATCTTATTTGATGGTGATCATTGTTTCAACTATTTTCAAGGCTTTATCGAACCCATGTGTTTCTTGGCTCTCATTTGATGTATGCCAATACACAACACAATACACTTTGTACATATACAATCATAAAACATAAAATTGCTTTTAATATCAAAATACAAGCTGTCATTTACATGTCTCATATATACTTCGAACAAGTTTTTCAGTAAGTAGTCTACTGTTAAAAATACCTGAATTGATCTGGTTGTCTAAAAGCTTTGATTTATTTACAATAGGATTTATTTGTTGAAAATTTACTACGATAATACATTACAGTAATGCCACTACCAAAATGTCTGTTAATCAATATTACTCTGAAAAATTTGATTATTATACATATAGATAAGATATTGTGATCATAGTAAATGATTCACCATGTTCTTATTATTTGTGTGTGTGCTTGTTTTTAGGATGTTATCAACGGTATAGGTGGTATCCAAGTCTTATATCCTATTCTAGAAGGTGTAATTGAAGAAGAAGGGCCAGATCTGAGTGTTTTCTCACAAATAGCAACTCCAACACAAGGCAGAGAGGATCTTGATGATTGGGTTGTGTTACCCTCCAGTGGATATTCAGGTACTTTGTTTAGAGCTTCAGCACTATCCTTTTCTTCTTGTGTGGTATGTAAATAATTTCTGTTTGAGTAGTAGATGTAGATGTGTCTGAACATAATGTTTAGCTCAGACCATATTTTAAACTGTTATTTTTGTGTCAATGTGCTAAGTGAGTTTTATTATTTTAAACTATAAGAATACGTGACATTTGTTTAGAATCAAAACTGGAACAGAATCCTGCCTCAAGTTTTTTGTTACTTTTGAAGAACTTGCTTCTTACATCTAATCTAAATCAAGAACAGCTGTTGAAGAATAATGGAGTTGCTATTCTTGGCTGTATTCTTGCAAAGGTATGTAATTACAATTATTACTAACTCGTATATCATTTTTATTGTATTTAAATCACTATTTATCAAAAAAGAGATTGGCAGACTGTTTTGTAGTCTTGTAAGCCGTAGTCTATTGTAGTAAATTTTAAAGAAATGTAAATTAAATTTGTAACTCAGAATATAAAACTTTCACTTAGATGAAATATGTTTTATGGCGTGTTGTATTAGATTTGTCACATTACAATTTTGTGATATGTATTTTTAAAGATATTTCAAAAAATGTTGCTAGAAATCTTATTCCATCCTTTATTTCCATAAGCACTGTATTCAAAATTGTGATAATAGAAGTAATCTCACTTTAAAAAAAAAGCTATAACATATCAAACATTTTGTGAAAAAATGATGAAAATACATTTTTCATTCATGCAATGTATATTAACCCCTGATCTGTCCATACTAATTTTTTGCAACGCCAAGCCATTTCGGTGAGTGTGCAAGCACATTTTCAAAAATTCACCAAATGTACAAATTATAAACCCGTCCAAAAGTGTTCCATAGCTTTTTGGTAGAGAAACGTTCAAAGAATCTATATATTCCATTAAAAAAATTATTGATGTAAAATTTACAAAGTTATTAGCTCAAGAAACAAAAAAAAAATGTTCAGTAATGAAAGGAAAAAGTTCAACTTTAGGCCTACATAAAAAGTAGTAAACGTTTTTTTTAATTTTTTCATAAATATAAAAAGGTTTTGTAATTTAGTTCTAAATAAAACTGTATACAAATATTTATCGATTTCAAATGTCTTATTTTGAAAACACCAGTTTTTATGTACCTACTACAAGACTGCTAACAAAACTAGGCCTAGTTTGAATAGTAATTTAGGAATATATCCTTTGCCCAAAAATGAAATATTATCATAAGAAAGTGTAGAGAATAAATCAAAGAATTGAACTGAATACTTGTAAATTATTATTTCATAAAAGTATTTGACTTAGTTTTACTTGAATCATAAAATTAGATCAAACGAATTAAACCTCTCACGGACACATCCAATACGATGTTCTCTGTGAAAAACCGTTGGAAGTGCCACTTGGGAGCGTGAGAAAGTCGAGTTTTGAATTTCCCAATTGTAAGTATTTCTCAGCACTGTAAGAACAAAACCGTTAGAGTAAATGTGGTTTGCTTTACACCAAAGGAAAGATTGAACTTTGGTCTATAAATAGATATGAACAAGTCTATTCAAATAATTTGAATTGTAAGAGATACCTTGAATGCAAATTGTGTTGTTTTATCGGTTGAAATCGGTCCAATTGCAAGGGTTTACAGAAAGCTTCATATTTTGAAACTATAAAAGTGATGTAGAAGGCAGTTTTAGAAAGTTAAAATCTTGACGAATCCAATGGTATCTTTATATTATTGGTCAAAATATTTCTGCGAGCGTCATTGAGCTCTAGAGAAGGACAAAGCTGAGTATAATTTCTTTGTGTTTCACGTGCGGCAATAGGTTTGCAGAGAACTACAATTTTAAAACAATGATTACGTATGTAAATATTCGTTTTAGAACAAATTTGTAAATACAAAAATTAAAGTTTAAATCATTTACTTTCCAACAGTTTTTGTTTTATTGTGATTGGATGACTTTTAGTGGGTGAAATATTCAGTACAATTTGAGTTGTCACAGACTACTCAATTCACTACAGCAGTGTATTCAGACCACTCACTTTGAGTGGTCCAAAATCTGGAGGGTTAATACTGTGTGTTGAGGGCCCTCGACTTCTTTCACTGGTCCCTATCCTCTGATGTATAATTTATTATTTTTGGTTTGGTGTTGGTAGATAACGTTATTACAATATGTTTACGCAGTTATGATCAGACAGTTGGCCCCTCCTCTACAGTAATGTTGACTCTTTAAAATTGTTGCATGTTTTTTAAATTACAGTAATGCTACAGTTTGTTAATACACAGAACATGTATTTAAATGGTTAACTTAATTATTTACTCATTAAAACTTTACACACTAACCAATATTACATAATTTATAATTCGAGGTGACCTCAGCTCCAATTAGCTCGAATTACGGGGACCTTACTGTTTATTTAAAGAAAAGTATAGTTTTTCTTTTTAATAAACGTCACGAATAATGTTGTCAATAATGGTAATACTGTATAGTTCTATATCCTTTTACTCAAGTTAACAAAAATATGATTTCCTGTTGATACATCTTTTATACTGTTACTCGGACGGAGCGTCAACATTCTTTCGGTCCCTTTGTTGACGCTATAACCAAGTTTAACTGTGTGTAAGTACTGAGACAAAAACCAAAGTAGACAAAAGCAAATCTGCACTTTTAGTAAAAAACAACAAAACAGGCTAAATTGTTCGTTAATTTGTGATAGTGGATCACCTGCCGGCTAAATTGATTTATTTTTTAATGTACAACGTAGCAGCAACAATTTTGTTTTGATATTGGTATCTTTTGCAGACTCCACCAAGTGTGATGGATGTGTACGTATTGAAAGCACTACAACTGCTGCTGGAAATGGCAAAACATCTACCAACTCATACTTTGTTACGGTCACTACATCAACATGTACTCTTCAATTTCAATATTTGGTCTCATTGCTGCTTTCAACTCCGCATTAGTGAGTAGAGTATTTAGCAGAACTATAATAATATTAAAATTGAAATATTCTACCAAAATATTTTGTTTAGAAATGTTTTATGTTTGCGATTATAAATAATTTCATTTTTTAAATTTACGTTCTTTGGTGTTAAATATTTTTACTTCTGATAAAAAAAACTTTTATGTTTACCTAACTTATTAAGATTAAAAATAAAAATAAGGTTTTAAGATTATTTAACTTTTTCATCCTTAATTTTCAATATTTTGATCTTCCTTTCTTTCTAACTAGGTCACATTCAGTACATCTCTACTATCATCAAGGATGAGCGTAAAGTATATCGTAAACGCTATGGAGTACAGTTTTTTCTGGATACAATTCGTCGACACTATTCTAGTCCTGATATGGTGGCTAGTGA
The DNA here is from genome assembly GCA_018207615.1 of Philaenus spumarius. Taxonomy (NCBI): domain Eukaryota; kingdom Metazoa; phylum Arthropoda; class Insecta; order Hemiptera; family Aphrophoridae; genus Philaenus; species Philaenus spumarius. The sequence continues at coordinate 371,858 of JAGFPH010000258.1, read as the reverse complement.
TGATAGGAGGGCTATTAGAGTGTCTTTGTTAGGACTTATTAAGTATTATTTACAAAAAGAGTGTAACGTTAAGGAGCTGTATGCTATTATGGGATTCCTAGCTACTTGCAAGGAAGAAATATTGGTAAGTAATATACAAGTTATAAATTATAATATTAAAATATTTGTATTTTTAAGGTTATGCACATTAAAATAGTAATATATTTCATCACGAGGACCAACAGTGAAGCTTTTCGGTAAGAGATAAAGTTAACTGCCCAACCAACTTTGTAGGTGGAAAATGAATAAGAATCGAAAGCCAATTTTGGTTCTATTGATGAATTATATTTGTCTTCATATTGCAAACAATATAAAGAGGACTATTTAAAAAACAAACTAAAATGTTATGACTTATTTACCTTCAAAAGTTAGCTTTCATTTTGTTCCTGCTGTTATAAACAAACAGCTATTGCACAAGTTTGGAGATATTACATCTGTTTATGTTAGCAGTGTACTAACACTAACTAACTCTAACCTTTAATGATTGTCAGATCGAATACTTCTATCGATTTCAGCCTGCTACCAAAAACATGTACCAGTCTAAAGAAGAAAAAATTTGGAAGTCGTGCTGGCCTTATAGACTGGTTGTGTCAACCTAAATTTTATATCTTACCTTATGGTAAAATGAGCAAACAGCTGAGATGCTTTAGTGAGTCACTCACAAGAGGTGAAATACAACATGGTCAATTTAAATAATAACAAGATTTATTCAACTATATATGTATAAAAGTTTACATGCCCTTAAGTAAAATATTAAAAATTGATATGCCCTTAAATAAAAATATGAATATGCCCTTACTAAAAACAAAACTTTAAAAATTACCCCCTTTTTATTGTAAAAATATTACCCCTCCCTTATCATAAAAAAAATACAAAATACAAAAAAACTTTCCTTTTTTTGTTAAATAGGAAATATTTGTTTATCTGTATAATATACAATTACAAAGACCTGAAAAACAAGGTACAATTTTATGTAACACAAACATATCTTATCAGACTAAATGGTATTAACAAATTTGAAATAGTATTCAATTACATACATTAACTTACAAAATTATTTATATTTAGGCCAACCTTGTATATTATAATAAAAAGAAACAAAAAAAATTAATTTTGAATAAAAAGAACAAATATAAATAAGGAACTAAATAAGAAAATAGATTTATATTGTGACGTCATGTTTTATGCTAAACTAAATATTAATTTAGAAAGAAACCCTTTGGGTCTGGAGATGTAAACATTGCTAGCACACCACCCTTATATAATTTTTTTATAAAGCTCACAACAGATTTTGTATGGTGATACTAAAACTAATTCCTAATATACTGATCTGATGCCTCACTACTGTTCTCCATCCCTGAATGGTATACAATATCTAGAATCAGTCATTTAATTAAAAATTCTCATATAAATTAGGCAACGAAAAAAAAGGGTTGATGTATCTAAAAATATATTTATTGTATTACCTATATCTATCTATACTAATAGTATAAAGAGATAAAGTTTGTTTTTTGTTTGTTTGTATATTATTATGTTGTTATTGTATGTTTGTTTGAGGGGGTAATCTATGGAACTAATGAAGCAATTGAAAAAATATTTTTACTAATAAATAGCTACACTATCCCCGAGTAACATAGGCTATAATTCATTTCGATAAAAACCTTATTTTATTTCAATATTTGTAAATTTAGTTGGAAAAAATTCTTAGGTTAGGCCTAGAATGATAAACCAACACATGTATTTACATTTATTACCATAGCAACCAATTGAATAAAATAACAGATAATATAGCTGTTAGCTCCTATATTTCCATTAACAGCTGATTTCAAAATTTGAAGCAATTATTTTTGTATTTCTAGCTTTTAGGTTAGGGTTTTAACGTGTAGACCTGAGCCTTGCTGGTTCTTTTAACCATTGGGGGCTGGCGTGTGTAGCACGCAGGGTATCCCCTAGTAAAATATATAAACACTGACTTGTTTACTACTTTTTTTATAAATTTAATTAGCTTCAAAACATGGGCTTACACATTCCAACAAACAAAATTGTACAATAAACATTACTTTCAAATAGAATATTGGTTATCATAAATGCCAATTCAATGAGTTAGTCTTGAAAAGCCTAAAATTATGCTAGAAGTTATTTAAATGTTTGTTATGCTCTTAAAAATGTTATTCAAATAGGTTTAATGATAAAGTTAGTTAATCCTGGATAACTTTGTTTTGTTGAGTTCTATTTTATATTACTGTAATAAGTCTTCTTGTATTTGTTGCGCTTTTTGAAATACATTTTTATTTTCCATGTCACTTGTATTTTCCGAACTCAAATAAAATAAAAAGTGCAACAATTAAGGTGGTGTAAATAAATAAACGTAATTAACTGAACTAAATCAACGTATTAAATCAGGTAAGTACTTCTAACTTGTGAAATATTAGAAGCTGACTTGTTGTTTACAGTGTACAGTATAGAACTGTATGTTTTTACCCTAAAGGATATGATTGTATAAATGCCTATTTTTAGAGTTTTATTGAACCAATTAAAGCGAAATTGTATTTCTTGAAAATAATCGTTGATGAACTGACTTTTAGAAAAAACTTACTAGAAATCTGGTAAACTATTCCAATAGTTAAGTTTTTGCCGCAAAGTTCTTAGGCTTTTTTAATTTTTATTAAGAAAATGTGCGGACATTGGTTCATTTGAAATATACCCAAGAAGCGCTTTCCAACATTACAGAATCACTCTTATCCTTTTATATACAGTATAAAATATCTTATTTCACAGATAGTATTTAAATTTAGGACATACATTATAGTTGGTATAAACTGTTTGATTAAAAAATGTTTTATAATTATTCTTTGCATGTAGGTAATAGAAGTTTTAGAGATGTTGATAGCCCAGCTGGAGAGTAAAACCTGTAAAGATCAGCTGTTCCTGCTAATGTATGAACCTCAAGCTGGGGATTTACTGTACTGTTTACTTATTGACAAACACTTTACAATGGATCTAAAACAACGTGTGTTAAAGGTATTTCAGAATTAAATATTTACATCATTAATTTAATTTAGTGTGATTTATTATTTATTTGTATCTAAAATATTGTATTATTTTCTCTTGATGAATGATATTTTACATTTAATTTACTTCAATCCTGCATGAAATATTTGGGATTTGAGAGGAGCGGGGCCCAGCCCATTGGCATTAATATTCCACCGATTGAATTTTAGGCTTGAGCCTATTTTATCCTACACCGAGGATATCGCCACCTTAACCCCAATTTAAAGATACACCTCACCCACTATTGACCACACCATCGCCTTAGGAGCCAGCTTTGATGATTCCTTATTAATTTAGAATAACTTACAACTTCACACAATTTAATATTAACCCGGATAATTATATAACATTAGGACATGTTTAGCCTTATGACAACATCATGTTTTCGTTGCACTAAAACTATTTACCTGCGCTCGTACCTGTCTAGTCCATCCATGGCAATCGCCATATACTCCAGGATTTAGTCGGCCATTATTACTTATTAATTACAGCAGATTAAAGGGATGATTCGTTCGCCAATATAAATTATGGCCGAGAGCTTCGGGGACCTTGTTGCCGCATTCAAACCTACCACTGCTCTGCCCTTGAAGCAACCTTCGCTGGCCGCTGCATTGAGGTCATGGTGACCCGTGACGTAACCGTTGTCACGGCGTTACAGATTTGTGTTTAATTTGAATATTTTGTTCAATACTTACTACACCATCTATAGGACTGTGCCCCTGGTCAGTAAAAATGGCCTTTGTATAAGGTCTAATAATATGTATAATAACGTAAAAGTTCTAAGCTCGTGATATAATACCTGTTGTTCAGTTAAAACAGGATAACTAAAAGTGAGCAATAAAAATATATATACTCTCAAATGAGAAGTTTAGTTGTCATTTAATTCTGTAGTGCTAAAATATTTAAATGAAATACTTGAATTTATAATACTTTCACAGATTTATTAATTCTAAACAAAAACAAATTGATTAAGATTGAGTAGCTTATTACTGCATGGACAAAGATATACTCATTTCTAATACAAAGCATATGAATTAAAATCAAACCAATAATAAAATTAAATACAAAGGATCAATTAAATTAAAACTCTTTTTCAATAAATCTGTAACTTTCTTTTGTCTTTGTGTTCTTAACATAATATTAAGTACATTACACCATCCGCAGTCAACTCTTTCTGATGGAAGCAAGTGGGTAATATTAAGTACATTACACCATCCGCAGTCAACTATTTCTGATGGAAGCTAGTGACATAAGTTAGAGGGAAAATCTAATATTCCAGGGGTGCAGAAAATGTTTTAGCAAATTTCCCCAGAACACACTTTTTTTCACTAAAAATTTCCCCAAAATTGTTTGCTATTCGCTACAGATATTCGCTATTTCAACATACAGTATTTTTTGACACTATGTTTTAACAATAATTATTATATTCATTATAAATTCCAATATAAATCTTCAAAAAAATTTCATTATTTTTATTTAATTAACTAGGGTGAAATTAAATATCTATGGTGAAATACCTATACACATAAAAGTCTACTGTTCTCTTCATGAATATGTAATGTATTTCCACTATGGAGAATTATGTATTGTTGCTAAATAAATAAATAAATAAATAAAAATATCGTCAGATGGTCCCAAAAGGTTTAAAACAAAAAAATGCAACTTGATTATTGCTATTTTATTATGTTTAAAAGTAGGCCTAATACTTAAGTGGTAAATACAAAGTTAAATGTTAGTTTGTTTAATTAGTTCCAATTCAATTACCGAATTACCTACCACAGTCACTACTGAAAATATTACGAAACACTAACATAATACTTAATAACCCTCCCATGGTTCACTACATTACCTCTTAAACTCCACAATAATAAAGAATCACTATATAAATTAATTTAAACTCACAGTAACAAACAACCACCTAGACCACTTACTACTTATAAACTGACATGGTCGAAAACCCGAAACGAAAGATATGAGATATAACAGTATACCCCATCCCTCCACCCCCATCTATGCAGTAAAAAAGGAAACAAATGAGTAATAACATTGTACACATTTTACTGATAAAGACTGATTTCAAATTTCAGTAAAAAAAAAAAGAAGAAAAACATAATTTGGTTTAATATGATTTAATTCTTATCACTTGAATTTGTATGAAACTATTTAAAATTTGCATACCGGTATCATAATAATAATTTAATACATAACGAAAGTATATGAACCCTAGTCAAGAATCAGGAAACTGCCATTCATCAACAGGCACACAAATATTGTATAGACAGCTCTGCCGTACGATATTTTGTGCGGTGAAGAGTAATATCGTATCAGTGGCTCGACCGTACAATATTTTAAACGATATGCAGAAACCTTGTTCGGGCGATCGGACACATTCTGCAGGCCTGTCTTATTCATGGGTACAGAAGTTATGGGAAAGGTTGTTCATGGAATCGGTAGCAAAGCACTGCTGGAAGGTAAGGGAGGATTAAAAGAGAGTCTAATGTATTTAGTTTTAAAACAAATTTTAAATACTGGAGAAATATAATTTTTCTTATTGCTAAATATTGATTTTCATTTAGTGAAGTTTTGACCATAATATTTTCAAAATTATTTTGTCGCAACTGTTGTATAATGTCATATTTCAAGTAAAGATAAAAGTGCATATTTTGTACATGTTGTCAGTATCAATTGAACTCAAGGGCAGGTTTATACAACAACAAACATTTTAATTTGAACAATTAATGTATTTTCCAGCTTTTATCGGTGCTATTGAGAACTGAAAAGATTTATGAGCGTAATAAATCACGTCTGCGCCTTCATGACTCTACCACAGTGGGAATGTATCCTGGATTGATTGCAATGTTACCTGACCAACAGTTCTCTATGGAGTTCATTGCCATACTACTGGACCAAATACTTCTTACAGGTGAGATAATTAGTAAAGACATTGATTTACATACTTTCACACATAATAACACCTTTTACTACCCAAAAGTCCCTGTTTTATTTATTGTGTGTGGCTTAAATATTTGAATATTCATTAATGTGGCGTATTTTTTAGTAACAGTTTTATTTTTTTAATCTAATCTTAGAGTTTATATTTTGCCTGTGATTTGTAAATGCTGTAGTTCCTGTAAAAATAACCCATGTGGCTTAAAATTATTTTCATTATATACCTTGATTATAGTCGCAATATAACCTGTACAATTTTTTGTCGGTGTTTGACAACAAAAATAATTATTACTAAAAATTATTTCACCAGTTACTTATTGCAATGTTAATATAAAGTTGTTTGGTAATAATAGTGTTCTTTGTCTATTGTTTTATTTCAGAAAGCAATGGTAGCTATTCCGGAGCTTTATCTCTACTTAATGCCTTATCACTGACTGACTTGGATATTAAACTCGAAGCTGCTAGAAAGTTATTGACTGTTACCTTCATGCGTCCATCTGCACCTCAGTTTCTTGCTAAACAAGTAAGATGATTAGTATAAAATAAAATAATTTTTATATGCTAACCTAATTGACGTGTTTGGTACAAATTTGTTTGAAATCGATCGAATAGTTTTCTCTCTAGATAATAATAATAATATTTATTAGTTAATCTCCTACTTTAATAAATCACCTCTCCTACCTCACCTACAATTATGAAGTCACAGTGAATCTGTTTAGTAATTTAAATATGTTTGTGAGAAAGTATGTGCCAGTTCCTGGTACCGTTTATTATTTTTGTTTAAATTAAGGCCAATGTCTCGTACATATAACTAGGCGTCCAGTTTCCTGTTTGATTCCTGTAGGGACAAAGTTTATCTCGGGGAATGATATTTATTTAAGACTGTTTGCCTTAATTTTACAAGAATTGAATTGTATTAATGGAAACCGTTTGATCATAGAATAAAATGTTCATTGTGAGGGGTAGATGTAATCATAATATATCAAAAACATTTGACTTATAAAACTATTACAAACAACTACCAACTATATTAAACAAAAAATGTTCTGAATCCTGGATACCAAAAAAACATACCATACGCGTACTTAAATACAGTAGAGCATCATAGACCAGTCAATAGAGATTTTTTTATGCTACAAAATTTAACTGCTAACCAATTGCGTTATGACTTGAGTTTGTAGATGAAATACCACCTTCGGAAACAATTATTTTTTGTTGTGAAATCATTAAAATAACAAAATACAGGAAATATTTGACTTTTTCGCTTATATTTTGTAAATGATTGGATAAAACGCTATACTTTCAATAGAAAAGTTGTAGTAAATTTAAAAACCTTTAAAATTAGACTTTGTAAGTCTTGAGATCAGTGCATTTATGACTGATAAAAATACAAAAACAATACGGAAAATTAAATTTTTTCAAAAGTTATAGTTTCAACATTTTTAAATTTTAAGCTTTGGAATTGTATAAAATGACAGTTAATGGCATGTAGATTAACCATGCACAAGGTGAGCCCTTTCAGATATACTGATTTTTCATAATAACTGTTTAAACAATTTAGAGTGTTCTCTTGAAAAATGCATATAAGTGAACTGTTATGGCCTATTTAAATTTTTCAAATAGATTCTGAACATAAAGATCATGAGCTTCAAAATGTATATTACAGATTTTCGTATAAATGCTGAGAAGTTGGTTAAAAGTGTTCCGAACACGACCCTAAATGCGCGAGTCATTGGTTGGAGTCAAGTAGAGTACAGTTGGTGATGGAACTTCTCCGCAACTGTAAATTAGCCTAAACTAGACAGCAGCGGAAAGTTCTTCCCTATAATAGTATACAAGTCGTGCCAACCTTACTTGAAGCAGCTCAAACTGACCTGCCCTATTAGCCACCCGGCCGCAACCGACCCTTTTACACTCCTATTAGTGAGGCTTTCGTGAATGCCCTAGTTCAATATTAAAATAAAACAAATTATAATGTGATATACTGATTCACGAGTTCATATTAAGAATAACGATGTAACAAATATTTCTGTTTCTGTCCCATTTCAATTGGACATCTTTTATGGTTTTAATAAAATTATAAACTAGAATATGATCAATTAATTAGAATCTCAATATCATAAAGAATATTATAGTAATTATTATGGTTTGTTTGATTAATACTTAAAGTTGTGCCATCTTTACTTTTGGACAGTTGAGTAGCTTTCCATATAGAAGCTAAATTCCAGCAATTAGGATAGAATTTGTATTAACTGGTGTTGGAGTCTCCTGCTATAGCAAACTAGTATTTACTAAGCCATACCACTTACCCACAATGAAATGAACATGACTCTTTTGAAAGTAAAATTTTATCTTTAAATACACATTATGCTGGATTGTATAAAATATAAAAATATGTAACTCAGCCAATTCTGTTGTAAGTATTGATGTAGTATGAGAAATAAAAGATTCTTTAATTGCAGGTCGGATGGCAAGACTGTGTTACCCGTCTCCTGATAAAGTGTCCCATAACTTCAACAGATACAGAAACATTTCCAGATTTGATGGTGTTTGATGATGACCAAGATCAAGCTGAAGTTGAAACAACCCGTTCATTATCACCAACTTCAGTTTCTCGTATATCAGATGCCGCCTTTGCTATTGAAACTGAAATTATGGGTAAGTATTTATTTAGGTAAAAACTCATTGACTTCTTATTATTTAAAATTATTCTAAGAAAATCTATGCAAATACATTATTGTTGATAACAAATTTTGAATGTTATAGAAGTTGCAGAAACTGTGTCCAATGCAGTAGCAGACAATATCCATTTTGCTGCAGACAACATTTCTTCAGCTATGGCGTCTGCTTACACAGCAATAAGACAGAAAACTGTTGAAATGCAGGTAAATACTGCAGATGCTTGATGTATTATTTTCGAATGCACCTGAGAGAAAAAACAAGGAAATGTATGAGGGAGGGGAGACCACAGTAGCAAGTATCTGGCATTGTGATCAACTGAAACACAACCTGATCCATGTAGTTCAATAATTTATGAAATACGGTCATTATAGGTTATAATAACGTTTAGGAAGAAGGGATATTTCCTTTGTAAATCCGAAAATAACACCTCTGATTTAGATGGCATGAATATTTACATAAATATATTAAAACAAAATATATTTATTGTAAACTTTCAAAGGTTTAATTAAGTCACTTAGTTTTAAACAAGATTCATGGGATTTTTTCCGTTATACGTATACCACTATCACTATTTAAATAGGAAGTTAAACAGGTAACTGACTTCAATAAATGTTATATTTATACCGAAAAAGCATATAACTTGGCGCAAGTTTACTATTCGACCCTAGGCTAACCTATGGCAACAGAAATAATTAAAAAAAAAAAACCCTAAAAGGTTCTAACCTATAGTATTTAGTCACAGTATGTTTACCTGTATTCAACACTTGACAGTAGAATGTAAAACAACGTCGTTGTCTGCAAAAATATTAGGCTAGGGTCGAATAGTAAACTTATGCATTAAACTTCCTATTTAAATAGTGATAGTGGTATACGTATAACGGAAAATTCCGATTCATGTTATGTCTACATTATTTTTACGGACAACAATTTCACATTTTGTTCAGCGATTAAAGTTTGCCACAATTAAGCTCAGATACATTTAAAATCTGTGTAAATTTGATAAAACAAAGGAATGATATTCAAAATATTTTATCGAAAAGTATCTTTAAATCATTTTAAAATTAAAAACATAAAATAGCTTATTTAATGACTTTGTTTTGATCAATAGTACAATCACTTTTAATGTCGTCTACCAACGGCAAGAAAAGGGTAGGCTTACGTTCGCTACCACCATAGAAAAACTTTTCGGTACCCATAGACTAGCATCGCGTATATGCTATGGCCGGTTTCTATCCACAGACTGCTGCCGAAAATGTGCGACGCCTGGTCTAATTGAAATAGACTGATATTGCATATTTGTGGTAGTGTTATTTTGTTATTTAACTGCTAATTTTGAAGTACTAGTATAAAGACCTGTTTTATTGGTATCTGAATATAAGAAGGTCTGCCGCTCATATGCGGTGTTTGGTCTGTAACTTTAACAATTTTGAATGTCGGAACGTGAGGAAATTACCCCTTTCTCATGCCACAATTCTTGGTTGTTTTCCCACCTTTTTTTTGTTTCGTGGGAATGCGAAGACTGGGAGTTCTCAAGAATCTTTCTCTCCTCTTTCTCACGCCTCTATTCTTGGTTGTTTTCTCGCCTTTTTAAGAATGCGAAGACGCGAAGTTCTCAGGAATCTTTCTCCCCTCTTTCTCACGTAACCCTTCCTGGGAATTCTGTTTTTCCGCCTTTGTATTTCAGAATATTTTTTATAGGTTGTGCAACTTTCATGACACTTTATTTTAATAACATTGCTTCAGAGTCTAACAAAAAAATATTTCTTGATATTGAGTCTTGTTTCTTGATATTGACTGAACGTCGCATATATGCAACTTTAAAAACACTGCAAAAACAACAAATAGGTATCATTTGACATATCTTTTAGGTTATTAAAAAGTATTAACTCATGCTCTGAGGCGAATGTCACAACTGTTTGTCCCAGTCTATGTGTATTGTTTAATAGTGTCACGATAGTCTGTGGCGATGAATTGTGTGACGCATATACGTGACACTCGGTAGCGAACGTTTAAGACAAGTAAACCACTAAGACATTGTTACTTATCGGTAGCAACTTGTTTTGTCAGAATTAATTTGCGATTGCACACATATACATACAAATGCACATTTGCGGTAGTTGTATGAACTCGTTTGCTCTTATTTGATGAAAAATAATAATAAAATCATAATGATGTTCAAATATGATCACTGCTATTGCAGGAACTAGATCATGCTTATTTAATAAAAAAATGATGGTTAAATTGCAATGTCCAAAGATATTCATTGCATTTGCAGGAACTAGGAATGAAAAGTAGAAACTTTTTAGGAAAAAGCAAGTGTAAAAAAAGTTTGCTGCAGTTTTGACATACATGAGTTCGAGCTCGATCACGCTTTTTTGATTAAATATCATAATGAAATTGTGATGTGTGTATCAAAATATATTTTCTGTACATATTTGATGGAATATTATAGTTTTTCCTTTTATAAACACATTAAATTCAATTAAAGTTTAAGGAACGAAAAGGCCCACAAGGGGACAAAGTGCTTGATTTGCACACTAGGAAAATAATAAAGTTACATAATATTCCAGCTAAATTACAATAGAAAGATGGAAGAAAATTTACTCAACTGTTTAAATTGAAAAGAGTCATCATTGTAATCAATAAATATATTGAAGTATATCTTTGTCTCTTTCACACTCTTATTGTTTGTTATTTTCACACTTGCTAACAGGTGAAGTTCAATGAAATTAAATGTATACCAGGTATACTCTAAAAAAAATTATCTTGGTTTTAACGTTTTTTCAGTGTCTAATTCTATGAATCAGGATTTAGCTCTAGTAAAAGATGAATTTAATTCAGCAACTTTTATTAATGGTTGTAATATTTGATTTAGGAAAGCTTAGAACTTGGAGCTAGATCAAGACTAAAGAAACGACGCAGCTTTACATCGAGTGACTCACAGGAACCAGATGGTTCGAGTCCTAGAGCAGTAAGAACATCAATGTTGCTCTCTTCTCTGGGCCTGGACTTGGATAACATTAGCTTTGGAAACAGGCATGTTATTGATCTTACTTACACATTTACTAATCTGTCTTAACATTATTGATTTAAACCAAAATTAATTAACCATTTCTATATAAAATTGTTGATTTAATTAGATTTTTAAATATATTTAAAAATCTAATTTACTATCATGACATGGCTACTCTATTTTTGGTAGTGGTTTTGCAATCTAAAAAATATATTCAGTTTAAATCACCTACTAAAAATAAATAAATACATTTTGTATAGGAATCATCACTATCAAAACTGGATGATACTAACTGATATAAGAAATAGGTGTTTCTTGATTTACAACTTTAAACCAGATAGTTTAATAAAACAGGATATAGTAAATACCAATAGGCCTACTGTTATACTGTAATTGTTTGCGGTCCATTTTTTATTGCAACATCGCTACAACAGCTGGAAAATGCATTTTCTCTAGTTACAATCAACCATATAATTTGTAGTCAAGAAAAAACCTCAACTCCAGAGAAATAAACTGTGTTTGTTTTGTGAACTTGTAAACTCTTCATTTTAACTAGATGTACTGGTAACAATTAATTAAACCCTTAATAAAATTATAACTAACTCTTGACAATGGAATATTTTTATAAAAGTTCTTCATTGGTGGTAAGCATACCATTGGTTTTAGGTTGACTAAATTTCAACTTTTTACTGTTCTTCCCTAAGTGCTCTTAATTTTTTATTTGTTCATTAAGCTCATGTTTTGTATAATATTTTGTTTATAAAGTGTAGTAAAAATTAGGGGACGAGGCTAATAACATTTAACTTAAACCAAACTAAATGCAGTTTTTTTACTTATTTTTTTTAATCACACTGCAAGTGTAAGTTTTGTAAAAAAGATGTTTTAATGTATCTACCTAATTACTAAGTAAAATGATATTACTATCTGTTAATCATATCCTAATTACACTTGTTAATTTCTACACTGTAATATATTGTTGCCAAATTACACTATAATATTCTTACACTTGTTACAAGATTATTCAGTTTCATTTTGTTTAGTAGGTTGACATTATCTACTTCAATTAATTAATTAAAATTTTCTAACGGCAATGCACATAACTAAGACTAGAAATTTGTTAACATTGTGTAAGGCCTAACCTTTTTTTATTGAGATCATAATTAACTAGCCTTCTAATGATTCTCACCAGTTTTGTTTATTTAATAGATTGGCCCAATTCCCTTACTAATTAAAAACGTTTAGTTTTATTTTAGCTTAGTAGGCCTAGGTTTTTTTTGCAAAGTAAAGTTACAAAATTAGTGCTGCACTTCTACTTTATTTCCCGGTTGAAGGTAATAATGTGCAGCACTTTAATATAGGCCTACCTGAAAATATCCCATTACAACATTAATACATTAATTAAAAACATACTTCTTAATAATTCGAAAATAAAGTTAACTATTTGAAGCTAAAATGTATTCACTTCTGACGACAGTCCCACGACTGATTGTTTTTTAAAATTTTTGTTTTAGTTTAAATCCTATTGATGTATATTTCTGGAGATCTACATGGCCAATTTTAGTGGTGTTTATTCAAAATAAAAGAGAATATTGTCATTATTATCAAAATGTTATGAAAATTAATTTCATCGGTATACTTTTAAATTAACTTTTTTTAGTTTTTTGGTTCTAGATAAAACGCTTATACTACATATTTCTAAAGATCTATTGGGCCCATTTTAGTTCTGTTTATTTGAAATATAATATTGTTTTTCACCTGTTGTTTTTTACAATATTTCGGAAATTAGCAATTTTCAATTGAATATGTTCTTTTGATTCTCACTGATAAATTTTATATGTTTGTTAGCATTTCTTGTACATGAACATCTTTTTATTTTTATTAAGGAAATGTTTACTTTAATAATGTTGTGGGAAGTATTTTTGTTGGCACCAATTGTAATAATTGTAAATTTCCTTTGAAAAAACTGACATGATCCGCAGCGATACAATATTTTAATTTCTTTATTGTAAAAAATTGTACAGTAGCTTCTTATTACTTCACATTCGTATTATGTAAATGTTTACTTTAGTGTTGTTAGTCACAGAAATGTTTGTACTACAGATTTTTATAATATTTGTGCATTTCGTATGAAAATACTTTTGTCATTCAAAACAATACATTTACTGTGCCGTCTATATCCGCCCACCATCTTTAAATGGAAATGAAGTTGGAAAACCCTCATACGTACATCACTTTTCATAAGGAAAAATAAGATTCAATACCGAAAAGCCATGACATTGTTTCTACATTTTTTATCGCAACTGCGGGATATAAACTAGGGGAAATGTTCAGCCTTACAATAAAGAAGTGAGAAGGAACCTGCTTTCCTGTCTCCTGTCTCCATCAGTCATTTATGTAGTGAGGAGAGGGGATGTGTATGTGAATATAGGAAGTCTTTACAGAATAAGCGCTACTGGGTATGCTATCTAGTGTGTAAAGTCTGAACTACGCCCTCTCCCCCCTGCTATCCCTCGCCCTCACACACATTGCAGCACTTTTGTAATGTAGTTGACCTTTCTTATATCTGTGCCTGGACATAGCAATTTTTAAATTTCTAAAAATAATATGAACACTTTTTAAATAATATAAACAAGTGATTGATAAAACGTGAAATGTGACATGCTTAGATAGTTTTACCTGTAGCCTAAGTGTTTTTTTATTATTCTTCGAAGTGTCTATTGTTGTACATATTTGTGTTTATAAGAAAATTGTAAACATTTTGTAAATCTTGAAATTTTAATTCAGTGAATTTAGTGAATGTGAATAGCCTCTAAAGGTCAACATTTTTGTGAAATTATTTTTCCATTGTGATTTATCATCCATTCTACTTCTACTGGATAGAGGAAAGTAAATAAAACTTTTACTATAGTATTTTCTGATCTTTTCTTAACACTTTGATTTATAATAAGTCATATATAAATTCAAATTTGTATTTATTATGAATTGTTTGCGCAATGCCCTTAAAAATGCTTGGCACTAAAGCGTGAATTGCTGAGAACTTCGAGGGTTAAAGTAAAGTTTTATTTTTGGTTAGAAGTAGAATTTTGTGAATGTGTTCATCAACAGGAATATGATTTTGACTTTGGTTATAATATACATTCTCGGATGATGCAAATGATTATGTCAATGTTAATAATGAAGTGAACAAACAGAATATGCGATATTGGAGTGCAACAAACCCATATTGTTACATTGATTACAAAATGCAAGAAAGAGATAAGAGGTGTGGGGTTGGGTATGATAAAAAGTTGAATTTTACTTTGGTTTTGGTTTATAATTTTTTCTAGTTTCCCTATGTATGGAGACTTTTGAAATATCCTGTACTTTATGACCCAATGTTTTGTGTTGATTAGTTACTACATAATTTTCTTATATAGTTACATTAGTTATTAACATAAAAGTGTGAAGACAAATGTTGTATTACTTATTAATAATATTTTTGACCTGTCGTAGGTCTCAGTCCAGCAGTAGTACAGAAGATCTGTCGTCTCCAACACACACCGGAGAAAACTCCTCTCAAACACCTGCAAGAGACTCTCTCAGTATAACATCTGCTCAAAGCCTAGCTAGTCAAGTGTTGGATGAAGATTCTGATGAAGACGAAAGAATTCTGTTTGACGCCCTTCAGTAAGTGCTATTGCAGTTTGAAAATGTAATCAAAATAATGATTTGCTTTGAATAAAATAACTAATCATTTTGTTTCTGAATAGGCAATGGAAAGCAATAGATGCAGAGAAGTTAGAAGATAAAGAGCAAGAATTGTGTTATCTGGTTGTTAACATTCTTTTCACGATAATGTGGAGGGGTATTGATGTGAACAGTAAAGACTCTTGGAAGGTAATATTTATTTTTGTTTGTTAATCTAAAATGGTTACTGAAGGCAATATAGTACTTATTTATTTATTATTTATTAAAGAATAAATCGATAAAGTACATTCGCGTTTTTTATATGTTAAAATATCTATGCAATAGGAATATTTTAAAGACTCTTTACTATGCTCTGGTGAGCTCAAAGTTAGAGTATGGTCTATCAGTTTGGGGAGGAGCGTATTATACTACAGTAAAACCCATTATAACTTTACAAAAGTATTTCATACGGATTGTTTCAAACAAGCAGAAAAATGAGCACACATCACCCCTTTTTCAAACTTTGAATATTTTACCATTGAGGAGTTTATATATTTATAAGGTTTTGGAAATTTTCTTTGACAGGAGTGGGAACAATAATAGTAGCTTGACATCAAGGAGTAAAGAATTAAGAAATAAATTTAATGTCAATGTACCGAAACCAAACCTTTCAGTATTTATGAAATTCTATACATATTTATCACCAAAGTTTTTTAATTATTTACCGGAAAATATTAAAATATGTGGAAATAAATTTAGATTTATAAGATTATTGAGGAATCATTTAACTGAAGTTAAAAACATTGATTTCTTTTTTAATGTTGGTTATTGAGAGTGTAAAAGGAATGAATGACTGATATTGAGCGTGTATGAATGAATGACAGGTTAGTAATGTAAGTAAATATGTAGTTTTTGTTTAGAATGGTATTTTTGTTAAGTTTTATTGTAAAAATGTATTGCATTGTTTATGCAATGTAATCAAATGTAGAAGCTGATTTTTGAGTTAGTTATTCTAGACTCTGCTTAATTGTGATTGTTATTGTAATTGGTCCGGCTGCATTTCTCTCTGCGATTTCTCGCTTAAATAGTAATTAAATTATAAATATTTTTTGTTTTTCTTCATTTTTTATTCTTAGTTCTTTTGTGTTATATTTTTGTTGTTTTGTTGCCCCTTACAGGTGTTATATACCTCGGGGATTTATTGCTTCTCATTTGAAACTAATTAGAACCTATTATATTTTGAACAGTAAAGTATGTATACTTATATTTATTTGATAGAATATGTAGTGTGTTTAGTTTATATTTTTTATACTGTTGATTTTGTAAAGAAGCGATGAATAAAACTTACTTACTTACTCATACCTGCCAACTTTTACGGTTCATCCGTAAGATTTACGGAATCCGTTGATGTTTTACAGTCTTACGGATACTCGTTATTTTTTATGGTTATTTTTGGTTAAAAGGATACCTATTTAATTTCTTTACATAAAAAAACATGTTCTTTATCTTATTTGTTATATTTACTCAATTTGATTTACTATCGATATTATTAAAACTTTTTATTTGGCTTTATCTCTTTTGCATATTAGACTCACGGAATCTGTGAGAAATGGCACGAAAAGATAGCATCTCTTTTTTTTTAATGCGCATGCGCGAAGAGTGTATCATAGGTACACAGTGTCAAGACCGAATGATTTGGTCAAGACCGTCTTGATTCTTTGTAATCACATTCTCTGTATTTAAACTTAAACCCAATTCACATTTAACATTAAATATCAGTAGAAAAAAATGTAAAACTTTCTTAGTTTGATGTGTATAGATTTTTTCCCTAGTAAAATGTTTAGGCAATTGTTTCATTTGTTAAATAAACGCTTCTTATTTTATTTGTATTCATGCGTAGGCTTAGTTATTTGATACAGGAAGGTAAAGAAAATAAAGGTCAACCACTTATGGAGTCGTTTCTTACCATGTCTATTTATAGAATTAGGGTGCCTACTGTGACGAAAAGTTACAAATTTTATAGATCGGTATCAAAAGTATTTTAGTACTGTAGGCCTATAATAATTCTATTTGTTTTAGTTCAGGACGTTCGGATAAAACATTTTGAAAATTTTCGAGATTAAAAGTTACCCGTGATTTATGATTTCTGTGGTAGTCCCGACGAAGTGGCTTTGCTTTACTTGTTTTTCATTCCCTCAAATAGCGAAATTTAATTTTTACTTTTTCCGAATTTTCATCTAAACCTTTCCGCGGACCTTAGCGGTTGTAATTTAAATTAAAATTTAATTTTAACGCCGGTATTTGATAGAAACATGAACAAATTATTCGGACGTCGTATTCTTTTTTTTCGGCCATTTATCTGTATTTTAAATAATATTTCAACCGTAGTTCATCAAATTTTCATAAATTGTATTTGGGCATCGATTTTTTCCGCGGACATACGCTGATGTGTATTAAATTGCGTTTTAATGCCGGCGTTTTATAAAATTAGCGTTAATAATATTCGGACTTCGTATTC